>OX451740.1:455646096-455963596 GCA_948472305.1 Vicia faba
GTTTATTTGACGTTGTTGTTGTTGTTTATTTGACATTGTTGTTATTTTTGTTGACGTTGTTGTTGTTGTTGTTTATTTGACGTTGTTGTTGTTGTTGTTGTTTATTTGATGTTGTTTTAGTTGTTGTTGTTGTTTATTTGACGTTGTTGTTGTTTTTTATTTGACGTTATTGTTGTTGACATTGTTGTTGTTGTTGTTGTTTATTTGACGTTGTTATTGTTGTTGTTGTTTATTTGACGTAGTTGTTGTTATTGACGTTGTTGTTGTTGTTTATTTGACGTTTTTGTTGTTGTTGATGTTGTTGTTGTTGTTGTTTTTTATTTGACGTTGTTGTTGTTATTTGACGTTGTTGTTGTTGTTTATTTGATGTTGTTTTAGTTGTTGTTGTTGTTGTTTATTTGACATTGTTGTTGTTGTTGTTGTTTATTTGATGTTGTTTTAGTTATTGTTGTTTATTTGACGTTGTTGTTGTTTTTTATTTAACGTTGTTGTTGTTGACATTGTTGTTGTTGTTGTTTATTTGACGTAGTTGTTGTTATGGATGTTGTTGTTGTTGTTGTTGTTGTTTATTTGACGTTGTTGTTGTTGTTATTGTTATTGTTGTTGTTTATTTGACGTTGTTGTTGTTGTTGTTTATTTGACGTTGTTGTTGTTGTTGTTTATTTGACGTTGTTTTTGTTGTTGTTTATTTGACGTTGTTGTTGTTATTTATTTGACGTTGTTGTTGTTGTTATTGTTTATTTAACGTTGTTGTTGTTGTTGTTTTTTATTTGACGTTGTTAATGTTTTTGACATTGTTGTTGTTGTTTTTGTTATTTATTTGACGTTGTTGTTGTTGTTGTTATTGTTGTTGTTGTTTTTGTTGTTATTATTATTGGTGTTGTTGTTGTTTATTTGACGTTGTTGTTGTTGTTTATTTAACGTTGTTGTTGTTGTTGTTGTTGTTGTTTATTTGACCTTGTTGTTGTTTATTTGACGTTGTTGTTGTTGTTTATTTGACATTGTTGTTGTTGTTGTTGACGTTGTTGTTGTTATTGTTTATTTGACGTTGTTGTTGCTGTTGTTTATTTGATATTGTTTTAGTTGTTGTTGTTTATTTGACATTGTTGTTGTTGTTGTTGTTGTTTATTTGATGTCGTTTTAGTTGTTGTTGTTTATTTGACGTTGTTATTGTTTTTTATTTGACGTTGTTGTTGTTGTTTATTTGACGTTGTTGTTGTTGTTTATTTGACGTAGTTGTTGTTATTGACGTTGTTGTTGTTGTTGTTTATTTGACGTTTTTGTTGTTGTTGTTATTGTTGTTATTGTTTATTTGACGTTGTTATTGTTGTTGTTTATTTGACGTTGTTAATGTTGTTGACGTTGTTGTTGTTGTTGTTTTTGTTATTTATCTGACGTTGTTGTTGTTGACATTGTTGTTGTTTATTTGACGTTGTTGTTGTTTGTTTGACGTAGTTGTTGTTATTGACGTTGTTGTTGTTGTTGTTTATTTGACATTTTTGTTGTTGTTGATGTTGTTGTTGTTGTTTTTTATTTGACGTTCTTGTTGTTGTTGTTTATTTGAAGTTGTTGTTGTTGTTATTGTTATTGTTGTTGTTTATTTGACGTTGTTGTTGTTTATTTGACGTTGTTGTTGTTGTTTATTTGATGTTGTTGTTGTTGTTTATTTGACGTTGTTGTTGTTATTTATTTGACGTTGTTGTTGTTGTTGTTATTGTTTATTTGACGTTGTTATTGTTGTTATTGTTTATTTGACGTTGTTAATGTTGTTGACGTTGTTGTTGTTGTTTTTGTTATTTATTTGACGTTGTTGTTGTTGTTGTTTTTGTTGTTGTTATTGTTGGTGTTGTTGTTGTTTATTTGACGTTGTTGTTGTTGTTTGTTTGACGTTAATGTTGTTGTTGTTTATTTGACGTTGTTGTTGTTGTTGTTGTTTATTTGACGTTGTTGTTGTTGTTGTTTATTTAACATTGTTGTTGTTGTGTTGACGTTGTTGTTGTTGTTGTTTATTTGACGTTGTTGTTGTTGTTGTTTATTTGATGTTATTTTAGTTGTTGTTGTTGTTGTTGTTGTTTATTTGATGTTGTTTTAGTTGTTGTTGTTTATTTGACGATGTTGTTGTTGTTGACATTGTTGTTGTTGTTGTTTATTTGACGTTGTTGTTGTTGTTTATTTGACGTAGTTGTTGTTATTGACGTTGTTGTTGTTGTTGTTGTTTATTTGACGTTTTTGTTGTTGTTGATGTTGTAGTTGTTGTTTTTTATTTGATGTTATTGTTGTTGTTGTTTATTTGACGTTGTTGTTGTTATTGTTGTTGTTGTTGTTTATTTGACATTGTTGTTGTTGTTGATTATTTGACGTTGTTGTTGTTGTTTATTTGACGTTGTTGTTGTTGTTGTTTATTTGACGTTGTTGTTGTTATTTACTTGACGTTGTTGTTGTTGTTGTTTATTTGACGTCGTTGTTGTTGTTGTTTATGTGACGTTGTTAATGTTGTTGACGTTGTTGTTGTTGTTTTTGTTATTTATTTGACGTTTTTGTTGTTGTTGTTTTTGTTGTTGTTATTGTTGTTGTTGTTGTTGTTTATTTGACGTTGTTGTTGTTGTTGTTTATTTGACATTGTTGTTGTTGTTTATTTGACGTTGTTAATGTTGTTGACGTTGTTGTTGCTATTGATTATTTCACGTTGTTGTTGTTGTTGTTGTTATTGGTGTTGTTATTGTTGTTTATTTGACGTTGTTATTGTTGTTGTTGTTGTTGTTTATATGACGTTGTTGTTGTTGTTGACGTTGTTGTTGTTGTTATTGTTTATTTAACGTTGTTGTTCTTGTTGTTGTTGTTTATTTGACGTTGTTAATGTTGTTGACGTTGTTGTTGTTGTTTTTGTTATTTATTTGACGTTGTTGTTGTTGTTGTTGTTGTTTTTGTTGTTATTGTTGTTGTTGTTGTTGTTGTTTATTTGACGTAGTTGTTGTTGTTATTTATTTGACGTTGTTGTTGTTGTTGTTGTTGTGGTTTATTTGACGTTGTTGTTGTTATTGTTGTTGTTTATTTGACGTTGTTGTTGTTTATTTGATGTTGTTTCAGTTGTTGTTATTTATTTGACGTTGTTGTTGTTGTTGTTTATTTGACGTTGTTAATGTTGTTGACGTTGTTGTTGTTGTTGTTGTTGTTTTTGTTATTTATTTGACGTTGTTGTTGTTGTTTTTGTTGTTGTTATTGTTGTTGTTGTTGTTGTTGTTTATTTGACGTTGTTGTTGTTGTTTATTTGACGTTGTTGTTGTTGTTGTTGTTTATTTGACGTTGTTGTTGTTGTTGTTTATTTGACGTTGTTGTTGTTGTTGTTTATTTGACGTTGTTGTTGTTGTTGTTGTTGTTGTTTATTTGACGTTGTTGTTGTTGTTGTTGTTTATTTGACGTTGTTGTTGTTGTTGTTGTTGTTGAAGTTGTTGTTGTTGTTGTTTATTTGACGTTGTTGTTGTTGTTGTTGTTGTTTATTTGATGTTGTTTAAGTTGTTGTTGTTTATTTGATGTTGTTTTAGTTGTTGTTTTTAATTTGACGTTATTGTTGTTGACATTGTTGTTGTTGTTGTTGTTTATTTGACTATGTTGTTGTTGTTGTTTATTTGACGTAGTTGTTGTTATTAACGTTGTTGTTGTTGTTGTTTATTTGACGTTTTTGTTGTTGTTGATGTTGTTGTTGTTGTTGTTTTTTATTTGACGTTGTTGTTGTTATTTGATGTTGTTGTTGTTGTTATTGTTGTTTATTTGATGTTGTTTTAGTTGTTCTTGTTGTTGTTTATTTGACGTTGTTGTTGTTGTTGTTGTTTATTTGATGTTGTTTTAGTTGTTGTTGTTTATTTTACGTTGTTGTTGTTTTTTATTTAACGTTGTTGTTGTTGACATTGTTGTTGTTGTTTATTTGACGTAGTTGTTGTTATTGATGTTGTTGTTGTTGTTGTTGTTTATTTGACATTTTTGTTGTTGTTGATGTTGTCGTTGTTGTTTTTTATTTGACGTTGTTGTTGTCTATTTGACGTTGTTGTTGTTGTGGTTATTGTTATTGTTGTCGATTATTTGACGTTGTTGTTGTTGTCGTTTATTTGACGTTGTTGTTGTTGTTGTTTATTTGACGTTGTTGTTGTTGTTGTTTATTTGACGTTGTTGTTGTTGTTTATTTGACGTTGTTGTTGTTATTTATTTGACGTTGTTGTTGTTGTTATTGTTTATTTGACGTTGTTGTTGTTTTTTATTTGACGTTGTTAATGTTGTTGACGTTGTTGTTGTTGTTTTTGTTATTTATTTGACGTTGTTGTTGTTGTTGTTATTGTTGTTGTTGTTTTTGTTGTTATTATTATTGGTGTTGTTGTTGTTTATTTGACGTTGTTGTTGTTGTTTATTTAACGTTGTTGTTGTTGTTGTTGTTGTTGTTTATTTGACCTTGTTGTTGTTTATTTGACGTTGTTGTTGTTGTTTATTTGACATTGTTGTTGTTGTTGTTGACGTTGTTGTTGTTATTGTTTATTTGACGTTGTTGTTGCTGTTGTTTATTTGATATTGTTTTAGTTGTTGTTGTTTATTTGACATTGTTGTTGTTGTTGTTGTTGTTTATTTGATGTCGTTTTAGTTGTTGTTGTTTATTTGACGTTGTTATTGTTTTTTATTTGACGTTGTTGTTGTTGTTTATTTGACGTTGTTGTTGTTGTTTATTTGACGTAGTTGTTGTTATTGACGTTGTTGTTGTTGTTGTTTATTTGACGTTTTTGTTGTTGTTGTTATTGTTGTTATTGTTTATTTGACGTTGTTATTGTTGTTGTTTATTTGACGTTGTTAATGTTGTTGACGTTGTTGTTGTTGTTGTTTTTGTTATTTATTTGACGTTGTTGTTGTTGACATTGTTGTTGTTTATTTGACGTTGTTGTTGTTTGTTTGACGTAGTTGTTGTTATTGACGTTGTTGTTGTTGTTGTTTATTTGACATTTTTGTTGTTGTTGATGTTGTTGTTGTTGTTTTTTATTTGACGTTCTTGTTGTTGTTGTTTATTTGAAGTTGTTGTTGTTGTTATTGTTATTGTTGTTGTTTATTTGACGTTGTTGTTGTTTATTTGACGTTGTTGTTGTTGTTTATTTGATGTTGTTGTTGTTGTTTATTTGACGTTGTTGTTGTTGTTTATTTGACATTGTTGTTGTTGTTGTTGTTTATTTGATGTCGTTTTAGTTGTTGTTGTTTATTTGACGTTGTTGTTGTTTTTTATTTGACGTTGTTGTTGTTGACATTGTTGTTGTTGTTGTTTATTTGACGTTTTTGTTGTTGTTTATTTGACGTTGTTGTTGTTATTTATTTGACGTTGTTGTTGTTGTTGTTATTGTTTATTTGACGTTGTTGTTGTTGTTATTGTTTATTTGACGTTGTTAATGTTGTTGACGTTGTTGTTGTTGTTTTTGTTATTTATTTGACGTTGTTGTTGTTGTTGTTTTTGTTGTTGTTATTGTTGGTGTTGTTGCTGTTTATTTGACGTTGTTGTTGTTGTTTGTTTGACGTTAATGTTGTTGTTGTTTATTTGACGTTGTTGTTGTTGTTGTTGTTTATTTGACGTTGTTGTTGTTGTTGTTTATTTGACATTGTTGTTGTTGTGTTGACGTTGTTGTTGTTGTTTATTTGACGTTGTTGTTGTTGTTTATTTGATGTTGTTTTAGTTGTTGTTGTTTATTTGACGTTGTTGTTGTTGTTGTTGTTGTTGTTTATTTGATGTTGTTTTAGTTGTTGTTGTTTATTTGACGATGTTGTTGTTGTTGACATTGTTGTTGTTGTTGTTTATTTGACGTAGTTGTTGTTGTTTATTTGACGTAGGTTTTGTTATTGACGTTGTTGTTGTTGTTGTTGTTTATTTGATGTTGTTTTAGTTGTTGTTGTTATTTATTTGACGTTGTTGTTGTTATTGTTTATTTGACGTTGTTGTTGTTGTTGTTGTTGTTGTTGTTTATTTGACGTTGTTAATGTTGTTGACGTTGTTGTTGTTGTTGTTGTTTTTGTTATTGTAGGTGTTGTTTTTGTTGTTGTTGTTTTTGTTATTTGACGTTGTTGTTGTTGTTGTTGTTGTTTTTGTTGTTGTTATTGTTGGTGTTGTTGTTGTTTATTTGACGTTGTTGTTGTTGTTGTTTATTTGACGTTGTTGTTGTTGTTGTTGTTTATTTGACGTTGTTGTTGTTGTTGTTTATTTGACATTGTTGTTGTTGTTGTTTATTTGACGTTGTTGTTGTTGTTTATTTGACATTGTTGTTATTTTTGTTGACGTTGTTGTTGTTGTTGTTTATTTGACGTTGTTGTTGTTGTTGTTGTTTATTTGATGTTGTTTTAGTTGTTGTTGTTGTTTATTTGACGTTGTTGTTGTTTTTTATTTGACGTTATTGTTGTTGACATTGTTGTTGTTGTTGTTGTTTATTTGACGTTGTTATTGTTGTTGTTGTTTATTTGACGTAGTTGTTGTTATTGACGTTGTTGTTGTTGTTTATTTGACGTTTTTGTTGTTGTTGATGTTGTTGTTGTTGTTGTTTTTTATTTGACGTTGTTGTTGTTATTTGACGTTGTTGTTGTTGTTTATTTGATGTTGTTTTAGTTGTTGTTGTTGTTGTTTATTTGACATTGTTGTTGTTGTTGTTGTTTATTTGATGTTGTTTTAGTTATTGTTGTTTATTTGACGTTGTTGTTGTTTTTTATTTAACGTTGTTGTTGTTGACATTGTTGTTGTTGTTGTTTATTTGACGTAGTTGTTGTTATGGATGTTGTTGTTGTTGTTGTTGTTGTTTATTTGACGTTGTTGTTGTTGTTATTGTTATTGTTGTTGTTTATTTGACGTTGTTGTTGTTGTTGTTTATTTGACGTTGTTGTTGTTGTTGTTTATTTGACGTTGTTTTTGTTGTTGTTTATTTGACGTTGTTGTTGTTATTTATTTGACGTTGTTGTTGTTGTTATTGTTTATTTAACGTTGTTGTTGTTGTTGTTTTTTATTTGACGTTGTTAATGTTTTTGACATTGTTGTTGTTGTTTTTGTTATTTATTTGACGTTGTTGTTGTTGTTGTTATTGTTGTTGTTGTTTTTGTTGTTATTATTATTGGTGTTGTTGTTGTTTATTTGACGTTGTTGTTGTTGTTTATTTAACGTTGTTGTTGTTGTTGTTGTTGTTGTTTATTTGACCTTGTTGTTGTTTATTTGACGTTGTTGTTGTTGTTTATTTGACATTGTTGTTGTTGTTGTTGACGTTGTTGTTGTTATTGTTTATTTGACGTTGTTGTTGCTGTTGTTTATTTGATATTGTTTTAGTTGTTGTTGTTTATTTGACATTGTTGTTGTTGTTGTTGTTGTTTATTTGATGTCGTTTTAGTTGTTGTTGTTTATTTGACGTTGTTATTGTTTTTTATTTGACGTTGTTGTTGTTGTTTATTTGACGTTGTTGTTGTTGTTTATTTGACGTAGTTGTTGTTATTGACGTTGTTGTTGTTGTTGTTTATTTGACGTTTTTGTTGTTGTTGTTATTGTTGTTATTGTTTATTTGACGTTGTTATTGTTGTTGTTTATTTGACGTTGTTAATGTTGTTGACGTTGTTGTTGTTGTTGTTTTTGTTATTTATCTGACGTTGTTGTTGTTGACATTGTTGTTGTTTATTTGACGTTGTTGTTGTTTGTTTGACGTAGTTGTTGTTATTGACGTTGTTGTTGTTGTTGTTTATTTGACATTTTTGTTGTTGTTGATGTTGTTGTTGTTGTTTTTTATTTGACGTTCTTGTTGTTGTTGTTTATTTGAAGTTGTTGTTGTTGTTATTGTTATTGTTGTTGTTTATTTGACGTTGTTGTTGTTTATTTGACGTTGTTGTTGTTGTTTATTTGATGTTGTTGTTGTTGTTTATTTGACGTTGTTGTTGTTATTTATTTGACGTTGTTGTTGTTGTTGTTATTGTTTATTTGACGTTGTTATTGTTGTTATTGTTTATTTGACGTTGTTAATGTTGTTGACGTTGTTGTTGTTGTTTTTGTTATTTATTTGACGTTGTTGTTGTTGTTGTTTTTGTTGTTGTTATTGTTGGTGTTGTTGTTGTTTATTTGACGTTGTTGTTGTTGTTTGTTTGACGTTAATGTTGTTGTTGTTTATTTGACGTTGTTGTTGTTGTTGTTGTTTATTTGACGTTGTTGTTGTTGTTGTTTATTTAACATTGTTGTTGTTGTGTTGACGTTGTTGTTGTTGTTGTTTATTTGACGTTGTTGTTGTTGTTGTTTATTTGATGTTATTTTAGTTGTTGTTGTTGTTGTTGTTGTTTATTTGATGTTGTTTTAGTTGTTGTTGTTTATTTGACGATGTTGTTGTTGTTGACATTGTTGTTGTTGTTGTTTATTTGACGTTGTTGTTGTTGTTTATTTGACGTAGTTGTTGTTATTGACGTTGTTGTTGTTGTTGTTGTTTATTTGACGTTTTTGTTGTTGTTGATGTTGTAGTTGTTGTTTTTTATTTGATGTTATTGTTGTTGTTGTTTATTTGACGTTGTTGTTGTTATTGTTGTTGTTGTTGTTTATTTGACATTGTTGTTGTTGTTGATTATTTGACGTTGTTGTTGTTGTTTATTTGACGTTGTTGTTGTTGTTGTTTATTTGACGTTGTTGTTGTTATTTACTTGACGTTGTTGTTGTTGTTGTTTATTTGACGTCGTTGTTGTTGTTGTTTATGTGACGTTGTTAATGTTGTTGACGTTGTTGTTGTTGTTTTTGTTATTTATTTGACGTTTTTGTTGTTGTTGTTTTTGTTGTTGTTATTGTTGTTGTTGTTGTTGTTTATTTGACGTTGTTGTTGTTGTTGTTTATTTGACATTGTTGTTGTTGTTTATTTGACGTTGTTAATGTTGTTGACGTTGTTGTTGCTATTGATTATTTCACGTTGTTGTTGTTGTTGTTGTTATTGGTGTTGTTATTGTTGTTTATTTGACGTTGTTATTGTTGTTGTTGTTGTTGTTTATATGACGTTGTTGTTGTTGTTGACGTTGTTGTTGTTGTTATTGTTTATTTAACGTTGTTGTTCTTGTTGTTGTTGTTTATTTGACGTTGTTAATGTTGTTGACGTTGTTGTTGTTGTTTTTGTTATTTATTTGACGTTGTTGTTGTTGTTGTTGTTGTTTTTGTTGTTATTGTTGTTGTTGTTGTTGTTGTTTATTTGACGTAGTTGTTGTTGTTATTTATTTGACGTTGTTGTTGTTGTTGTTGTTGTGGTTTATTTGACGTTGTTGTTGTTATTGTTGTTGTTTATTTGACGTTGTTGTTGTTTATTTGATGTTGTTTCAGTTGTTGTTATTTATTTGACGTTGTTGTTGTTGTTGTTTATTTGACGTTGTTAATGTTGTTGACGTTGTTGTTGTTGTTGTTGTTGTTTTTGTTATTTATTTGACGTTGTTGTTGTTGTTTTTGTTGTTGTTATTGTTGTTGTTGTTGTTGTTGTTTATTTGACGTTGTTGTTGTTGTTGTTTATTTGACGTTGTTGTTGTTGTTGTTGTTTATTTGACGTTGTTGTTGTTGTTGTTTATTTGACGTTGTTGTTGTTGTTGTTTATTTGACGTTGTTGTTGTTGTTGTTGTTGTTGTTTATTTGACGTTGTTGTTGTTGTTGTTGTTGTTTATTTGACGTTGTTGTTGTTGTTGTTGTTGTTGAAGTTGTTGTTGTTGTTGTTTATTTGACGTTGTTGTTGTTGTTGTTGTTGTTGTTTATTTGATGTTGTTTAAGTTGTTGTTGTTTATTTGATGTTGTTTTAGTTGTTGTTTTTAATTTGACGTTATTGTTGTTGACATTGTTGTTGTTGTTGTTGTTTATTTGACTATGTTGTTGTTGTTGTTTATTTGACGTAGTTGTTGTTATTAACGTTGTTGTTGTTGTTGTTTATTTGACGTTTTTGTTGTTGTTGATGTTGTTGTTGTTGTTGTTTTTTATTTGACGTTGTTGTTGTTATTTGATGTTGTTGTTGTTGTTATTGTTGTTTATTTGATGTTGTTTTAGTTGTTCTTGTTGTTGTTTATTTGACGTTGTTGTTGTTGTTGTTGTTTATTTGATGTTGTTTTAGTTGTTGTTGTTTATTTTACGTTGTTGTTGTTTTTTATTTAACGTTGTTGTTGTTGACATTGTTGTTGTTGTTTATTTGACGTAGTTGTTGTTATTGATGTTGTTGTTGTTGTTGTTGTTTATTTGACATTTTTGTTGTTGTTGATGTTGTCGTTGTTGTTTTTTATTTGACGTTGTTGTTGTCTATTTGACGTTGTTGTTGTTGTGGTTATTGTTATTGTTGTCGATTATTTGACGTTGTTGTTGTTGTCGTTTATTTGACGTTGTTGTTGTTGTTGTTTATTTGACGTTGTTGTTGTTGTTGTTTATTTGACGTTGTTGTTGTTGTTGTTTATTTGACGTTGTTGTTGTTATTTATTTGACGTTGTTGTTGTTGTTATTGTTTATTTGACGTTGTTGTTGTTTTTTATTTGACGTTGTTAATGTTGTTGACGTTGTTGTTGTTGTTTTTGTTATTTATTTGACGTTGTTGTTGTTGTTGTTTTTGTTGTTGTTATTGTTGGTGTTGTTGTTGTTTATTTGACGTTGTTGTTGTTGTTGTTTATTTGACATTGTTGTTGTTGTTGTTGTTGTTTATTTGACGTTGTTGTTGTTGTTGTTTATTTGACGTTGTTGTTATTGTTTATTTGACATTGTTGTTGTTGTTGTTGATGTTGTTGTTGTTGTTGTTTATTTGACGTTGTTGTCGCTGTTGTTTATTTGATGTTGTTTTAGTTGTTGTTGTTTATTTGACGTTGTTGTTGTTGTTGTTTATTTGATGTTGTTTTAGTTGTTGTTGTTTATTTGACGTTGTTGTTGTTTTTTATTTGACGTTGTTGTTGTTGACATTGTTGTTGTTGTTTATTTGACATTGTTGTTGTTGTTTATTTGACGTAGTTGTTGTTATTGACGTTGTTCTGGTTGTTGTTTATTTGACGTTTTTGTTATTGTTGTTGTTGTTGTTATTGTTTATTTGACGTTGTTATTATTGTTGTTTATTTGACATTGTTAATGTTGATGTTGTTGTTGTTGTTTTTATTATTTATTTGACGTTGTTGTTGTTGACATTGTTGTTGTTTATTTGACGTTATTGTTGTTGTTTATTTGACGTAGTTTTTGTTATTGACGTTGTTGTTGTTGTTTATTTGACATTTTTGTTCTTGTTGATGTTGTTGTTGTTGTTTTTTATTTGACGTTGTTGTTGTTGTTGTTGTTTATTTGAAGTTGTTGTTGCTGTTATTGTTATTGTTGTTGTTTATTTGACGTTGTTGTTGTTGTTGTTTATTTGACGTTGTTGTTGTTTATTTGATGTTGTTGTTGTTGTTGTTTATTTGACGTTGTTGTTGTTATTTATTTGACGTTGTTGTTGTTGTTATTGTTTATTTGACGTTGTTGTTGTTGTTATTGTTTATTTGACGTTGTTAATGTTGTTGACATTGTGGTTGTTGTTTTTGTTATTTATTTGACGTTGTTGTTGTTGTTGTTTTTGTTGTTGTTATTGTTGGTGTTGTTGTTGTTTATTTGACGTTGTTGTTGATGTTGTTTGTTTGAGGTTGTTGTTGTTGTTGTTGTTGTTTATTTGATGTTGTTGTTGTTGTTGTTGTTGTTTTTGTTGTTATTGTTTGTGTTGTTGTTGTTGTGTTTGTTGTTGTTATTGTTGGTAATGTTGTTGTTTATTTGACGTTGTTGTTGATGTTGTTTGTTTGACGTTGTTGTTGTTGTTGTTTATTTGACATTGTTGTTGTTGTTGTGTTGACGTTGTTGTTGTTGTTGTTGTTGTTTATTTGACGTTGTTGTTGTTGTTGTTTATTTGATGTTGTTTTAGTTGTTTTTGTTTATTTGACGTTGTTATTGTTGTTGTTTATTTGATGTTGTTTTAGTTGTTGTTGTTGTTTTTTATTTGACGTTGTTGTTTTTGACATTGTTGTTGTTGTTGTTTATTTGACGTTGTTGTTGTTGTTTATTTGACGTAGTTGTTGTTGTTGTTGTTGTTTATTTGACGTTTTTGTTGTTGTTGATGTTGTTGTTGTTTTTTATTTGATGTTATTGTTGTTGTTGTTTATTTGACGTTGTTGTTGTTGTTATTGTTGTTGTTGTTGTTTATTTCACATTGTTGCTGTTTTTGTTTATTTGACATTGTTGTTGTTCTTTATTTGACGTTGTTGTTGTTCTTTATTTGACGTTGTTGTTGTTATTTATTTGACGTTGTTGTTGTTGTTGTTTTTGTTGTTGTTATTGTTGTTGTTGTTGTTGTTGTTTATTTGACGTTGTTGTTGTTGTTGTTGTTTATTTGACATTGTTGTTGTTGTTTATTTAACGTTGTTAATGTTGTTGACATTGTTGTTGCTATTGTTTATTTCACGTTGTTGTTGTTGTTATTGTTGTTGTTGTTGTTGTTGTTGTTTTTTATTTGACGTTATTGTTGTTGTTGTTGTTTATTTGACGTTGTTATTGTTGTTGTTGTTGTTGTTGTTGTTTATATGACGTTGTTGTTGTTGTTGACGTTGTTGTTGTTATTGTTTATTTAACGTTGTTGTTGTTGTTGTTTATTTGACGTTGTTAATGTTGTTGACGTTGTTGTTGTTGTTTTTGTTGTTTATTTAACGTTGTTCTTGTTGTTGTTTTTGTTGTTGTTATTGTTGTTGTTGTTGTTTATTTGACGTTGTTGTTGTTGTTATTTATTTGACGTTGTTGTTGTTGTTTATTTGAGATTGTTGTTGTTGTTGTTGTTGCTTATTTGACGTTGTTGTTGTTGTTGTTTATTTTATGTTGTTTTAGTTGTTGTTGTTTATTTGATGTTGTTGTTGTTATTTATTTGACGTTGTTGTTGTTGTTATTGTTTATTTGACGTTGTTGTTGTTGTTGTTGTTTATTTGACGTTGTTAATGTTGTTGACGTTGTTGTTGTTGTTGTTTTTGTTAATTATTTGACGTTGTTGTTGTTGTTTTTGTTGTTGTTATTGTTGGTGTTGTTGTTGTTTATTTGACGTTGTTGTTGTTGTTTATTTGACGTTGTTGTTGTTGTTGTTTATTTGGCGTTGTTGTTGTTGTTGTTTATTTGACGTTGTTGTTGTTGTTGTTGTTGTTTATTTGACATTGTTGTTGTTGTTGTTTATTTGACGTTGTTGTTGTTTATTTGACATTGTTGTTGTTGTTGTTGACGTTGTTGTTGTTGTTGTTGTTTATTTGACGTTGTTGTTGTTGTTGTTGTTTTTGTTTATTTGATGTTGTTTTAGTTGTTGTTGTTTATTTTACGTTGTTGTTGTTTTTTATTTAACGTTGTTGTTGTTGACATTGTTGTTGTTGTTGTTGTTTATTTGACGTAGTTGTTGTTGTTGTTTATTTGACCTAGTTGTTGTTATTGACGTTGTTGTTGTTGTTGTTTATTTAACGTTTTTGTTGTTGTTGATGTTGTTGTTGTTGTTGTTTTTATTTGACGTTGTTGTTGTTATTTGACGTTGTTGTTGTTTATTTGATGTTGTTTTAGTTGTTGTTGTTGTTGTTTATTTGAGGTTGTTGTTGTTGTTGTTGTTGTTTATTTGATGTTGTTGTTTATTTGACGTTGTTGTTGTTTTTTATTTAATGTTGTTGTTGTTGACATTGTTGTTGTTATTTATTTGACGTTGTTGTTGTTGTTTATTTGACGTAGTTGTTGTTGTTTATTTGACATTTTTGTTGTTGTTGATGTTGTTGTTATTGTTTTTTATTTGACGTTGTTGTTGTTGTTGTTTATTTAATGTTGTTGATGTTGTTATTGTTATTGTTGTTGTTTATTTGACGTTGTAGTTGTTATTTATTTGACGTTGTTGTTGTTGTTGTTTATTTGACGTTGTTTTTATTATTTATTTGACGTTGTTGTTGTTGACATTGTTGTTGTTTATTTGACGTTGTTCTTGTTGTTGTTTATTTGACGTAGTTTTTGTTATTGACGTTGTTGTTGTTGTTTATTTGACATTTTTGTTGTTGTTGATGTTTTTTATTTGACGTTGTTGTTGTTGTTGTTTATTTGAAGTTGTTGTTGCTGTTATTGTTATTGTTGTTGTTTATTTGACGTTGTTGTTGTTGTTGTTTATTTGACGTTGTTGTTGTTGTTTATTTGATGTTGTTGTTGTTGTTGTTTATTTGACATTGTTATTGTTCTTTATTTGACGTTGTTGTTGTTGTTGTTGTTTATTTGACGTTGTTGTTGTTATTTATTTGACGTTGCTGTTGTTGTTGTTATTGTTTATTTGACGTCGTTGTTGTTGTTGTTGTTTATTTGACGTTGTTAATGTTGTTGACGTTGTTGTTGTTGTTGTTGTTTTTGTTGTTGTTATTGTTGTTGTTGTTGTTTATTTGACGTTGTTGTTGTTGTTTATTTGACATTGTTGTTGTTGTTTATTTGACGTTGTTAATGTTGTTGACGTTGTTGTTGCTATTGTTTATTTCACGTTGTTGTTGTTGTTATTGTTGTTGTTGTTGTTTATTTGATGTTATTGTTGTTGTTGTTGTTTATTTGACGTTGTTATTGTTGTTGTTGTTGTTGTTGTTGTTTATATGACGTTTTTGTTGTTGTTGACGTTGTTGTTGTTGTTATTGTTTATTTAACGTTGTTGTTGTTGTTGTTGTTGTTGTTGTTGTTTATTTGACGTTGTTAATGTTGTTGATGTTGTTGTTGTTGTTTTTGTTGTTTATTTGACGTTGTTGTTGTTGTTGTTTTTGTTGTTGTTATTGTTGTTGTTGTTGTTGTTGTTTATTTGACGTTGTTTTTGTTGTTTAATTGACGTTGTTGTTGTTGTTTATTTGAGATTGTTGTTGTTGTTGTTGTTGTTTATTTGACGTTGTTGTTGTTGTTTATTTGACGTTGTTGTTGTTGTTGTTGTTTATTTGATGTTGTTTTAGTTGTTGTTGTTTATTTGACGTTGTTGTTGTTGTTGTTGTTGTTTATTTGACATTGTTGTTGTTGTGGTTGTTTATTTGACGTTGTTGTTGTTGTTTATTTGACATTGTTGTTGTTGTTGTTGACGTTGTTGTTGTTGTTGTTGTTTATTTGACGTTGTTGTTGTTGTTATTGTTGTTGTTTATTTGATGTTGTTTTAGTTGTTGTAGTTTATTTGACGTTGTTGTTGTTTTTTATTTGACGTTATTGTTGTTGACATTGTTGTTGTTGTTGTTTATTTGACGTTGTTGTTGTTGTTGTTTATTTGACCTAGTTGTTGTTATTGACTTTGTTGTTGTTGTTGTTTATTTAACGTTTTTGTTGTTGTTGATGTTGTTGTTGTTGTTGTTTTTTATTTGACGTTGTTGTTGTTATTTGACGTTGTTGTTGTTGTTGTTGTTTATTTGCTGTTATTGTTATTGTTGTTGTTTATTTGACGTTGTTGTTGTTGTTGTTTATTTGACGTTGTTGTTGTTTATTTGATGTTGTTGTTGTTGTTGTTGTTTATTTGACGTTGTTGTTGTTGTTATTGCTTATTTGACGTTGTTAATGTTGTTGACATTGTGGTTGTTGTTTTTGTTATTTATTTGACGTTGTTGTTGTTGTTGTTTTTGTTGTTGTTATTGTTGGTGTTGTTGTTGTTTATTTGACGTTGTTATTGATGTTGTTTGTTTGACGTTGTTGTTGTTGTTGTTTTTTATTTGACGTTGTTGTTGTTGTTGTTTATTTGACGTTGTTGTTGTTGTTGTTTATTTGACATTGTTGTTGTTGTTGTGTTGACGTTGTTGTTGTTGTTGTTGTTGTTTATTTGACGTTGTTGTTGTTGTTGTTGTTTATTTGATGTTGTTTTAGTTGTTGTTGTTTATTTCACGTTGTTATTATTGTTGTTGTTTATTTGATGTTGTTTTAGTTGTTGTTGTTGTTTTTTATTTGACGTTGTTGTTTTTGACATTGTTGTTGTTGTTGTTTATTTGACGTTGTTGTTGTTGTTTATTTGACGTAGTTGTTGTTGTTGTTGTTTATTTGACGTCTTTGTTGTTGTTGATGTTGTTGTTGTTTTTTATTTGATGTTATTGTTGTTGTTGTTTATTTGACGTTGTTGTTGTTGTTATTGTTGTTGTTGTTGTTTATTTGACATTGTTGCTGTTGTTGTTTATTTGACATTGTTGTTGTTCTTTATTTGACGTTGTTGTTGTTGTTTATTTGACGTTGTTGTTGTTATTTATTTGACGTTGTTGTTGTTATTGTTTATTTGACGTCGTTGTTGTTGTTGTTTATTTGACGTTGTTAATGTTGTTGACGTTGTTGTTGTTGTTTTTGTTATTTATTTGACGTTGTTGTTGTTGTTGTTGTTTTTGTTGTTCTTATTGTTGTTGTTGTTGTTGTTTATTTGACGTTGTTGTTGTTGTTGTTGTTGTTTATTTGACATTGTTGTTGTTGTTTATTTAACGTTGTTAATGTTGTTGACATTGTTGTTGCTATTGTTTATTTCACGTTGTTGTTGTTGTTGTTATTGTTGTTGTTGTTGTTGTTGTTGTTTCTTATTTGACGTTATTGTTGTTGTTGTTGTTTATTTGACGTTGTTATTATTGTTGTTGTTGTTGTTTATATGACGTTGTTGTTGTTGTTGACGTTGTTGTTGTTGTTATTGTTTATTTAACGTTGTTGTTGTTGTTGTTTATTTGACGTTGTTAATGTTGTTGACGTTGTTGTTGTTTTTGTTGTTTATTTGACGTTGTTGTTGTTGTTGTTTTTGTTGTTGTTATTGTTGTTGTTGTTGTTTATTTGACGTTGTTGTTGTTGTTATTTATTTGACGTTGTTGTTGTTGTTTATTTGAGATTGTTGTTGTTGTTGTTGTTGTTGTTTGTTTGACGTTGTTGTTGTTGTTTATTTGACGTTGTTGTTGTTGTTGTTTATTTTATGTTGTTTTAGTTGTTGTTGTTTATTTGACGTTGTTGTTGTTATTTATTTGACGTTGTTGTTGTTGTTATTGTTTATTTGACGTTGTTGTTATTGTTGTTTATTTGACGTTGTTAATGTTGTTGACGTTGTTGTTGTTGTTGTTTTTGTTAATTATTTGACGTTGTTGTTGTTGTTTTTGTTGTTGTTTTTGTTGGTGTTGTTGTTGTTTATTTGACGTTGTTGTTGTTGTTTATTTGGCGTTGTTGTTGTTGTTGTTTATTTGGCGTTGTTGTTGTTGTTGTTTATTTGGCGTTGTTGTTGTTGTTGTTTATTTGACGTTGTTGTTGTTGTTGTTTATTTGAAGTTGTTGTTGCTGTTATTGTTATTGTTGTTGTTTATTTGACGTTGTTGTTGTTGTTGTTGTTTATTTGACGTTGTTGTTGTTGTTGTTTATTTGATGTTGTTGTTGTTGTTGTTGTTTATTTGAGATTGTTATTGTTCTTTATTTGACGTTGTTGTTGTTGTTGTTTATTTGACATTGTTGTTGTTATTTATTTAACGTTGTTGTTGTTGTTGTTATTGTTTATTTGACGTCGTTGTTGTTGTTGTTGTTTATTTGACGTTGTTAATGTTGTTGACGTTGTTGTTGTTGTTGTTTTTGTTGTTGTTATTGTTGTTGTTGTTGTTTATTTGACGTTGTTGTTGTTGTTTATTTGACATTGTTGTTGTTGTTTATTTGACGTTGTTAATGTTGTTGACGTTGTTGTTGCTATTGTTTATTTCACGTTGTTGTTGTTGTTATTGTTGTTGTTGTTGTTTATTTGATGTTATTGTTGTTGTTGTTGTTTATTTGACGTTGTTATTGTTGTTGTTTATATGACGTTGTTGTTGTTGTTGACGTTGTTGTTGTTGTTATTGTTTATTTAACGTTGTTGTTGTTGTTGTTGTTTATTTGACGTTGTTAATGTTGTTGATGTTGTTGTTGTTGTTTTTGTTGTTTATTTGACGTTGTTGTTGTTGTTGTTTTTGTTGTTGTTATTGTTGTTGTTGTTGTTTATTTGACGTTGTTGTTTTTGTTGTTTAATTGACGTTGTTGTTGTTGTTTATTTGAGATTGTTGTTGTTGTTGTTGTTGTTTATTTGACGTTGTTGTTGTTGTTTATTTGACGTTGTTGTTGTTGTTGTTGTTGTTGTTTATTTCACGTTGTTGTTGTTGTTATTGTTGTTGTTGTTGTTTATTTGATGTTATTGTTGTTGTTGTTGTTTATTTGACGTTGTTAATGTTGTTGACATTGTTGTTGCTATTGTTTATTTCACGTTGTTGTTGTTGTTGTTATTGTTGTTGTTGTTGTTGTTGTTTCTTATTTGACGTTATTGTTGTTGTTTCTTATTTGACGTTATTGTTGTTGTTGTTGTTTATTTGACGTTGTTATTGTTGTTGTTGTTGTTTATATGACGTTGTTGTTGTTGTTGACGTTGTTGTTGTTGTTATTGTTTATTTAACGTTGTTGTTGTTGTTGTTTATTTGACGTTGTTAATGTTGTTGACGTTGTTGTTGTTGTTTTTGTTGTTTATTTGACGTTGTTGTTGTTGTTGTTGTTTTTGTTGTTGTTATTGTTGTTGTTGTTGTTTATTTGACGTTGTTGTTGTTGTTATTTATTTGACGTTGTTGTTGTTGTTTATTTGAGATTGTTGTTGTTGTTGTTGTTGTTGTTTGTTTGACGTTGTTGTTGTTGTTTATTTGACGTTGTTGTTGTTGTTGTTTATTTTATGTTGTTTTAGTTGTTGTTGTTTATTTGACGTTGTTGTTGTTATTTATTTGACGTTGTTGTTGTTGTTATTGTTTATTTGACGTTGTTGTTATTGTTGTTTATTTGACGTTGTTAATGTTGTTGACGTTGTTGTTGTTGTTGTTTTTGTTAATTATTTGACGTTGTTGTTGTTGTTTTTGTTGTTGTTTTTGTTGGTGTTGTTGTTGTTTATTTGACGTTGTTGTTGTTGTTTATTTGGCGTTGTTGTTGTTGTTGTTTATTTGGCGTTGTTGTTGTTGTTGTTTATTTGACGTTGTTGTTGTTGTTTATTTGAAGTTGTTGTTGCTGTTATTGTTATTGTTGTTGTTTATTTGACGTTGTTGTTGTTGTTGTTGTTTATTTGACGTTGTTGTTGTTGTTGTTTATTTGATGTTGTTGTTGTTGTTGTTGTTTATTTGACATTGTTATTGTTCTTTATTTGACGTTGTTGTTGTTGTTGTTGTTTATTTGACATTGTTGTTGTTATTTATTTAACGTTGCTGTTGTTGTTGTTATTGTTTATTTGACGTCGTTGTTGTTGTTGTTGTTTATTTGACGTTGTTAATGTTGTTGACGTTGTTGTTGTTGTTGTTGTTTTTGTTGTTGTTATTGTTGTTGTTGTTGTTTATTTGACGTTGTTGTTGTTGTTTATTTGACATTGTTGTTGTTGTTTATTTGACGTTGTTAATGTTGTTGACGTTGTTGTTGCTATTGTTTATTTCACGTTGTTGTTGTTGTTATTGTTGTTGTTGTTTATTTGATGTTATTGTTGTTGTTGTTGTTTATTTGACGTTGTTATTGTTGTTGTTGTTGTTGTTTATATGACGTTGTTGTTGTTGTTGACGTTGTTGTTGTTGTTATTGTTTATTTAACGTTGTTGTTGTTGTTGTTGTTTATTTGACGTTGTTAATGTTGTTGATGTTGTTGTTGTTGTTTTTGTTGTTTATTTGACGTTGTTGTTGTTGTTGTTTTTGTTGTTGTTATTGTTGTTGTTGTTGTTTATTTGACGTTGTTGTTTTTGTTGTTTAATTGACGTTGTTGTTGTTGTTTATTTGAGATTGTTGTTGTTATTGTTGTTGTTTATTTGACGTTGTTGTTGTTGTTTATTTGACGTTGTTGTTGTTGTTGTTGTTGTTTATTTGATGTTGTTTTAGTTGTTGTTGTTTATTTGACGTTGTTGTTGTTGTTGTTGTTGTTGTTTATTTGACATTGTTGTTGTTGTGGTTGTTTATTTGACGTTGTTGTTGTTGTTTATTTGACATTGTTGTTGTTGTTGTTGACGTTGTTGTTGTTGTTGTTGTTTATTTGACGTTGTTGTTGTTGTTATTGTTGTTGTTTATTTGATGTTGTTTTAGTTGTTGTAGTTTATTTGACGTTGTTGTTGTTTTTTATTTGACGTTATTGTTGTTGACATTGTTGTTGTTGTTGTTTATTTGACGTTGTTGTTGTTGTTGTTTATTTGACCTAGTTGTTGTTATTGACGTTGTTGTTGTTGTTTATTTAACGTTTTTGTTGTTGTTGATGTTGTTGTTGTTGTTGTTTTTTATTTGACGTTGTTGTTGTTATTTGATGTTGTTGTTGTTGTTGTTGTTGTTGTTGTTTATTTGCTGTTATTGTTATTGTTGTTGTTTATTTGACGTTGTTGTTGTTGTTGTTTATTTGACGTTGTTGTTGTTTATTTGATGTTGTTGTTGTTGTTGTTGTTGTTTATTTGATGTTGTTGTTGTTATTTATTTGACGTTGTTGTTGTTGTTATTGTTTATTTGACGTTGTTGTTGTTGTTATTGCTTATGTGACGTTGTTAATGTTGTTGACATTGTGGTTGTTGTTTTTGTTATTTATTTGACGTTGTTGTTGTTGTTGTTTTTGTTGTTGTTATTGTTAGTGTTGTTGTTGTTGTGTTTGTTGTTGTTATTGTTGGTGTTGTTGTTGTTTATTTGACGTTGTTATTGATGTTGTTTGTTTGACGTTGTTGTTGTTGTTTATTTGACGTTGTTGTTGTTGTTGTTTATTTGACGTTGTTGTTGTTGTTGTTTATTTGACATTGTTGTTGTTGTTGTGTTGATGTTGTTGTTGTTGTTGTTGTTGTTGTTGTTTATTTGACGTTTTTGTTGTTGTTGTTGTTTATTTGATGTTGTTTTAGTTGTTGTTGTTTATTTGACGTTGTTATTATTGTTGTTGTTTATTTGATGTTATTTTAGTTGTTGTTGTTGTTTTTTATTTGACGTTGTTGTTTTTGACATTGTTGTTGTTGTTGTTTATTTGACGTTGTTGTTGTTGTTTATTTGACGTAGTTGTTGTTGTTGTTGTTGTTTATTTGACGTTTTTGTTGTTGTTGATGTTGTTGTTGTTTTTTATTTGATGTTATTGTTGTTGTTGTTTATTTGACGTTGTTGTTGTTGTTATTGTTGTTGTTGTTGTTTATTTGACATTGTTGCTGTTGTTGTTTATTTGACATTGTTGTTGTTCTTTATTTGACGTTGTTGTTGTTGTTTATTTGACGTTGTAGTTGTTATTTATTTGACGTTGTTGTTGTTATTGTTTATTTGACGTTGTTGTTGTTGTTGTTTATTTGACGTTGTTAATGTTGTTGACGTTGTTGTTGTTGTTTTTGTTATTTATTTGACGTTGTTGTTGTTGTTGTTGTTGTTTTTGTTGTTGTTATTGTTGTTGTTGTTGTTGTTTATTTGACGTTGTTGTTGTTGTTTCTTATTTGACGTTATTGTTGTTGTTGTTGTTTATTTGACGTTGTTATTGTTGTTGTTGTTGTTTATATGACGTTGTTGTTGTTGTTGACGTTGTTGTTGTTGTTATTGTTTATTTAACGTTGTTGTTGTTGTTGTTTATTTGACGTTGTTAATGTTGTTGACGTTGTTGTTGTTGTTTTTGTTGTTTATTTGACGTTGTTGTTGTTGTTGTTGTTTTTGTTGTTGTTATTGTTGTTGTTGTTGTTTATTTGACGTTGTTGTTGTTGTTATTTATTTGACGTTGTTGTTGTTGTTTATTTGAGATTGTTGTTGTTGTTGTTGTTGTTGTTTGTTTGACGTTGTTGTTGTTGTTTATTTGACGTTGTTGTTGTTGTTGTTTATTTTATGTTGTTTTAGTTGTTGTTGTTTATTTGACGTTGTTGTTGTTATTTATTTGACGTTGTTGTTGTTGTTATTGTTTATTTGACGTTGTTGTTATTGTTGTTTATTTGACGTTGTTAATGTTGTTGACGTTGTTGTTGTTGTTGTTTTTGTTAATTATTTGACGTTGTTGTTGTTGTTTTTGTTGTTGTTTTTGTTGGTGTTGTTGTTGTTTATTTGACGTTGTTGTTGTTGTTTATTTGGCGTTGTTGTTGTTGTTGTTTATTTGGCGTTGTTGTTGTTGTTGTTTATTTGACGTTGTTGTTGTTGTTTATTTGAAGTTGTTGTTGCTGTTATTGTTATTGTTGTTGTTTATTTGACGTTGTTGTTGTTGTTGTTGTTTATTTGACGTTGTTGTTGTTGTTGTTTATTTGATGTTGTTGTTGTTGTTGTTGTTTATTTGACATTGTTATTGTTCTTTATTTGACGTTGTTGTTGTTGTTGTTTATTTGACATTGTTGTTGTTATTTATTTAACGTTGCTGTTGTTGTTGTTATTGTTTATTTGACGTCGTTGTTGTTGTTGTTGTTTATTTGACGTTGTTAATGTTGTTGACGTTGTTGTTGTTGTTGTTGTTTTTGTTGTTGTTATTGTTGTTGTTGTTGTTTATTTGACGTTGTTGTTGTTGTTTATTTGACATTGTTGTTGTTGTTTATTTGACGTTGTTAATGTTGTTGACGTTGTTGTTGCTATTGTTTATTTCACGTTGTTGTTGTTGTTATTGTTGTTGTTGTTTATTTGATGTTATTGTTGTTGTTGTTGTTTATTTGACGTTGTTATTGTTGTTGTTGTTGTTGTTTATATGACGTTGTTGTTGTTGTTGACGTTGTTGTTATTGTTATTGTTTATTTAACGTTGTTGTTGTTGTTGTTGTTGTTTATTTGACGTTGTTAATGTTGTTGATGTTGTTGTTGTTGTTTTTGTTGTTTATTTGACGTTGTTGTTGTTGTTGTTTTTGTTGTTGTTATTGTTGTTGTTGTTGTTTATTTGACGTTGTTGTTTTTGTTGTTTAATTGACGTTGTTGTTGTTGTTTATTTGAGATTGTTGTTGTTATTGTTGTTGTTTATTTGACGTTGTTGTTGTTGTTTATTTGACGTTGTTGTTGTTGTTGTTGTTTATTTGATGTTGTTTTAGTTGTTGTTGTTTATTTGACGTTGTTGTTGTTGTTGTTGTTGTTGTTTATTTGACATTGTTGTTGTTGTGGTTGTTTATTTGACGTTGTTGTTGTTGTTTATTTGACATTGTTGTTGTTGTTGTTGACGTTGTTGTTGTTGTTGTTGTTTATTTGACGTTGTTATTGTTGTTATTGTTGTTGTTTATTTGATGTTGTTTTAGTTGTTGTAGTTTATTTGACGTTGTTGTTGTTTTTTATTTGACGTTATTGTTGTTGACATTGTTGTTGTTGTTGTTTATTTGACGTTGTTGTTGTTGTTGTTTATTTGACCTAGTTGTTGTTATTGACGTTGTTGTTGTTGTTGTTTATTTAACGTTTTTGTTGTTGTTGATGTTGTTGTTGTTGTTGTTTTTTATTTGACGTTGTTGTTGTTATGTGATGTTGTTGTTGTTGTTGTTGTTGTTTATTTGCTGTTATTGTTATTGTTGTTGTTTATTTGACGTTGTTGTTGTTGTTGTTGTTTATTTGACGTTGTTGTTGTTTATTTGATGTTGTTGTTGTTGTTGTTGTTTATTTGATGTTGTTGTTGTTATTTATTTGACGTTGTTGTTGTTGTTATTGTTTATTTGACGTTGTTGTTGTTGTTATTGCTTATGTGACGTTGTTAATGTTGTTGACATTGTGGTTGTTGTTTTTGTTATTTATTTGACGTTGTTGTTGTTGTTGTTTTTGTTGTTGTTATTGTTGGTGTTGTTGTTGTTGTGTTTGTTGTTGTTATTGTTGGTGTTGTTGTTGTTTATTTGACGTTGTTATTGATGTTGTTTGTTTGACGTTGTTGTTGTTGTTTATTTGACGTTGTTGTTGTTGTTGTTGTTGTTTATTTGACGTTGTTGTTGTTGTTGTTTATTTGACATTGTTGTTGTTGTTGTGTTGATGTTGTTGTTGTTGTTGTTGTTGTTGTTGTTGTTGTTTATTTGACGTTGTTGTTGTTGTTGTTGTTTATTTGATGTTGTTTTAGTTGTTGTTGTTTATTTGACGTTGTTATTATTGTTGTTGTTTATTTGATGTTATTTTAGTTGTTGTTGTTGTTTTTTATTTGACGTTGTTGTTTTTGACATTGTTGTTGTTGTTGTTTATTTGACGTTGTTGTTGTTGTTTATTTGACGTAGTTGTTGTTGTTGTTGTTGTTTATTTGACGTTTTTGTTGTTGTTGTTGTTTATTTGACATTGTTGTTGTTGTTTATTTAACGTTGTTAATGTTGTTGACATTGTTGTTGCTATTGTTTATTTCACGTTGTTGTTGTTGTTGTTATTGTTGTTGTTGTTGTTGTTGTTGTTTCTTATTTGACGTTGTTGTTGTTGTTTATTTGACGTTGTTATTGTTGTTGTTGTTGTTTATATGACGTTGTTGTTGTTGTTGACGTTGTTGTTGTTGTTATTGTTTATTTAACGTTGTTGTTGTTGTTGTTTATTTGACGTTGTTAATGTTGTTGACGTTGTTGTTGTTGTTTTTGTTGTTTATTTGACGTTGTTGTTGTTGTTGTTTTTGTTGTTGTTATTGTTGTTGTTGTTGTTTATTTGACGTTGTTGTTGTTGTTATTTATTTAACGTTGCTGTTGTTGTTGTTATTGTTTATTTGACGTCGTTGTTGTTGTTGTTGTTTATTTGACGTTGTTAATGTTGTTGACGTTGTTGTTGTTGTTGTTGTTTTTGTTGTTGTTATTGTTGTTGTTGTTGTTTATTTGACGTTGTTGTTGTTGTTTATTTGACATTGTTGTTGTTGTTTATTTGACGTTGTTAATGTTGTTGACGTTGTTGTTGCTATTGTTTATTTCACGTTGTTGTTGTTGTTATTGTTGTTGTTGTTGTTTATTTGATGTTATTGTTGTTGTTGTTGTTTATTTGACGTTGTTATTGTTGTTGTTGTTGTTGTTTATATGACGTTGTTGTTGTTGTTGACGTTGTTGTTGTTGTTATTGTTTATTTAACGTTGTTGTTGTTGTTGTTGTTGTTTATTTGACGTTGTTAATGTTGTTGATGTTGTTGTTGTTGTTTTTGTTGTTTATTTGACGTTGTTGTTGTTGTTGTTTTTGTTGTTGTTATTGTTGTTGTTGTTGTTTATTTGACGTTGTTGTTTTTGTTGTTTAATTGACGTTGTTGTTGTTGTTTATTTGAGATTGTTGTTGTTATTGTTGTTGTTTATTTGACGTTGTTGTTGTTGTTTATTTGACGTTGTTGTTGTTGTTGTTGTTTATTTGATGTTGTTTTAGTTGTTGTTGTTTATTTGACGTTGTTGTTGTTGTTGTTGTTGTTGTTTATTTGACATTGTTGTTGTTGTGGTTGTTTATTTGACGTTGTTGTTGTTGTTTATTTGACATTGTTGTTGTTGTTGTTGACGTTGTTGTTGTTGTTGTTGTTGTTTATTTGACGTTGTTATTGTTGTTATTGTTGTTGTTTATTTGATGTTGTTTTAGTTGTTGTAGTTTATTTGACGTTGTTGTTGTTTTTTATTTGACGTTATTGTTGTTGACATTGTTGTTGTTGTTGTTTATTTGACGTTGTTGTTGTTGTTGTTTATTTGACCTAGTTGTTGTTATTGACGTTGTTGTTGTTGTTGTTTATTTAACGTTTTTGTTGTTGTTGATGTTGTTGTTGTTTTTTATTTGACGTTGTTGTTGTTATGTGATGTTGTTGTTGTTGTTGTTGTTGTTTATTTGCTGTTATTGTTATTGTTGTTGTTTATTTGACGTTGTTGTTGTTGTTGTTTATTTGACGTTGTTGTTGTTTATTTGATGTTGTTGTTGTTGTTGTTGTTTATTTGATGTTGTTGTTGTTATTTATTTGACGTTGTTGTTGTTGTTATTGTTTATTTGACGTTGTTGTTGTTGTTATTGCTTATGTGACGTTGTTAATGTTGTTGACATTGTGGTTGTTGTTTTTGTTATTTATTTGACGTTGTTGTTGTTGTTGTTTTTGTTGTTGTTATTGTTGGTGTTGTTGTTGTTGTGTTTGTTGTTGTTATTGTTGGTGTTGTTGTTGTTTATTTGACGTTGTTATTGATGTTGTTTGTTTGACGTTGTTGTTGTTGTTTATTTGACGTTGTTGTTGTTGTTGTTGTTGTTTATTTGACGTTGTTGTTGTTGTTGTTTATTTGACATTGTTGTTGTTGTTGTGTTGATGTTGTTGTTGTTGTTGTTGTTGTTGTTGTTGTTGTTTATTTGACGTTGTTGTTGTTGTTGTTGTTTATTTGATGTTGTTTTAGTTGTTGTTGTTTATTTGACGTTGTTATTATTGTTGTTGTTTATTTGATGTTATTTTAGTTGTTGTTGTTGTTTTTTATTTGACGTTGTTGTTTTTGACATTGTTGTTGTTGTTGTTTATTTGACGTTGTTGTTGTTGTTTATTTGACGTAGTTGTTGTTGTTGTTGTTGTTTATTTGACGTTTTTGTTGTTGTTGTTGTTTATTTGACATTGTTGTTGTTGTTTATTTAACGTTGTTAATGTTGTTGACATTGTTGTTGCTATTGTTTATTTCACGTTGTTGTTGTTGTTGTTATTGTTGTTGTTGTTGTTGTTGTTGTTTCTTATTTGACGTTGTTGTTGTTGTTTATTTGACGTTGTTATTGTTGTTGTTGTTGTTTATATGACGTTGTTGTTGTTGTTGACGTTGTTGTTGTTGTTATTGTTTATTTAACGTTGTTGTTGTTGTTGTTTATTTGACGTTGTTAATGTTGTTGACGTTGTTGTTGTTGTTTTTGTTGTTTATTTGACGTTGTTGTTGTTGTTGTTTTTGTTGTTGTTATTGTTGTTGTTGTTGTTTATTTGACGTTGTTGTTGTTGTTATTTATTTAACGTTGCTGTTGTTGTTGTTATTGTTTATTTGACGTCGTTGTTGTTGTTGTTGTTTATTTGACGTTGTTAATGTTGTTGACGTTGTTGTTGTTGTTGTTGTTTTTGTTGTTGTTATTGTTGTTGTTGTTGTTTATTTGACGTTGTTGTTGTTGTTTATTTGACATTGTTGTTGTTGTTTATTTGACGTTGTTAATGTTGTTGACGTTGTTGTTGCTATTGTTTATTTCACGTTGTTGTTGTTGTTATTGTTGTTGTTGTTGTTTATTTGATGTTATTGTTGTTGTTGTTGTTTATTTGACGTTGTTATTGTTGTTGTTGTTGTTGTTTATATGACGTTGTTGTTGTTGTTGACGTTGTTGTTGTTGTTATTGTTTATTTAACGTTGTTGTTGTTGTTGTTGTTGTTTATTTGACGTTGTTAATGTTGTTGATGTTGTTGTTGTTGTTTTTGTTGTTTATTTGACGTTGTTGTTGTTGTTGTTTTTGTTGTTGTTATTGTTGTTGTTGTTGTTTATTTGACGTTGTTGTTTTTGTTGTTTAATTGACGTTGTTGTTGTTGTTTATTTGAGATTGTTGTTGTTGTTGTTGTTGTTTATTTGACGTTGTTGTTGTTGTTTATTTGACGTTGTTGTTGTTGTTGTTGTTGTTGTTGTTTATTTGATGTTGTTTTAGTTGTTGTTGTTTATTTGACGTTGTTGTTGTTGTTGTTGTTGTTGTTTATTTGACATTGTTGTTGTTGTGGTTGTTTATTTGACGTTGTTGTTGTTGTTTATTTGACATTGTTGTTGTTGTGGTTGTTTATTTGACGTTGTTGTTGTTGTTTATTTGACATTGTTGTTGTTGTTGTTGACGTTGTTGTTGTTGTTGTTTATTTGACGTTGTTGTAGTTGTTATTGTTGTTGTTTATTTGATGTTGTTTTAGTTGTTGTAGTTTATTTGACGTTGTTGTTGTTTTTTATTTGACGTTATTGTTGTTGACATTGTTGTTGTTGTTGTTTATTTGACGTTGTTGTTGTTGTTGTTTATTTGACCTAGTTGTTGTTATTGACGTTGTTGTTGTTGTTGTTTATTTAACGTTTTTGTTGTTGTTGATGTTGTTGTTGTTGTTGTTTTTTATTTGACGTTGTTGTTGTTATGTGATGTTGTTGTTGTTGTTGTTGTTGTTTATTTGCTGTTATTGTTATTGTTGTTGTTTATTTGACGTTGTTGTTGTTGTTGTTTATTTGACGTTGTTGTTGTTTATTTGATGTTGTTGTTGTTGTTGTTGTTTATTTGATGTTGTTGTTGTTATCTATTTGACGTTGTTGTTGTTGTTATTGTTTATTTGACGTTGTTGTTGTTGTTATTGCTTATGTGACGTTGTTAATGTTGTTGACATTGTGGTTGTTGTTTTTGTTATTTATTTGACGTTGTTGTTGTTGTTGTTTTTGTTGTTGTTATTGTTGGTGTTGTTGTTGTTGTGTTTGTTGTTGTTATTGTTGGTGTTGTTGTTGTTTATTTGACGTTGTTATTGATGTTGTTTGTTTGACGTTGTTGTTGTTGTTTATTTGACGTTGTTGTTGTTGTTGTTGTTGTTTATTTGACGTTGTTGTTGTTGTTGTTTATTTGACATTGTTGTTGTTGTTGTGTTGATGTTGTTGTTGTTGTTGTTGTTGTTGTTGTTGTTTATTTGACGTTGTTGTTGTTGTTGTTGTTTATTTGATGTTGTTTTAGTTGTTGTT
Source organism: Vicia faba (assembly GCA_948472305.1). Lineage (NCBI taxonomy): Eukaryota > Viridiplantae > Streptophyta > Magnoliopsida > Fabales > Fabaceae > Vicia > Vicia faba. The sequence continues at coordinate 455,674,593 of OX451740.1, forward strand.
GTTTATTTGACGTTGTTATTATTGTTGTTGTTTATTTGATGTTATTTTAGTTGTTGTTGTTGTTTTTTATTTGACGTTGTTGTTTTTGACATTGTTGTTGTTGTTGTTTATTTGACGTTGTTGTTGTTGTTTATTTGACGTAGTTGTTGTTGTTGTTGTTGTTTATTTGACGTTTTTGTTGTTGTTGATGTTGTTGTTGTTTTTTATTTGATGTTATTGTTGTTGTTGTTTATTTGACGTTGTTGTTGTTGTTATTGTTGTTGTTGTTGTTTATTTGACATTGTTGCTGTTGTTGTTTATTTGACATTGTTGTTGTTCTTTATTTGACGTTGTTGTTGTTGTTTATTTGACGTTGTAGTTGTTATTTATTTGACGTTGTTGTTGTTATTGTTTATTTGACGTTGTTGTTGTTGTTGTTTATTTGACGTTGTTAATGTTGTTGACGTTGTTGTTGTTGTTTTTGTTATTTATTTGACGTTGTTGTTGTTGTTGTTGTTGTTTTTGTTGTTGTTATTGTTGTTGTTGTTGTTGTTTATTTGACGTTGTTGTTGTTGTTGTTGTTTATTTGACATTGTTGTTGTTGTTTATTTAACGTTGTTAATGTTGTTGACATTGTTGTTGCTATTGTTTATTTCACGTTGTTGTTGTTGTTGTTATTGTTGTTGTTGTTGTTGTTGTTGTTGTTTCTTATTTGACGTTGTTGTTGTTGTTTATTTGACGTTGTTATTGTTGTTGTTGTTGTTTATATGACGTTGTTGTTGTTGTTGACGTTGTTGTTGTTGTTATTGTTTATTTAACGTTGTTGTTGTTGTTGTTTATTTGACGTTGTTAATGTTGTTGACGTTGTTGTTGTTGTTTTTGTTGTTTATTTGACGTTGTTGTTGTTGTTGTTTTTGTTGTTGTTATTGTTGTTGTTGTTGTTTATTTGACGTTGTTGTTGTTGTTATTTATTTAACGTTGCTGTTGTTGTTGTTATTGTTTATTTGACGTCGTTGTTGTTGTTGTTGTTTATTTGACGTTGTTAATGTTGTTGACGTTGTTGTTGTTGTTGTTGTTTTTGTTGTTGTTATTGTTGTTGTTGTTGTTTATTTGACGTTGTTGTTGTTGTTTATTTGACATTGTTGTTGTTGTTTATTTGACGTTGTTAATGTTGTTGACGTTGTTGTTGCTATTGTTTATTTCACGTTGTTGTTGTTGTTATTGTTGTTGTTGTTGTTTATTTGATGTTATTGTTGTTGTTGTTGTTTATTTGACGTTGTTATTGTTGTTGTTGTTGTTGTTTATATGACGTTGTTGTTGTTGTTGTTGTTATTGTTTATTTAACGTTGTTGTTGTTGTTGTTGTTTATTTGACGTTGTTAATGTTGTTGATGTTGTTGTTGTTGTTTTTGTTGTTTATTTGACGTTGTTGTTGTTGTTGTTTTTGTTGTTGTTATTGTTGTTGTTGTTGTTTATTTGACGTTGTTGTTTTTGTTGTTTAATTGACGTTGTTGTTGTTGTTTATTTGAGATTGTTGTTGTTGTTGTTGTTGTTTATTTGACGTTGTTGTTGTTGTTTATTTGACGTTGTTGTTGTTGTTGTTGTTGTTGTTGTTTATTTGATGTTGTTTTAGTTGTTGTTGTTTATTTGACGTTGTTGTTGTTGTTGTTGTTGTTGTTTATTTGACATTGTTGTTGTTGTGGTTGTTTATTTGACGTTGTTGTTGTTGTTTATTTGACATTGTTGTTGTTGTGGTTGTTTATTTGACGTTGTTGTTGTTGTTTATTTGACATTGTTGTTGTTGTTGTTGACGTTGTTGTTGTTGTTGTTTATTTGACGTTGTTGTAGTTGTTATTGTTGTTGTTTATTTGATGTTGTTTTAGTTGTTGTAGTTTATTTGACGTTGTTGTTGTTTTTTATTTGACGTTATTGTTGTTGACATTGTTGTTGTTGTTGTTTATTTGACGTTGTTGTTGTTGTTGTTGTTTATTTGACCTAGTTGTTGTTATTGACGTTGTTGTTGTTGTTGTTTATTTAACGTTTTTGTTGTTGTTGATGTTGTTGTTGTTGTTGTTTTTTATTTGACGTTGTTGTTGTTATTTGATGTTGTTGTTGTTGTTGTTGTTTATTTGCTGTTATTGTTATTGTTGTTGTTTATTTGACGTTGTTGTTGTTGTTGTTTATTTGACGTTGTTGTTGTTTATTTGATGTTGTTGTTGTTGTTGTTTATTTGATGTTGTTGTTGTTATTTATTTGACGTTGTTGTTGTTGTTATTGTTTATTTGACGTTGTTGTTGTTGTTATTGCTTATGTGACGTTGTTAATGTTGTTGACATTGTGGTTGTTGTTTTTGTTATTTATTTGACGTTGTTGTTGTTGTTGTTTTTGTTGTTGTTATTGTTGGTGTTGTTGTTGTTGTGTTTGTTGTTGTTATTGTTGGTGTTGTTGTTGTTTATTTGACGTTGTTATTGATGTTGTTTGTTTGACGTTGTTGTTGTTGTTTATTTGACGTTGTTGTTGTTGTTGTTTATTTGACGTTGTTGTTGTTGTTGTTTATTTGACATTGTTGTTGTTGTTGTGTTGATGTTGTTGTTGTTGTTGTTGTTGTTGTTTATTTGACGTTGTTGTTGTTGTTGTTGTTTATTTGATGTTGTTTTAGTTGTTGTTGTTTATTTGACGTTGTTATTATTGTTGTTGTTTATTTGATGTTATTTTAGTTGTTGTTGTTGTTTTTTATTTGACGTTGTTGTTTTTGACATTGTTGTTGTTGTTGTTTATTTGACGTTGTTGTTGTTGTTTATTTGACGTAGTTGTTGTTGTTGTTGTTGTTTATTTGACGTTTTTGTTGTTGTTGATGTTGTTGTTGTTTTTTATTTGATGTTATTGTTGTTGTTGTTTATTTGACGTTGTTGTTGTTGTTATTGTTGTTGTTGTTGTTTATTTGACATTGTTGCTGTTGTTGTTTATTTGACATTGTTGTTGTTCTTTATTTGACGTTGTTGTTGTTGTTTATTTGACGTTGTAGTTGTTATTTATTTGACGTTGTTGTTGTTATTGTTTATTTGACGTTGTTGTTGTTGTTGTTTATTTGACGTTGTTAATGTTGTTGACGTTGTTGTTGTTGTTTTTGTTATTTATTTGACGTTGTTGTTGTTGTTGTTGTTTTTGTTGTTGTTATTGTTGTTGTTGTTGTTGTTTATTTGACGTTGTTGTTGTTGTTGTTGTTTATTTGACATTGTTGTTGTTGTTTATTTAACGTTGTTAATGTTGTTGACATTGTTGTTGCTATTGTTTATTTCACGTTGTTGTTGTTGTTGTTATTGTTGTTGTTGTTGTTGTTGTTGTTTCTTATTTGACGTTGTTGTTGTTGTTTATTTGACGTTGTTATTGTTGTTGTTGTTGTTTATATGACGTTGTTGTTGTTGTTGACGTTGTTGTTGTTGTTATTGTTTATTTAACGTTGTTGTTGTTGTTGTTTATTTGACGTTGTTAATGTTGTTGACGTTGTTGTTGTTGTTTTTGTTGTTTATTTGACGTTGTTGTTGTTGTTGTTTTTGTTGTTGTTATTGTTGTTGTTGTTGTTTATTTGACGTTGTTGTTGTTGTTATTTATTTGACGTTGTTGTTGTTGTTTATTTGAGATTGTTGTTGTTGTTGTTGTTTGTTTGACGTTGTTGTTGTTGTTTATTTGACGTTGTTGTTGTTGTTTATTTTATGTTGTTTTAGTTGTTGTTGTTTATTTGACGTTGTTGTTGTTATTTATTTGACGTTGTTGTTGTTGTTATTGTTTATTTGACGTTGTTGTTATTGTTGTTTATTTGACGTTGTTAATGTTGTTGACGTTGTTGTTGTTGTTTTTTTTGTTAATTATTTGACGTTGTTGTTGTTGTTTTTGTTGTTGTTTTTGTTGGTGTTGTTGTTGTTTATTTGACGTTGTTGTTGTTGTTTATTTGACGTTGTTGTTGTTGTTGTTGTTGTTTATTTGGCGTTGTTGTTGTTGTTGTTTATTTGACGTTGTTGTTGTTGTTGTTGTTTATTTGACATTGTTGTTGTTGTTGTTTATTTGACGTTGTTGTTGTTGTTTATTTGACATTGTTGTTGTTGTTGTTGACGTTGTTGTTGTTGTTGTTGTTGTTTATTTGACGTTGTTGTTGTTGTTGTTGTTGTTGTTGTTTATTTGATGTTGTTTTAGTTGTTGTTGTTTATTTTACGTTGTTGTTGTTTTTTATTTAACGTTGTTGTTGTTGACATTGTTGTTGTTGTTGTTGTTTATTTGACGTAGTTGTTGTTGTTGTTTATTTGACCTAGTTGTTGTTATTGACGTTGTTGTTGTTGTTGTTGTTTATTTAACGTTTTTGTTGTTGTTGATGTTGTTGTTGTTGTTGTTTTTTATTTGACGTTGTTGTTGTTATTTGACGTTGTTGTTGTTTATTTGATGTTGTTTTAGTTGTTGTTGTTGTTGTTTATTTGAGGTTGTTGTTGTTGTTGTTTATTTGATGCTGTTGTTTATTTGACGTTGTTGTTGTTTTTTATTTAACGTTGTTGTTGTTGACATTGTTGTTGTTATTTATTTGACGTTGTTGTTGTTGTTTATTTGACGTAGTTGTTGTTATTGATGTTGTTGTTTATTTGACATTTTTGTTGTTGTTGATGTTGTAGTTGTTGTTTTTTATTTGACGATGTTGTTGTTGTTGTTTATTTGATGTTGTTGTTGTTGTTGTTATTGTTATTGTTGTTGTTTATTTGACGTTGTAGTTGTTGTTTATTTGACGTTGTTGTTGTTGTTGTTTATTTGACGTTGTTTTTATTATTTATTTGACGTTGTTATTGTTGACATTGTTGTTGTTTATTTGACGTTGTTGTTGTTGTTGTTTATTTGACGTAGTTTTTGTTATTGACGTTGTTGTTGTTGTTGTTGTTGTTGTTTATTTGACATTTTTGTTGTTGTTGATGTTGTTGTTGATGTTTTTTATTTGACGTTGTTGTTGTTGTTGTTTATTTGAAGTTGTTGTTGCTGTTATTGTTATTGTTGTTGTTTACTTGACGTTGTTGTTGTTGTTGTTTATTTGACGTTGTTGTTGTTGTTTATTTGATGTTGTTGTTGTTGTTGTTGTTTATTTGACGTTGTTGTTGTTATTTATTTGACGTTGTTGTTGTTGTTGTTGTTATTGTTTATTTGACGTTGTTGTTGTTGTTATTGTTTATTTGACGTTGTTAATGTTGTTGACGTTGTTGTTGTTGTTGTTGTTTTTGTTATTTATTTGACGTTGTTGTTGTTGTTGTTTTTGTTGTTGTTATTGTTGGTGTTGTTGTTGTTGACGTTGTTGTTGTTGTTTTTGTTATTTATTTGACGTTGTTGTTGTTGTTGTTTTTGTTGTTGTTATTGTTGGTGTTGTTGTTGTTTTTGTTGTTGTTATTGTTGGTGTTGTTGTTGTTTATTTGACGTTGTTGTTGTTGTTGTTTGTTTGACGTTGTTGTTGTTGTTGTTTATTTGACGTTGTTGTTGTTGTTGTTTATTTGGCGTTGTTGTTGTTGTTGTTGTTGTTTATTTGACATTGTTGTTGTTGTTGTGTTGACGTTGTTGTTGTTGTTGTTTATTTGACATTGTTGTTGTTGTTGTTGTTGTTTATTTGATGTTGTTTTAGTTGTTGTTGTTTATTTGACGTTGTTATTGTTGTTGTTGTTTATTTGATGTTGTTTTAGTTGTTGTTGTTGTTTTTTATTTGACGTTGTTGTTTTTGACATTGTTGTTGTTGTTGTTTATTTGACGTTGTTGTTATTTATTTGACGTAGTTGTTGTTATTGACGTTGTTTTTGTTGTTGTTTATTTGACGTTTTTGTTGTTGTTGATGTTGTTGTTGTTGTTTTTTATTTGATGTTATTGTTGTTGTTGTTTATTTGACGTTGTTGTTGTTGTTATTGTTGTTGTTGTTTATTTGACATTATTGTTGTTGTTGTTTATTTGACATTGTTGTTGTTGTTGTTTATTTGACGTTGTTATTGTTCTTTATTTGACGTTGTTGTTGTTGTTGTTGTTTATTTGACGTTGTTGTTGTTATTTATTTGACGTTGCTGTTGTTGTTGTTATTGTTTATTTGACGTTGTTGTTGTTGTTGTTGTTGTTGTTTATTTGACGTTGTTGTTGTTGTTGTTTATTTGACATTGTTGTTGTTGTTTATTTGACGTTGTTAATGTTGTTGACGTTGTTGTTGCTATTGTTTATTTCAAGTTGTTGTTGTTGTTGTTATTGTTGTTGTTGTTGTTGTTTATTTGACGTTATTGTTGTTGTTGTTGTTGTTTATTTGACATTGTTATTGTTGTTGTTGTTGTTTATATGACGTTGTTGTTGTTGTTGACGTTGTTGTTGTTGTTATTGTTTATTTAACGTTGTTAATGTTGTTGTTGTTGTTGTTGTTTATTTGACGTTGTTAATGTTGTTGACGTTGTTGTTGTTGTTTTTGTTGTTTATTTGACGTTGTTGTTGTTGTTGTTTTTGTTGTTGTTATTGTTGTTGTTGTTGTTTATTTGACGTTGTTGTTGTTGTTATTTATTTGACGTTGTTGTTGTTGTTTATTTGAGATTGTTGTTGTTGTTGTTGTTGTTTGTTTGACGTTGTTGTTGTTGTTTATTTGACGTTGTTGTTGTTGTTGTTTATTTTATGTTGTTTTAGTTGTTGTTGTTTATTTGACGTTGTTGTTGTTATTTATTTGACGTTGTTGTTGTTGTTATTGTTTATTTGACGTTGTTGTTATTGTTGTTTATTTGACGTTGTTAATGTTGTTGACGTTGTTGTTGTTGTTGTTTTTGTTAATTATTTGACGTTGTTGTTGTTGTTTTTGTTGTTGTTTTTGTTGGTGTTGTTGTTGTTTATTTGACGTTGTTGTTGTTGTTTATTTGACGTTGTTGTTGTTGTTGTTGTTGTTTATTTGGCGTTGTTGTTGTTGTTGTTTATTTGACGTTGTTGTTGTTGTTGTTGTTTATTTGACATTGTTGTTGTTGTTGTTTATTTGACGTTGTTGTTGTTGTTTATTTGACATTGTTGTTGTTGTTGTTGACGTTGTTGTTGTTGTTGTTGTTGTTGTTGTTGTTTATTTGACGTTGTTGTTGTTGTTGTTTATTTGATGTTGTTTTAGTTGTTGTTGTTTATTTTACGTTGTTGTTGTTTTTTATTTAACGTTGTTGTTGTTGACATTGTAGTTGTTGTTGTTGTTTATTTGACGTAGTTGTTGTTGTTGTTTATTTGACCTAGTTGTTGTTATTGACGTTGTTGTTGTTGTTGTTGTTGTTTATTTAACGTTTTTGTTGTTGTTGATGTTGTTGTTGTTGTTTTTTATTTGACGTTGTTGTTGTTATTTGACGTTGTTGTTGTTTATTTGATGTTGTTTTAGTTGTTGTTGTTGTTGTTTATTTGAGGTTGTTGTTGTTTTTGTTGTTTATTTGATGTTTTTGTTTATTTGACGTTGTTGTTGTTTTTTATTTAACGTAGTTGTTGTTGACATTGTTGTTGTTATTTATTTGATGTTGTTGTTGTTGTTTATTTGACGTAGTTGTTGTTATTGATGTTGTTGTTTATTTTACATTTTTGTTGTTGTTGATGTTGTAGTTGTTGTTTTTTATTTGACGTTGTTGTTGTTGTTGTTTATTTGATGTTGTTGTTGTTGTTATTGTTATTGTTGTTGTTTATTTGACGTTGTATTTGTTGTTTATTTGACGTTGTTGTTGTTGTTGTTGTTTATTTGACGTTGTTTTTATTATTTATTTGACGTTGTTGTTGTTGACATTGTTGTTGTTTATTTGACGTTGTTGTTGTTGTTGTTTATTTGACGTAGTTTTTGTTATTGACGTTGTGGTTGTTGTTGTTGTTTATTTGACATTTTTGTTGTTGTTGATGTTGTTGTTGATGTTTTTTATTTGACGTTGTTGTTGTTGTTTATTTGAAGTTGTTGTTGCTGTTATTGTTATTGTTGTTGTTTATTTGACGTTGTTGTTGTTGTTGTTGTTTATTTGACGTTGTTGTTGTTGTTGTTTATTTGATGTTGTTGTTGTTGTTGTTGTTTATTTGACGTTGTTGTTGTTATTTATTTGACGTTGTTGTTGTTGTTGTTATTGTTTATTTGACGTTGTTGTTGTTGTTATTGTTTATTTGACGTTGTTAATGTTGTTGACGTTGTTGTTGTTGTTGTTATTTATTTGACGTTGTTGTTGTTGTTGTTTTTGTTGTTGTTATTGTTGGTGTTGTTGTTGTTTTTGTTGTTGTTATTGTTGGTGTTGTTGTTGTTTATTTGACGTTGTTGTTGTTGTTGTTTGTTTGACGTTGTTGTTGTTGTTGTTTATTTGACGTTGTTGTTGTTGTTGTTTATTTGGCGTTGTTGTTGTTGTTGTTGTTTATTTGACATTGTTGTAGTTGTTGTTGTGTTGACGTTGTTGTTGTTGTTGTTTATTTGACGTTGTTGTTGTTGTTGTTTATTTGATGTTGTTTTAGTTGTTGTTGTTTATTTGACGTTGTTATTGTTGTTGTTGTTTATTTGATGTTGTTTTAGTTGTTGTTGTTGTTTTTTATTTGACGTTGTTGTTTTTGACATTGTTGTTGTTGTTGTTTATTTGACGTTGTTGTTGTTATTTATTTGACGTAGTTGTTGTTATTGACGTTGTTGTTGTTGTTGTTTATTTGACGTTGTTGTTGTTATTTATTTGACGTTGTTGTTGTTGTTGTTATTGTTTATTTGACGTTGTTGTTGTTGTTGTTGTTTATTTGACGTTGTTAATGTTGTTGACATTGTTGTTGTTGTTTTTGTTATTTATTTGACGTTGTTGTTGTTTTTGTTGTTTTTGTTGTTGTTATTGTTGTTGTTGTTGTTGTTGTTTATTTGACGTTGTTGTTGTTGTTGTTGTTTATTTGACATTGTTGTTGTTGTTTATTTGACGTTGTTGTTGTTGTTATTGTTTATTTGACGTTGTTGTTATTGTTGTTTATTTGACGTTGTTAATGTTGTTGACGTTGTTGTTGTTGTTGTTTTTGTTAATTATTTGACGTTGTTGTTGTTGTTTTTGTTGTTGTTTTTGTTGGTGTTGTTGTTGTTTATTTGACGTTGTTGTTGTTGTTTATTTGACGTTGTTGTTGTTGTTGTTGTTTATTTGGCGTTGTTGTTGTTGTTGTTTATTTGACGTTGTTGTTGTTGTTGTTGTTTATTTGACATTGTTGTTGTTGTTGTTTATTTGACGTTGTTGTTGTTGTTTATTTGACATTGTTGTTGTTGTTGTTGACGTTGTTGTTGTTGTTGTTGTTGTTTATTTGACGTTGTTGTTGTTGTTGTTGTTTATTTGATGTTGTTTTAGTTGTTGTTGTTTATTTTACGTTGTTGTTGTTTTTTATTTAACGTTGTTGTTGTTGACATTGTAGTTGTTGTTGTTGTTTAGTTGACGTAGTTGTTGTTGTTGTTTATTTGACCTAGTTGTTGTTATTGACGTTGTTGTTGTTGTTGTTGTTGTTTATTTAACGTTTTTGTTGTTGTTGATGTTGTTGTTGTTGTTGTTTTTTATTTGACGTTGTTGTTGTTATTTGACGTTGTTGTTGTTTATTTGATGTTGTTTTAGTTGTTGTTGTTGTTTATTTGAGGTTGTTGTTGTTGTTGTTGTTTATTTGATGTTTTTGTTTATTTGACGTTGTTGTTGTTTTTTATTTAACGTAGTTGTTGTTGACATTGTTGTTGTTATTTATTTGACGTTGTTGTTGTTGTTTATTTGACGTAGTTGTTGTTATTGATGTTGTTGTTTATTTTACATTTTTGTTGTTGTTGATGTTGTAGTTGTTGTTTTTTATTTGACGTTGTTGTTGTTGTTGTTTATTTGATGTTGTTGTTGTTGTTATTGTTATTGTTGTTGTTTATTTGACGTTGTATTTGTTGTTTATTTGACGTTGTTGTTGTTGTTGTTGTTGTTTATTTGACGTTGTTTTTATTATTTATTTGACGTTGTTGTTGTTGACATTGTTGTTGTTTATTTGACGTTGTTGTTGTTGTTGTTTATTTGACGTAGTTTTTGTTATTGACGTTGTGGTTGTTGTTGTTGTTTATTTGACATTTTTGTTGTTGTTGATGTTGTTGTTGATGTTTTTTATTTGACGTTGTTGTTGTTGTTTATTTGAAGTTGTTGTTGCTGTTATTGTTATTGTTGTTGTTTATTTGACGTTGTTGTTGTTGTTGTTTATTTGACGTTGTTGTTGTTGTTGTTTATTTGATGTTGTTGTTGTTGTTGTTGTTTATTTGACGTTGTTGTTGTTATTTATTTGACGTTGTTGTTGTTGTTGTTATTGTTTATTTGACGTTGTTGTTGTTGTTATTGTTTATTTGACGTTGTTGATGTTGTTGACGTTGTTGTTGTTGTTGTTATTTATTTGACGTTGTTGTTGTTGTTGTTTTTGTTGTTGTTATTGTTGGTGTTGTTGTTGTTTTTGTTGTTGTTATTGTTGGTGTTGTTGTTGTTTATTTGACGTTGTTGTTGTTGTTGTTTGTTTGACGTTGTTGTTGTTGTTGTTTATTTGACGTTGTTGTTGTTGTTGTTTATTTGGCGTTGTTGTTGTTGTTGTTGTTTATTTGACATTGTTGTAGTTGTTGTTGTGTTGACGTTGTTGTTGTTGTTGTTTATTTGACGTTGTTGTTGTTGTTGTTTATTTGATGTTGTTTTAGTTGTTGTTGTTTATTTGACGTTGTTATTGTTGTTGTTGTTTATTTGATGTTGTTTTAGTTGTTGTTGTTGTTTTTTATTTGACGTTGTTGTTTTTGACATTGTTGTTGTTGTTGTTTATTTGACGTTGTTGTTGTTATTTATTTGACGTAGTTGTTGTTATTGACGTTGTTGTTGTTGTTGTTTATTTGACGTTGTTGTTGTTATTTATTTGACGTTGTTGTTGTTGTTGTTATTGTTTATTTGACGTTGTTGTTGTTGTTGTTGTTTATTTGACGTTGTTAATGTTGTTGACGTTGTTGTTGTTGTTGTTTTTGTTATTTATTTGACGTTGTTGTTGTTTTTGTTGTTTTTGTTGTTGTTATTGTTGTTGTTGTTGTTGTTGTTTATTTGACGTTGTTGTTGTTGTTGTTGTTTATTTGACATTGTTGTTGTTGTTTATTTGACGTTGTTAATGTTGTTGACGTTGTTAATGTTGTTGTTGTTTTTGTTGTTTTTGTTGTTGTTATTGTTGTTGTTGTTGTTGTTTATTTGACGTTGTTGTTGTTGTTGTTGTTTATTTGACATTGTTGTTGTTGTTTATTTGACGTTGTTAATGTTGTTGACGTTGTTGTTGCTATTGTTTATTTCAAGTTGTTATTGTTGTTGTTATTGTTTTTGTTGTTGTTGTTTATTTGACGTTATTGTTGTTGTTGTTGTTGTTGTTTATTTGACATTGTTATTGTTGTTGTTGTTGTTTATATGACGTTGTTGTTGTTGTTGACGTTGTTGTTGTTGTTATTGTTTATTTAACGTTGTTGTTGTTGTTGTTGTTTATTTGACGTTGTTAATGTTGTTGACGTTGTTGTTGTTGTTTTTGTTGTTTATTTGACGTTGTTGTTGTTGTTGTTTTTGTTGTTGTTATTGTTGTTGTTGTTGTTTATTTGACGTTGTTGTTTTTGTTGTTTATTTGACGTTGTTGTTGTTGTTTATTTGAGATTGTTGTTGTTGTTGTTGCTGTTTATTTGACGTTGTTGTTGTTGTTTATTTGACGTTGTTGTTGTTGTTGTTGTTTATTTGATGTTGTTGTTGTTGTTGTTGTTTATTTGACGTTGTTGTTGTTATTTATTTGACGTTGTTGTTGTTGTTGTTATTGTTTATTTGACGTTGTTGTTGTTGTTATTGTTTATTTGACGTTGTTGATGTTGTTGACGTTGTTGTTGTTGTTGTTATTTATTTGACGTTGTTGTTGTTGTTGTTTTTGTTGTTGTTATTGTTGGTGTTGTTGTTGTTTTTGTTGTTGTTATTGTTGGTGTTGTTGTTGTTTATTTGACGTTGTTGTTGTTGTTGTTTGTTTGACGTTGTTGTTGTTGTTGTTTATTTGACGTTGTTGTTGTTGTTGTTTATTTGGCGTTGTTGTTGTTGTTGTTGTTTATTTGACATTGTTGTAGTTGTTGTTGTGTTGACGTTGTTGTTGTTGTTGTTTATTTGACGTTGTTGTTGTTGTTGTTTATTTGATGTTGTTTTAGTTGTTGTTGTTTATTTGACGTTGTTATTGTTGTTGTTGTTTATTTGATGTTGTTTTAGTTGTTGTTGTTGTTTTTTATTTGACGTTGTTGTTTTTGACATTGTTGTTGTTGTTGTTTATTTGACGTTGTTGTTGTTATTTATTTGACGTAGTTGTTGTTATTGACGTTGTTGTTGTTGTTGTTTATTTGACGTTGTTGTTGTTATTTATTTGACGTTGTTGTTGTTGTTGTTATTGTTTATTTGACGTTGTTGTTGTTGTTGTTGTTTATTTGACGTTGTTAATGTTGTTGACGTTGTTGTTGTTGTTGTTTTTGTTATTTATTTGACGTTGTTGTTGTTTTTGTTGTTTTTGTTGTTGTTATTGTTGTTGTTGTTGTTGTTGTTTATTTGACGTTGTTGTTGTTGTTGTTGTTTATTTGACATTGTTGTTGTTGTTTATTTGACGTTGTTAATGTTGTTGACGTTGTTAATGTTGTTGTTGTTTTTGTTGTTTTTGTTGTTGTTATTGTTGTTGTTGTTGTTGTTTATTTGACGTTGTTGTTGTTGTTGTTGTTTATTTGACATTGTTGTTGTTGTTTATTTGACGTTGTTAATGTTGTTGACGTTGTTGTTGCTATTGTTTATTTCAAGTTGTTATTGTTGTTGTTATTGTTTTTGTTGTTGTTGTTTATTTGACGTTATTGTTGTTGTTGTTGTTGTTGTTTATTTGACATTGTTATTGTTGTTGTTGTTGTTTATATGACGTTGTTGTTGTTGTTGACGTTGTTGTTGTTGTTATTGTTTATTTAACGTTGTTGTTGTTGTTGTTGTTTATTTGACGTTGTTAATGTTGTTGACGTTGTTGTTGTTGTTTTTGTTGTTTATTTGACGTTGTTGTTGTTGTTGTTTTTGTTGTTGTTATTGTTGTTGTTGTTGTTTATTTGACGTTGTTGTTTTTGTTGTTTATTTGACGTTGTTGTTGTTGTTTATTTGAGATTGTTGTTGTTGTTGTTGTTGTTTATTTGACGTTGTTGTTGTTGTTGTTTTTGTTATTTATTTGACGTTGTTGTTGTTGTTGTTGTTTTTGTTGTTGTTATTGTTGTTGTTGTTGTTGTTTATTTTTGAGTTTGTTGTTGTTGTTGTTGTTGTTTATTTGACATTGTTGTTGTTGTTTATTTAACGTTGTTAATGTTGTTGACATTGTTGTTGCTATTGTTTATTTCACGTTGTTGTTGTTGTTGTTATTGTTTTTGTTGTTGTTGTTTATTTGACGTTATTGTTGTTGTTGTTGTTGTTGTTTATTTGACATTGTTATTGTTGTTGTTGTTGTTTATATGACGTTGTTGTTGTTGTTGACGTTGTTGTTGTTGTTATTGTTTATTTAACGTTGTTGTTGTTGTTGTTGTTTATTTGACGTTGTTAATGTTGTTGACGTTGTTGTTGTTGTTTTTGTTGTTTATTTGACGTTGTTGTTGTTGTTGTTTTTGTTGTTGTTATTGTTGTTGTTGTTGTTTATTTGACGTTGTTGTTTTTGTTGTTTATTTGACGTTGTTGTTGTTGTTTATTTGAGATTGTTGTTGTTGTTGTTGTTGTTTATTTGACGTTGTTGTTGTTGTTGTTTTTGTTATTTATTTGACGTTGTTGTTGTTGTTGTTGTTTTTGTTGTTGTTATTGTTGTTGTTGTTGTTGTTTATTTTTGAGTTTGTTGTTGTTGTTGTTGTTGTTTATTTGACATTGTTGTTGTTGTTTATTTAACGTTGTTAATGTTGTTGACATTGTTGTTGCTATTGTTTATTTCACGTTGTTGTTGTTGTTGTTATTGTTTTTGTTGTTGTTGTTGTTTCTTATTTGACGTTATTGTTGTTGTTGTTGTTTATTTGACGTTGTTATTGTTGTTGTTGTTGTTTATATGACGTTGTTGTTGTTGTTGACGTTGTTGTTGTTGTTATTGTTTATTTAACGTTGTTGTTGTTGTTGTTTATTTGACGTTGTTAATGTTGTTGACGTTGTTGTTGTTGTTTTTGTTGTTTATTTGACGTTGTTGTTGTTGTTTTTGTTGTTGTTATTGTTGTTGTTGTTGTTTATTTGACGTTGTTGTTGTTGTTATTTATTTGACGTTGTTGTTGTTGTTTATTTGAGATTGTTGTTGTTGTTGTTGTTTGTTTGACGTTGTTATTGTTGTTTATTTGACGTTGTTGTTGTTGTTGTTTATTTTATGTTGTTTTAGTTGTTGTTGTTTATTTGACGTTGTTGTTGTTATTTATTTGACGTTGTTGTTGTTGTTATTGTTTATTTGACGTTGTTGTTATTGTTGTTTATTTGACGTTGTTAATGTTGTTGACGTTGTTGTTGTTGTTGTTGTTTTTGTTAATTATTTGACGTTGTTGTTGTTGTTTTTGTTGTTGTTTTTGTTGGTGTTGTTGTTATTTATTTGACGTTGTTGTTGTTGTTTATTTGACGTTGTTGTTGTTGTTGTTTATTTGGCGTTGTTGTTGTTGTTTATTTGACGTTGTTGTTGTTGTTTATTTGACATTGTTGTTGTTGTTGTTGTTGTTTATTTGACGTTGTTGTTGTTGTTTATTTGACATTGTTGTTGTTGTTGACGTTGTTGTTGTTGTTGTTGTTGTTTATTTGACGTTGTTGTTGTTGTTGTTGTTGTTTATTTGATGTTGTTTTAGTTGTTGTTGTTTATTTTACGTTGTTGTTGTTTTTTATTTAACGTTGTTGTTGTTGACATTGTAGTTGTTGTTGTTGTTTATTTGACGTAGTTGTTGTTGTTGTTTATTTGACCTAGTTGTTGTTATTGACGTTGTTGTTGTTGTTGGTGTTGTTTATTTAACGTTTTTGTTGTTGTTGATGTTGTTGTTGTTGTTGTTTTTTATTTGACGTTGTTGTTGTTATTTGACGTTGTTGTTGTTTATTTGATGTTGTTTTAGTTGTTGTTGTTGTTGTTTATTTGAGGTTGTTGTTGTTGTTGTTTATTTGATGTTGTTGTTTATTTGACGTTGTTGTTGTTTTTTATTTAACGTAGTTGTTGTTGACATTGTTGTTGTTATTTATTTGACGTTGTTGTTGTTGTTTATTTGACGTAGTTGTTGTTATTGATGTTGTTGTTTATTTTACATTTTTGTTGTTGTTGATGTTGTAGTTGTTGTTTTTTATTTGACGTTGTTGTTGTTGTTGTTTATTTGATGTTGTTGTTGTTGTTATTGTTATTGTTGTTGTTTATTTGACGTTGTAGTTGTTGTTTATTTGACGTTGTTGTTGTTGTTGTTGTTTATTTGACGTTGTTTTTATTATTTATTTGACGTTGTTGTTGTTGACATTGTTGTTGTTTATTTGACGTTGTTGTTGTTTATTTGACGTAGTTTTTGTTATTGACGTTGTGGTTGTTGTTGTTGTTTATTTGACATTTTTGTTGTTGTTGATGTTGTTGTTGATGTTTTTTATTTGACGTTGTTGTTGTTGTTGTTTATTTGAAGTTGTTGTTGCTGTTATTGTTATTGTTGTTGTTTATTTGACGTTGTTGTTGTTGTTGTTTATTTGACGTTGTTGTTGTTGTTGTTTATTTGATGTTGTTGTTGTTGTTGTTGTTTATTTGACGTTGTTGTTGTTATTTATTTGACGTTGTTGTTGTTGTTGTTATTGTTTATTTGACGTTGTTGTTGTTATTGTTTATTTGATGTTGTTAATGTTGTTGACGTTGTTGTTGTTGTTTTTGTTATTTATTTGACGTTGTTGTTGTTGTTGTTTTTGTTGTTGTTATTGTTGGTGTTGTTGTTGTTTTTGTTGTTGTTATTGTTGGTGTTGTTGTTGTTTATTTGACGTTGTTGTTGTTGTTGTTTGTTTGACGTTGTTGTTGTTGTTGTTTATTTGACGTTGTTGTTGTTGTTGTTTATTTGGCGTTGTTGTTGTTGTTGTTGTTTATTTGACATTGTTGTAGTTGTTGTTGTGTTGACGTTGTTGTTGTTGTTGTTTATTTGACGTTGTTGTTGTTGTTGTTGTTTATTTGATGTTGTTTTAGTTGTTGTTGTTTATTTGACGTTGTTATTGTTGTTGTTGTTTATTTGATGTTGTTTTAGTTGTTGTTGTTGTTTTTTATTTGACGTTGTTGTTTTTGACATTGTTGTTGTTGTTGTTTATTTGACGTTGTTGTTGTTATTTATTTGACGTAGTTGTTGTTATTGACGTTGTTGTTGTTGTTGTTTATTTGACGTTGTTGTTGTTATTTATTTGACGTTGTTGTTGTTGTTGTTATTGTTTATTTGACGTTGTTGTTGTTGTTGTTGTTTATTTGACGTTGTTAATGTTGTTGACGTTGTTGTTGTTGTTTTTGTTATTTATTTGACGTTGTTGTTGTTTTTGTTGTTTTTGTTGTTGTTATTGTTGTTGTTGTTTATTTGACGTTGCTGTTGTTGTTGTTGTTTATTTGACATTGTTGTTGTTGTTTATTTGACGTTGTTAATGTTGTTGACGTTGTTAATGTTGTTGTTGTTTTTGTTGTTTTTGTTGTTGTTATTGTTGTTGTTGTTGTTGTTTATTTGACGTTGTTGTTGTTGTTGTTGTTTATTTGACATTGTTGTTGTTGTTTATTTGACGTTGTTAATGTTGTTGACGTTGTTGTTGCTATTGTTTATTTCAAGTTGTTGTTGTTGTTGTTATTGTTTTTGTTGTTGTTGTTTATTTGACGTTATTGTTGTTGTTGTTGTTGTTTATTTGACATTGTTATTGTTGTTGTTGTTGTTTATATGACGTTGTTGTTGTTGTTGACGTTGTTGTTGTTGTTATTGTTTATTTAACGTTGTTGTTGTTGTTGTTGTTGTTTATTTGACATTGTTAATGTTGTTGACGTTGTTGTTGTTGTTTTTGTTGTTTATTTGACGTTGTTGTTGTTGTTGTTTTTGTTGTTGTTATTGTTGTTGTTGTTGTTTATTTGACGTTGTTGTTTTTGTTGTTTATTTGACGTTGTTGTTGTTGTTTATTTGAGATTGTTGTTGTTGTTGTTGTTGTTTATTTGACGTTGTTGTTGTTGTTGTTGTTTTTGTTATTTATTTGACGTTGTTGTTGTTGTGGTTGTTTTTGTTGTTGTTATTGTTGTTGTTGTTGTTGTTTATTTGACGTTGTTGTTGTTGTTGTTGTTGTTTATTTGACATTGTTGTTGTTGTTTATTTAACGTTGTTAATGTTGTTGACATTGTTGTTGCTATTGTTTATTTCACGTTGTTGTTGTTGTTGTTATTGTTGATGTTGTTGTTGTTGTTTCTTATTTGACGTTATTGTTGTTGTTGTTGTTTATTTGACGTTGTTATTGTTGTTGTTGTTGTTTATATGACGTTGTTGTTGTTGTTGTTGACATTGTTGTTGTTGTTATTGTTTATTTAACGTTGTTGTTGTTGTTGTTTATTTGACGTTGTTAATGTTGTTGACGTTGTTGTTGTTGTTTTTGTTGTTTATTTGACGTTGTTGTTGTTGTTGTTTTTGTTGTTGTTATTGTTGTTGTTGTTGTTTATTTGACGTTGTTGTTGTTGTTATTTATTTGACGTTGTTGTTGTTGTTTATTTGAGATTGTTGTTGTTGTTGTTGTTTGTTTGACGTTGTTGTTGTTGTTTATTTGACGTTGTTGTTGTTGTTGTTTATTTTATGTTGTTTTAGTTGTTGTTGTTTATTTGACGTTGTTGTTGTTATTTATTTGACGTTGTTGTTGTTGTTATTGTTTATTTGACGTTGTTGTTATTGTTGTTTATTTGACGTTGTTAATGTTGTTGACGTTGTTGTTGTTGTTGTTTTTGTTAATTATTTGACGTTGTTGTTGTTGTTTTTGTTGTTGTTTTTGTTGGTGTTGTTGTTATTTATTTGACGTTGTTGTTGTTGTTTATTTGACGTTGTTGTTGTTGTTGTTTATTTGGCGTTGTTGTTGTTGTTGTTTATTTGACGTTGTTGTTGTTGTTGTTGTTTATTTGACATTGTTGTTGTTGTTGTTTATTTGACGTTGTTGTTGGTGTTTATTTGACATTGTTGTTGTTGTTGTTGACGTTGTTGTTGTTGTTGTTGTTGTTGTTTATTTGACGTTGTTGTTGTTATTGTTGTTGTTGTTGTTTATTTGATGTTGTTTTAGTTGTTGTTGTTTATTTTACGTTGTTGTTGTTTTTTATTTAACGTTGTTGTTGTTGACATTGTTGTTGTTGTTGTTGTTTATTTGACGTAGTTGTTGTTGTTGTTTATTTGACCTAGTTGTTGTTATTGACGTTGTTGTTGTTGTTGTTGTTGTTTATTTAACGTTTTTGTTGTTGTTGATGTTGTTGTTGTTGTTGTTTTTTATTTGACGTTGTTGTTGTTATTTGACGTTGTTGTTGTTTATTTGATGTTGTTTTAGTTGTTGTTGTTGTTGTTTATTTGAGGTTGTTGTTGTTGTTGTTGTTTATTTGATGTTGTTGTTTATTTGACGTTGTTGTTGTTTTTTATTTAACGTTGTTGTTGTTGACATTGTTGTTGTTATTTATTTGACGTTGTTGTTGTTGTTTATTTGACGTAGTTGTTGTTATTGATGTTGTTGTTTATTTGACATTTTTGTTGTTGTTGATGTTGTAGTTGTTGTTTTTTATTTGACGTTGTTGTTGTTGTTGTTTATTTGATGTTGTTGTTGTTGTTATTGTTATTGTTGTTGTTTATTTGACGTTGTAGTTGTTGTTTATTTGACGTTGTTGTTGTTGTTGTTTATTTGACGTTGTTTTTATTATTTATTTGACGTTGTTGTTGTTGACATTGTTGTTGTTTATTTGACGTTGTTGTTGTTGTTGTTTATTTGACGTAGTTTTTGTTATTGACGTTGTGGTTGTTGTTGTTGTTTATTTGACATTTTTGTTGTTGTTGATGTTGTTGTTGATGTTTTTTATTTGACGTTGTTGTTGTTGTTGTTTATTTGAAGTTGTTGTTGCTGTTATTGTTATTGTTGTTGTTTATTTGACGTTGTTGTTGTTGTTTATTTGACGTTGTTGTTGTTGTTTATTTGATGTTGTTGTTGTTGTTTTTTATTTGACGTTGTTGTTGTTATTTATTTGACGTTGTTGTTGTTGTTGTTATTGTTTATTTGACGTTGTTGTTGTTGTTATTGTTTATTTGACGTTGTTGTTGTTGTTATTTATTTGACGTTGTTGTTGTTGTTTATTTGAGATTGTTGTTGTTGTTGTTGTTTGTTTGACGTTGTTGTTGTTGTTTATTTGACGTTGTTGTTGTTGTTGTTGTTTATTTTATGTTGTTTTAGTTGTTGTTGTTTATTTGACGTTGTTGTTGTTATTTATTTGACGTTGTTGTTGTTGTTATTGTTTATTTGACGTTGTTGTTATTGTTGTTTATTTGACGTTGTTAATGTTGTTGACGTTGTTGTTGTTGTTGTTTTTGTTAATTATTTGACGTTGTTGTTGTTGTTTTTGTTGTTGTTTTTGTTGGTGTTGTTGTTATTTATTTGACGTTGTTGTTGTTGTTTATTTGACGTTGTTGTTGTTGTTGTTTATTTGGCGTTGTTGTTGTTGTTGTTTATTTGACGTTGTTGTTGTTGTTGTTGTTTATTTGACATTGTTGTTGTTGTTGTTTATTTGACGTTGTTGTTGTTGTTTATTTGACATTGTTGTTGTTGTTGTTGACGTTGTTGTTGTTGTTGTTGTTGTTTATTTGACGTTGTTGTTGTTGTTGTTGTTGTTTATTTGATGTTGTTGACGTTGTTGTTGTTGTTGTTGTTGTTTATTTGACGTTGTTGTTGTTGTTGTTGTTGTTTATTTGATGTTGTTTTAGTTGTTGTTGTTTTTTTACGTTGTTGTTGTTTTTTATTTAACGTTGTTGTTGTTGACATTGTTGTTGTTGTTGTTGTTTATTTGACGTAGTTGTTGTTGTTGTTTATTTGACCTAGTTGTTGTTATTGACGTTGTTGTTGTTGTTGTTGTTTATTTAACGTTTTTGTTGTTGTTGATGTTGTTGTTGTTGTTGTTTTTTATTTGACGTTGTTGTTGTTATTTGACGTTGTTGTTGTTTATTTGATGTTGTTTTAGTTGTTGTTGTTGTTGTTTATTTGAGGTTGTTGTTGTTGTTGTTGTTTATTTGATGTTGTTGTTTATTTGACGTTGTTGTTGTTTTTTATTTAACGTTGTTGTTGTTGACATTGTTGTTGTTATTTATTTGACGTTGTTGTTGTTGTTTATTTGACGTAGTTGTTGTTATTGATGTTGTTGTTTATTTGACATTTTTGTTGTTGTTGATGTTGTAGTTGTTGTTTTTTATTTGACGTTGTTGTTGTTGTTGTTTATTTGATGTTGTTGTTGTTGTTATTGTTATTGTTGTTGTTTATTTGACGTTGTAGTTGTTGTTTATTTGACGTTGTTGTTGTTGTTTATTTGACGTTGTTTTTATTATTTATTTGACGTTGTTGTTGTTGACATTGTTGTTGTTTATTTGACGTTATTGTTGTTGTTGTTTATTTGACGTAGTTTTTGTTATTGACGTTGTGGTTGTTGTTGTTGTTTCTTTGACATTTTTGTTGTTGTTGATGTTGTTGTTGATGTTTTTTATTTGACGTTGTTGTTGTTGTTGTTTATTTGAAGTTGTTGTTGCTGTTATTGTTATTGTTGTTGTTTATTTGACGTTGTTGTTGTTGTTTATTTGACGTTGTTGTTGTTGTTTATTTGATGTTGTTGTTGTTGTTGTTTATTTGACGTTGTTGTTGTTATTTATTTGACGTTGTTGTTGTTGTTGTTATTGTTTATTTGACGTTGTTGTTGTTGTTATTGTTTATTTGACGTTGTTAATGTTGTTGACGTTGTTGTTGTTGTTTTTGTTATTTATTTGACGTTGTTGTTGTTGTTGTTTTTGTTGTTGTTATTGTTGGTGTTGTTTTTGTTTTTGTTGTTGTTATTGTTGGTGTTGTTGTTGTTTATTTGACGTTGTTGTTGTTGTTGTTTGTTTGACGTTGTTGTTGTTGTTGTTTATTTGACGTTGTTGTTGTTGTTGTTTATTTGGCGTTGTTGTTGTTGTTGTTTATTTGACATTGTTGTTGTTGTTGTTGTGTTGACGTTGTTGTTGTTGTTTATTTGACGTTGTTGTTGTTGTTGTTGTTGTTTATTTGATGTTGTTTTAGTTGTTGTTGTTTATTTGACGTTGTTATTGTTGTTGTTGTTTATTTGATGTTGTTTTAGTTGTTGTTGTTGTTTTTTATTTGACGTTGTTGTTTTTGACATTGTTGTTGTTGTTGTTTATTTGACGTTGTTGTTGTTATTTATTTGACGTAGTTGTTGTTATTGACGTTGTTGTTGTTGTTGTTTATTTGACGTTTTTGTTGTTGTTGATGTTGTTGTTGTTGTTTTTTATTTGATGTTATTGTTGTTGTTGTTTATTTGACGTTGTTGTTGTTGTTATTGTTGTTGTTGTTGTTTATTTGACATTATTGTTGTTGTTGTTTATTTGACATTGTTGTTGTTGTTGTTTATTTGACGTTGTTATTGTTCTTTATTTGACGTTGTTGTTGTTGTTGTTTATTTGACGTTGTTGTTGTTATTTATTTGACGTTGCTGTTGTTGTTGTTATTGTTTATTTGACGTTGTTGTTGTTGTTGTTGTTTATTTGACGTTATTAATGTTGTTGACGTTGTTGTTGTTGTTTTTGTTATTTATTTGACGTTGTTGTTGTTTTTGTTGTTTTTGTTGTTGTTATTGTTGTTGTTGTTGTTGTTTATTTGACGTTGTTGTTGTTGTTGTTGTTTATTTGACATTGTTGTTGTTGTTTATTTGACGTTGTTAATGTTGTTGACGTTGTTGTTGCTATTGTTTATTTCAAGTTGTTGTTGTTGTTGTTATTGTTGTTGTTGTTGTTGTTTATTTGACGTTATTGTTGTTGTTGTTGTTGTTTATTTGACATTGTTATTGTTGTTGTTGTTGTTTATATGACGTTGTTGTTGTTGTTGACGTTGTTGTTGTTATTGTTTATTTAACGTTGTTGTTATTGTTGTTGTTTATTTGACGTTGTTAATGTTGTTGACGTTGTTGTTGTTGTTTTTGTTGTTTATTTGACGTTGTTGTTGTTGTTGTTTTTGTTGTTGTTATTGTTGTTGTTGTTGTTTATTTGACGTTGTTGTTTTTGTTGTTTATTTGACGTTGTTGTTGTTGTTTATTTGAGATTGTTGTTGTTGTTGTTTATTTGACGTTGTTGTTGTTTATTTGACGTTGTTGTTGTTGTTGTTTATTTGATGTTGTTTTAGTTGTTGTTGTTTATTTGACGTTGTTGTTGTTGTTGTTGTTGTTTATTTGACATTGTTGTTGTTGTTGTTGTTGTTGTTTATTTGACGTTGTTGTTGTTGTTTATTTGACATTGTTGTTGTTGTTGTTGACGTTGTTGTTGTTGTTGTTGTTGTTTATTTGACGTTGTTGTTGTTGTTGTTGTTGTGTATTTGATGTTGTTTTAGTTGTTGTTGTTTATTTGACGTTGTTATTGTTTTTTATTTGACGTTATTGTTGTTGACATTGTTGTTGTTGTTGTTTATTTGACGTTGTTGTTGTTGTTGTTTATTTGACCTAGTTGTTGTTATTGACGTTGTTGTTGTTGTTGTTTATTTAACGTTTTTGTTGTTGTTGATGTTGTTGTTGTTGTGTTTTATTTGACGTTGTTGTTGTTATTTGACGTTGTTGTTGTTGTTGTTGTTTATTTGATGTTGTTTTAGTTGTTGTTGTTGTTGTTTATTTGAGGTTGTTGTTGTTGTTGTTGTTTATTTGATGTTGTTTTAGTTGTTGTTGTTTATTTGACGTTGTTGTTGTTTTTTATTTAACGTTGTTGTTGTTGACATTGTTGTTGTTGTTTATTTGACGTTGTTGTTGTTGTTTATTTGACGTAGTTGTTGTTATTGATGTTGTTGTTTATTTGACATTTTTGTTGTTGTTGATGTTGTTGTTGTTATTTTTTATTTGACGTTGTTGTTGTTGTTGTTTATTTGACGTTGTTGTTGTTGTTATTCTTATTGTTGTTGTTTATTTGACGTTGTTGTTGTTGTTTATTTGACGTTGTTGTTGTTGTTGTTGTTTATTTGATGTTGTTGTTGTTATTTATTTGACGTTGTTGTTGTTGTTATTGTTTATTTAACGTTGTTGTTGTTGTTGTTGTTGTTTATTTGACGTTGTTAATGTGGTTGACGTTGTTGTTGTTGTTGTATTTGTTGTTGTTATTGTTGGTGTTGTTGTTGTTTTTTTGACGTTGTTGTTGTTGTTGTTGTTTTTGTTATTTCTTTGACGTTGTTGTTGTTGGTGTTTTAGTTGTTGTTATTGTTGGTGTTGTTGTTGTTTATTTGACGTTGTTGTTGTTGTTGTTTATTTGACATTTTTGTTGTAGTTGATGTTGTTGTTGTTGTTTTTTATTTAACGTTGTTATTGTTGTTGTTTATTTGACGTTGTTGTTGTTGTTATTGTTATTGTTGTTGTTTATTTGACGTTGTTGTTGTTGTTGTTTATTTGACGTTGTTGTTGTTGTTGTTTATTTGACAATGTTGTTGTTGTTTATTTGACGTTGTTGTTGTTGTTGTTTATTTGACGTTGTTGTTGTTGTTGTTATTGTTTATTTGACGTTGTTGTTGTTTATTTGACGTTGTTGTTATTTATTTGACGTTGTTGTTGTTGTTATTGTTTATTTGACGTTGTTGTTGTTGTTTATTTGACATTGTTAATGTTGTTGACGTTGTTGTTGTTGTTTTTGTTATTTATTTGACGTTGTTGTTGTTGTTGTTGTTTTTGTTGTTGTTATTGTTGTTGTTTTTGTTTATTTGACGTTGTTGTTGTTGTTGTTTATTTGACATTGTTGTTGTTGTTTATTTGACGTTGTTAAAGTTGTTGACGTTGTTGTTGCTATTGTTTATTTCACGTTGTTGTTGTTGTTGTTGTTATTGTTCTTGTTGTTGTTGTTTATTTGACATTGTTGTTGTTGTTGTTGTTTATTTGACGTTGTTGTTGTTGTTTATTTGACATTGTTGTTGTTGTTGTTGACGTTGTTGTTGTTGTTGTTGTTTATTTGATGTTGTTGTTGTTGTTGTTGTTTATTTGATGTTGTTTTAGTTGTTGTTGTTTATTTGACGTTGTTGTTGTTTTTTATTTGACGTTATTGTTGTTGACATTGTTGTTGTTGTTGTTTATTTGACTTTGTTGTTGTTGTTGTTTATTTGACCTAGTTGTTGTTATTGACGTTGTTGTTGTTGTTGTTTATTTAACGTTTTTGTAGTTGTTGATGTTGTTGATGTTGTTGTTGTTGTTGTTTTTTATTTGACATTGTTGTTGTTATTTGACGTTGTTGTTGTTGTTGTTGTTGTTGTTGTTTATTTGCTGTTATTGTTATTGTTGTTGTTTATTTGACGTTGTTGTTGTTGTTGTTTATTTGACGTTGTTGTTGTTTATTTGATGTTCTTGTTGTTGTTGTTTATTTGACGTTGTTGTTGTTATTTATTTGACGTTGTTGTTGTTGTTATTGTTTATTTGACGTTGTTGTTGTTGTTATTGTTGTTGTTGTTATTTATTTGGTGTTGTTGTTGTTTATTTGACGTTGTTATTGATGTTGTTTGTTTGACGTTGTTGTTGTTGTTGTTGTTTATTTGACGTTGTTGTTGTTGTTGTTTATTTGACGTTGTTGTTGTTGTTGTTTATTTGACATTGTTGTTGTTGTTGTGTTGACGTTGTTGTTGTTGTTGTTGTTTATTTGACGTTGTTGTTGTTGTTGTTGTTTATTTGATGTTGTTTTAGTTGTTGTTGTTTATTTGACGTTGTTATTGTTGTTGTTGTTTATTTGATGTTTTTTAGTTGTTGTTGTTGTTTTTTATTTGACGTTGTTGTTTTTGACATTGTTGTTGTTGTTGTTTATTTGACGTTGTTGTTGTTGTTGTTTATTTGACGTAGTTGTTGTTGTTGTTGTTGTTTATTTGACGTTTTTGTTATTGTTGATGTTGTTGTTGTTTTTTATTTGATGTTATTGTTGTTGTTGTTTATTTGACGTTGTTGTTGTTGTTATTGTTGTTGTTGTTGTTTATTTGACATTGTTGCTGTTGTTGTTTATTTGACATTGTTGTTGTTCTTTATTTGACGTTGTTGTTGTTGTTTATTTGACGTTGTTGTTGTTATTTATTTGACGTTGTTGTTGTTATTGTTTATTTGACGTCGTTGTTGTTGTTGTTTATTTGACGTTGTTAATGTTGTTGACGTTGTTGTTGTTGTTTTTGTTATTTATTTGACGTTGTTGTTGTTGTTGTTGTTGTTTTTGTTGTTGTTATTGTTGTTGTTGTTGTTGTTTATTTGACGTTGTTGTTGTTGTTGTTGTTGTTGTTTATTTGACATTGTTGTTGTTGTTTATTTAACGTTGTTAATGTTGTTGACATTGTTGTTGCTATTGTTTATTTCACGTTGTTGTTGTTGTTATTGTTGTTGTTGTTGTTGTTGTTGTTTCTTATTTGACGTTATTGTTGTTGTTGTTGTTTATTTGACGTTGTTATTGTTGTTGTTGTTGTTTATATGACGTTGTTGTTGTTGTTGACGTTGTTGTTGTTGTTATTGTTTATTTAACGTTGTTGTTGTTGTTGTTGTTTATTTGACGTTGTTAATGTTGTTTACGTTGTTGTTGTTGTTTTTGTTGTTTATTTGACGTTGTTGTTGTTGTTGTTGTTTTTGTTGTTGTTATTGTTGTTGTTGTTGTTTATTTGACGTTGTTGTTGTTGTTATTTATTTGACGTTGTTGTTGTTGTTTATTTGAGATTGTTGTTGTTGTTGTTGTTGTTTGTTTGACGTTGTTGTTGTTGTTTATTTGACGTTGTTGTTGTTGTTGTTGTTTATTTTATGTTGTTTTAGTTGTTGTTGTTTATTTGACGTTGTTGTTGTTATTTATTTGACGTTGTTGTTGTTGTTGTTATTGTTTATTTGACGTTGTTGTTATTGTTGTTTATTTGACGTTGTTAATGTTGTTGACGTTGTTGTTGTTGTTGTTTTTGTTAATTATTTGACGTTGTTGTTGTTGTTTTTGTTGTTGTTATTGTTGGTGTTGTTGTTGTTTATTTGACGTTGTTGTTGTTGTTTATTTGACGTTGTTGTTGTTGTTTATTTGGCGTTGTTGTTGTTGTTGTTTATTTGACGTTGATGTTGTTGTTGTTGTTTATTTGACATTGTTGTTGTTGTTGTTTATTTGACGTTGTTGTTGTTGTTTATTTGACATTGTTGTTGTTGTTGTTGTTGACGTTGTTGTTGTTGTTGTTGTTTATTTTACGTTGTTGTTGTTGTTGTTGTTGTTGTTGTTGTTTATTTGATGTTGTTTTAGTTGTTGTTGTTTATTTTACGTTGTTGTTGTTTTTTATTTAACGTTGTTGTTGTTGACATTGTTGTTGTTGTTGTTGTTGTTTATTTAACGTAGTTGTTGTTGTTGTTTATTTGACCTAGTTGTTGTTATTGACGTTGTTGTTGTTGTTGTTGTTTATTTAACGTTTTTGTTGTTATTGATGTTGTTGTTGTTGTTGTTTTTTATTTGACGTTGTTGTTGTTATTTGACGTTGTTGTTGTTTATTTGATGTTGTTTTAGTTGTTGTTGTTGTTGTTTATTTGAGGTTGTTGTTGTTGTTGTTGTTGTTTATTTGATGTTGTTGTTTATTTGACGTTGTTGTTGTTTTTTATTTAACGTTGTTGTTGTTGACATTGTTGTTGTTATTTATTTGACGTTGTTGTTGTTGTTTATCTGACGTAGTTGTTGTTATTGATGTTGTTGTTTATTTGACATTTTTTTTGTTATTGATGTTGTAGTTGTTGTTTTTTATTTGACGTTGTTGTTGTTGTTGTTTATTTGATGTTGTTGTTGTTATTGTTATTGTTGTTGTTTATTTGACGTTGTAGTTGTTGTTTATTTGACGTTGTTGTTGTTGTTTATTTGACGTTGTTTTTATTATTTATTTGACGTTGTTGTTGTTGACATTGTTGTTGTTTATTTGACGTTGTTGTTGTTGTTGTTTATTTGACGTAGTTTTTGTTATTGACGTTGTTGTTGTTGTTGTTTATTTGACATTTTTGTTGTTGTTGATGTTGTTGTTGATGTTTTTTATTTGACGTTGTTGTTGTTGTTGTTTATTTGAAGTTGTTGTTGCTGTTATTGTTACTGTTGTTGTTTATTTGACGTTGTTGTTGTTGTTGTTTATTTGACGTTGTTGTTGTTGTTTATTTGATGTTGTTGTTTATTTGACGTTGTTGTTGTTATTCATTTGACGTTGTTGTTGTTGTTGTTATTGTTTATTTGACGTTGTTGTTGTTGTTATTGTTTATTTGATGTTGTTAATGTTGTTGACGTTGTTGTTGTTGTTTTTGTTATTTATTTGACTTTGTTGTTGTTGTTGTTTTTGTTGTTGTTATTGTTGGTGTTGTTGTTGTTTTTGTTGTTGTTATTGTTGGTGTTGGTGTTGTTTATTTGACGTTGTTGTTGTTGTTGTTTGTTTGACGTTGTTGTTGTTGTTGTTGTTTATTTGACGTTGTTGTTGTTGTTGTTTATTTGGCGTTGTTGTTGTTGTTGTTGTTTATTTGACATTGTTGTTGTTGTTGTTGTGTTGACGTTGTTGTTGTTGTTGTTTATTTGACGTTGTTGTTGTTGTTGTTGTTTATTTGATGTTGTTTTAGTTGTTGTTGTTTATTTGACGTTGTTATTGTTGTTGTTGTTTATTTGATGTTGTTTTAGTTGTTGTTGTTTATTTGACGTTGTTATTGTTGTTGTTGTTTATTTGATGTTGTTTTAGTTGTTGTTGTTGTTTTTTATTTGACGTTGTTGTTTTTGACATTGTTGTTGTTGTTGTTTATTTGACGTTGTTGTTGTTATTTATTTGACGTAGTTGTTGTTATTGACGTTGTTGTTGTTGTTGTTTATTTGACGTTTTTGTTGTTGTTGATGTTGTTGTTGTTGTTTTTTATTTCATGTTATTGTTGTTGTTGTTTATTTGACGTTGTTGTTGTTGTTATTGTTGTTGTTGTTGTTTATTTGACATTATTGTTGTTGTTGTTTATTTGACGTTGTTGTTGTTGTTGTTTATTTGAAGTTGTTATTGTTCTTTATTTGACGTTGTTGTTGTTGTTGTTGTTTATTTGACGTTGTTGTTGTTATTTATTTGACGTTGCTAATGTTGTTGACGTTGTTGTTGTTGTTTTTGTTATTTATTTGACGTTGTTGTTGTTGTTGTTGTTTTTGTTGTTGTTATTGTTGTTGTTGTTGTTGTTTATTTGACGTTGTTGTTGTTGTTGTTGTTTATTTGACATTGTTGTTGTTGTTTATTTGACGTTGTTAATGTTGTTGACGTTGTTGTTGCTATTGTTTATTTCACGTTGTTGTTGTTGTTGTTATTGTTGTTGTTGTTGTTTATTTGACGTTATTGTTGTTGTTGTTGTTTATTTGACATTATTATTGTTGTTGTTGTTGTTTATATGACAGTGTTGTTGTTGTTGACGTTGTTGTTGTTGTTATTGTTTATTTAACGTTGTTGTTGTTGTTTATTTGACGTTGTTAATGTTGTTGACGTTGTTGTTGTTGTTTTTGTTGTTTATTTGACGTTGTTGTTGTTGTTGTTTTTGTTGTTGTTATTGTTGTTGTTGTTGTTTATTTGACGTTGTTGTTTTTGTTGTTTATTTGACGTTGTTGTTGTTGTTTATTTGAGATTGTTGTTGTTGTTGTTGCTGTTTATTTGACGTTGTTGTTGTTGTTTATTTGACGTTGTTGTTGTTGTTGTTGTTTATTTGATGTTGTTTTAGTTGTTGTTGTTTATTTGACGTTGTTGTTGTTGTTGTTGTTGTTTATTTGACATTGTTGTTGTTGTTGTTGTTTATTTGACGTTGTTGTTGTTGTTTATTTGACATTGTTGTTGTTGTTGTTGACGTTGTTGTTGTTGTTGTTGTTGTTTATTTAACGTTGTTGTTGTTGTTGTTGTTGTTTATTTGATGTTGTTTTAGTTGTTGTTGTTTATTTGACGTTGTTATTGTTTTTTATTTGACGTTATTGTTGTTGACATTGTTGTTGTTGTTGTTTATTTGACGTTGTTGTTGTTGTTGTTTATTTGACCTAGTTGTTGTTATTGACGTTGTTGTTGTTGTTGTTGTTTATTTAACGTTTTTGTTGTTGTTGATGTTGTTGTTGTTGTTGTGTTTTATTTGACGTTGTTGTTGTTATTTGACGTTGTTATTGTTGTTGTTGTTTTTGTTGTTTATTTGATGTTGTTTTAGTTGTTGTTGTTGTTGTTTATTTGAGGTTGTTGTTGTTGTTGTTTATTTGATGTTGTTTTAGTTGTTGTTGTTTATTTGACGTTGTTGTTGTTTTTTATTTAACGTTGTTGTTGTTGACATTGTTGTTGTTGTTTATTTGACGTTGTTGTTGTTGTTTATTTGACGTAGTTGTTGTTATTGATGTTGTTGTTTATTTGACATTTTTGTTGTTGTTGATGTTGTTGTTGTTATTTTTTATTTGACGTTGCTGTTGTTGTTGTTTATTTGACGTTGTTGTTGTTGTTATTCTTATTGTTGTTGTTTATTTGACGTTGTTGTTGTTGTTTATTTGATGTTGTTGTTGTTGTTGTTTATTTGACGTTGTTGTTGTTATTTATTTGACGTTGTTGTTGTTGTTATTGTTTATTTAACGTTGTTGTTGTTGTTGTTGTTGTTTATTTGACGTTGTTAATGTGGTTGACGTTGTTGTTGTTGTTTATTTAACATTGTTGTTGTTGTTGTTTTTGTTGTTTATTTGACGTTGTTGTTGTTGGTGTTTTAGTTGTTGTTATTGTTGGTGTTGTTGTTGTTTATTTGACGTTGTTGTTGTTGTTGTTTATTTGACATTTTTGTTGTAGTTGATGTTGTTGTTGTTGTATTTTATTTAACGTTGTTATTGTTGTTGTTTATTTGACGTTGTTGTTGTTGTTATTGTTATTTATGTTGTTTATTTGACGTTGTTGTTGTTGTTGTTTATTTGACGTTGTTGTTGTTGTTGTTTATTTGACGTTGTTGTTGTTGTTGTTTATTTGACGTTGTTGTTGTTGTTGTTGTTTATTTGACGTTGTTGTTGTTGTTGTTATTGTTTATTTGACGTTGTTGTTATTTATTTGACGTTGTTGTTGTTGTTATTGTTTATTTGACGTTGTTGTTGTTGTTTATTTGACGTTGTTAATGTTGTTGACGTTGTTGTTGTTGTTTTTGTTATTTATTTGACGTTGTTGTTGTTGTTGTTTTTGTTGTTGTTATTGTTAGTGTTGTTGTTTATTTGACGTTGTTGTTGTTGTTGTTGTTTATTTGACATTGTTGTTGTTGTTTATTTGACGTTGTTAATGTTGTTGACGTTGTTGTTGCTATTGTTTATTTCACGTTGTTGTTGTTGTTGTTATTGTTGTTGTTGTTGTTGTTTATTTGACGTTATTGTTGTTGTTGTTGTTTATTTGACATTGTTATTGTTGTTGTTGTTGTTTATATGACAGTGTTGTTGTTGTTGACGTTGTTGTTGTTGTTATTATTTATTTAACGTTGTTGTTGTTGTTGTTGTTTATTTGACGTTGTTAATGTTGTTTACGTTGTTGTTGTTGTTTTTGTTGTTTATTTGACGTTGTTGTTGTTGTTTTTGTTGTTGTTATTGTTGTTGTTGTTGTTTATTTGACGTTGTTGTTTTTGTTGTTTATTTGACGTTGTTGTTGTTGTTTATTTGAGATTGTTGTTGTTGTTGTTTATTTGACGTTGTTGTTGTTGTTTATTTGACGTTGTTGTTGTTGTTGTTTATTTGATGTTGTTTTAGTTGTTGTTGTTTATTTGACGTTGTTGTTGTTGTTGTTGTTGTTGTTGTTTATTTGACATTGTTGTTGTTGTTGTTGTTTATTTGACGTTGTTGTTGTTGTTTATTTGACATTGTTGTTGTTGTTGTTGTTGACGTTGTTGTTGTTGTTGTTGTTGTTTATTTGACGTTGTTGTTGTTGTTGTTGTTTATTTGATGTTGTTTTAGTTGTTGTTGTTTATTTGACGTTGTTATTGTTTTTTATTTGACGTTATTGTTGTTGACATTGTTGTTGTTGTTGTTTATTTGACGTTGTTGTTGTTGTTGTTTATTTGACCTAGTTGTTGTTATTGACGTTGTTGTTGTTGTTGTTTATTTAACGTTTTTGTTGTTGTTGATGTTGTTGTTGTTGTTGTGTTTTATTTGACATTGTTGTTGTTATTTGACGTTGTTGTTGTTGTTGTTGTTGTTTATTTGATGTTGTTTTAGTTGTTGTTGTTGTTGTTTATTTGAGGTTGTTGTTGTTGTTGTTTATTTGATGTTGTTTTAGTTGTTGTTGTTTATTTGACGTTGTTGTTGTTTTTTATTTAACGTTGTTGTTGTTGACATTGTTGTTGTTGTTTATTTGACGTTGTTGTTGTTGTTTATTTGACGTAGTTGTTGTTATTGATGTTGTTGTTTATTTGACATTTTTGTTGTTGTTGATGTTGTTGTTGTTATTTTTTATTTGACGTTGCTGTTGTTGTTGTTTATTTGACGTTGTTGTTGTTGTTATTCTTATTGTTGTTGTTTATTTGACGTTGTTGTTGTTGTTTATTTGACGTTGTTGTTGTTGTTGTTTATTTGACGTTGTTGTTGTTATTTATTTGACGTTGTTGTTGTTGTTATTGTTTATTTAACGTTGTTGTTGTTGTTGTTGTTTTTTATTTGACGTTGTTAATGTGGTTGACGTTGTTGTTGTTGTTGTATTTGTTGTTGTTATTGTTGGTGTTGTTGTTGTTTATTTAACGTTGTTGTTGTTGTTGTTGTTGTTTTTGTTTTTTATTTGACGTTGTTGTTGTTGGTGTTTTAGTTGTTGTTATTGTTGGTGTTGTTGTTGTTTATTTGACGTTGTTGTTGTTGTTGTTTATTTGACATTTTTGTTGTAGTTGATGTTGTTGTTGTTGTTTTTTATTTAACGTTGTTATTGTTGTTGTTTATTTGACGTTGTTGTTGTTGTTATTGTTATTGTTGTTGTTTATTTGACGTTGTTGTTGTTGTTGTTGTTGTTTATTTGACGTTGTTGTTGTTGTTGTTTATTTGACGTTGTTGTTGTTGTTGTTTATTTGACGTTGTTGTTGTTGTTGTTGTTTATTTGACGTTGTTGTTGTTGTTGTTGTTATTGTTTATTTGACGTTGTTGTTATTTATTTGACGTTGTTGTTGTTGTTATTGTTTATTTGACGTTGTTGTTGTTGTTTATTTGACGTTGTTAATGTTGTTGACGTTGTTGTTGTTGTTTTTGTTATTTATTTGACGTTGTTGTTGTTGTTGTTTTTGTTGTTGTTATTGTTGTTGTTGTTGTTTATTTGACGTTGTTGTTGTTGTTGTTTATTTGACATTGTTGTTGTTGTTTATTTGACGTTGTTAATGTTGTTGACGTTGTTGTTGCTATTGTTTATTTCACGTTGTTGTTGTTGTTGTTATTGTTGTTGTTGTTGTTTATTTGACGTTATTGTTGTTGTTGTTGTTTATTTGACATTGTTATTGTTGTTGTTGTTGTTTATATGACAGTGTTGTTGTTGTTGACGTTGTTGTTGTTGTTATTGTTTATTTAACGTTGTTGTTGTTGTTGTTGTTTATTTGACGTTGTTAATGTTGTTGACGTTGTTGTTGTTGTTTTTGTTGTTTATTTGACGTTGTTGTTGTTGTTTTTGTTGTTGTTATTGTTGTTGTTGTTGTTGTTTATTTGACGTTGTTGTTTTTGTTGTTTATTTGACGTTGTTGTTGTTGTTTATTTGAGATTGTTGTTGTTGTTGTTTATTTGACGTTGTTGTTGTTGTTTATTTGACGTTGTTGTTGTTGTTGTTTATTTGATGTTGTTTTAGTTGTTGTTGTTTATTTGACGTTGTTGTTGTTGTTGTTGTTGTTGTTTATTTGACATTGTTGTTGTTGTTGTTGTTTATTTGACGTTGTTGTTGTTGTTTATTTGACATTGTTGTTGTTGTTGTTGACGTTGTTGTTGTTGTTGTTGTTTATTTGACGTTGTTGTTGTTGTTGTTGTTGTTTATTTGATGTTGTTTTAGTTGTTGTTGTTTATTTGACGTTGTTATTGTTTTTTATTTGACGTTATTGTTGTTGACATTGTTGTTGTTGTTGTTTATTTGACGTTGTTGTTGTTGTTGTTTATTTGACCTAGTTGTTGTTATTGACGTTGTTGTTGTTGTTGTTTATTTAACGTTTTTGTTGTTGTTGATGTTGTTGTTGTTGTTGTGTTTTATTTGACGTTGTTGTTGTTATTTGACGTTGTTGTTGTTGTTGTTGTTGTTGTTTATTTGATGTTGTTTTAGTTGTTGTTGTTGTTGTTTATTTGAGGTTGTTGTTGTTGTTGTTGTTTATTTGATGTTGTTTTAGTTGTTGTTGTTTATTTGACGTTGTTGTTGTTTTTTATTTAACGTTGTTGTTGTTGACATTGTTGTTGTTGTTTATTTGACGTTGTTGTTGTTGTTTATTTGACGTAGTTGTTGTTATTGATGTTGTTGTTTATTTGACATTTTTGTTGTTGTTGATGTTGTTGTTGTTATTTTTTATTTGACGTTGTTGTTGTTATTGTTTATTTGACGTTGTTGTTGTTGTTATTCTTATTGTTGTTGTTTATTTGACGTTGTTGTTGTTGTTTTTTTGACGTTGTTGTTGTTGTTGTTTATTTGACGTTGTTGTTGTTATTTATTTGACGTTGTTGTTGTTATTGTTTATTTAACGTTGTTGTTGTTATTGTTGTTATTTATTTGACGTTGTTAATGTGGTTGACGTTGTTGTTGTTGTTGTATTTGTTGTTGTTATTGTTGGTGTTGTTGTTGTTTATTTGGCGTTGTTGTTGTTGTTGTTTTTGTTATTTATTTGACGTTGTTGTTGTTGTTGTTTTAGTTGTTGTTATTGTTGGTGTTGTTGTTGTTTATTTGACGTTGTTGTTGTTGTTATTTATTTGACATTTTTGTTGTAGTTGATGTTGTGGTTGTTGATTTTTATTTAACGTTGTTGTTGTTGTTGTTTATTTGACGTTGTTGTTGTTGTTATTGTTATTGTTGTTGTTTATTTGACGTTGTTGTTGTTGTTGTTTATTTGACGTTGTTGTTGTTGTTGTTTATTTGACGTTGTTGTTGTTGTTTATTTGACGTTGTTGTTGTTGTTGTTTATTTGACGTTGTTGTTGTTGTTGTTATTGTTTATTTGACGTTGTTGTTGTTTATTTGACGTTGTTGTTATTTATTTGACGTTGTTGTTGTTGTTATTGTTTATTTGACGTTGTTGTTGTTGTTTATTTGACGTTGTTAATGTTGTTGACGTTGTTGTTGTTGTTTTTGTTATTTATTTGACGTTGTTGTTGTTGTTGTTGTTGTTTTTGTTGTTGTTATTGTTGTTGTTGTTGTTTATTTGACGTTGTTGTTGTTGTTGTTTATTTGACATTGTTGTTGTTGTTTATTTGACGTTGTTAATGTTGTTGACGTTGTTGTTGCTATTGTTTATTTCACGTTGTTGTTGTTGTTGTTGTTATTGTTGTTGTTGTTGTTGTTGTTTATTTGACGTTATTGTTGTTGTTGTTTATTTGACGTTGTTATTGTTGTTGTTGTTGTTTATATGACGTTGTTGTTGTTGTTGACGTTGTTGTTGTTGTTATTGTTTATTTAACGTTGTTGTTGTTGTTGTTGTTTATTTGACGTTGTTAATGTTATTGACGTTGTTGTTATTGTTTTTGTTGTTTATTTGACGTTGTTGTTGTTGTTTTTGTTGTTGTTATTGTTGTTGTTGTTGTTTATTTGACGTTGTTGTTTTTGTTGTTTATTTGACGTTGTTGTTGTTGTTTATTTGAGATTGTTGTTGTTGTTGTTGTTGTTTATTTGACGTTGTTGTTGTTGTTTATTTGACGTTGTTGTTGTTGTTGTTTATTTGATGTTGTTTTATTTGTTGTTGTTTATTTGACGTTGTTGTTGTTGTTGTTGTTGTTTATTTGACATTGTCGTTGTTGTTGTTGTTTATTTGACGTTGTTGTTGTTGTTTATTTGACATTGTTGTTGTTGTTGTTGACGTTGTTGTTGTTGTTGTTGTTTATTTGACGTTGTTGTTGTTGTTGTTGTTGTTTATTTGATGTTGTTTTAGTTGTTGTTGTTTATTTGACGTTGTTATTGTTTTTTATTTGACGTTATTGTTGTTGACATTGTTGTTGTTGTTGTTTATTTGACGTTGTTGTTGTTGTTGTTTATTTGACCTAGTTGTTGTTATTGACGTTGTTGTTGTTGTTGTTTATTTAACGTTTTTGTTGTTGTTGATGTTGTTGTTGTTGTTGTGTTTTATTTGACGTTGTTGTTGTTATTTGACGTTGTTGTTGTTGTTGTTGTTGTTGTTGTTTATTTGATGTTGTTTTAGTTGTTGTTGTTGTTGTTTATTTGAGGTTGTTGTTGTTGTTGTTTATTTGATGTTGTTTTAGTTGTTGTTGTTTATTTGACGTTGTTGGTGTTTTTTATTTAACGTTGTTGTTGTTGACATTGTTGTTGTTGTTTATTTGACGTTGTTGTTGTTGTTTATTTGACGTAGTTGTTGTTATTGATGTTGTTGTTTATTTGACATTTTTGTTGTTGTTGATGTTGTTGTTGTTATTTTTTATTTGACGTTGTTGTTGTTGTCGTTTATTTTACGTTGTTGTTGTTGTTATTCTTATTGTTGTTGTTTATTTGACGTTGTTGTTGTTGTTTTTTTGACGTTGTTGTTGTTGTTGTTTATTTGACGTTGTTGTTGTTATTTATTTGACGTTGTTGTTGTTGTTATTGTTTATTTAACGTTGTTGTTGTTGTTGTTGTTGTTGTTTATTTGACGTTGTTAATGTGGTTGACGTTGTTGTTGTTGTTTTTGTTATTTATTTGACGTTGTTGTTGTTGTTGTTTTTGTTGTTGTTATTGTTAGTGTTGTTGTTTATTTGACGTTGTTGTTGTTGTTGTTGTTTATTTGACATTGTTGTTGTTGTTTATTTGACGTTGTTAATGTTGTTGACGTTGTTGTTGCTATTGTTTATTTCACGTTGTTGTTGTTGTTGTTATTGTTGTTGTTGTTGTTGTTTATTTGACGTTATTGTTGTTGTTGTTGTTTATTTGACATTGTTATTGTTGTTGTTGTTGTTTATATGACAGTGTTGTTGTTGTTGACGTTGTTGTTGTTGTTATTATTTATTTAACGTTGTTGTTGTTGTTGTTGTTTATTTGACGTTGTTAATGTTGTTTACGTTGTTGTTGTTGTTTTTGTTGTTTATTTGACGTTGTTGTTGTTGTTTTTGTTGTTGTTATTGTTGTTGTTGTTGTTTATTTGACGTTGTTGTTTTTGTTGTTTATTTGACGTTGTTGTTGTTGTTTATTTGAGATTGTTGTTGTTGTTGTTTATTTGACGTTGTTGTTGTTGTTTATTTGACGTTGTTGTTGTTGTTGTTTATTTGATGTTGTTTTAGTTGTTGTTGTTTATTTGACGTTGTTGTTGTTGTTGTTGTTGTTGTTGTTTATTTGACATTGTTGTTGTTGTTGTTGTTTATTTGACGTTGTTGTTGTTGTTTATTTGACATTGTTGTTGTTGTTGTTGACGTTGTTGTTGTTGTTGTTGTTGTTTATTTGACGTTGTTGTTGTTGTTGTTGTTTATTTGATGTTGTTTTAGTTGTTGTTGTTTATTTGACGTTGTTATTGTTTTTTATTTGACGTTATTGTTGTTGACATTGTTGTTGTTGTTGTTTATTTGACGTTGTTGTTGTTGTTGTTTATTTGACCTAGTTGTTGTTATTGACGTTGTTGTTGTTGTTGTTTATTTAACGTTTTTGTTGTTGTTGATGTTGTTGTTGTTGTTGTGTTTTATTTGACATTGTTGTTGTTATTTGACGTTGTTGTTGTTGTTGTTGTTGTTTATTTGATGTTGTTTTAGTTGTTGTTGTTGTTGTTTATTTGAGGTTGTTGTTGTTGTTGTTTATTTGATGTTGTTTTAGTTGTTGTTGTTTATTTGACGTTGTTGTTGTTTTTTATTTAACGTTGTTGTTGTTGACATTGTTGTTGTTGTTTATTTGACGTTGTTGTTGTTGTTTATTTGACGTAGTTGTTGTTATTGATGTTGTTGTTTATTTGACATTTTTGTTGTTGTTGATGTTGTTGTTGTTATTTTTTATTTGACGTTGCTGTTGTTGTTGTTTATTTGACGTTGTTGTTGTTGTTATTCTTATTGTTGTTGTTTATTTGACGTTGTTGTTGTTGTTTATTTGACGTTGTTGTTGTTGTTGTTTATTTGACGTTGTTGTTGTTATTTATTTGACGTTGTTGTTGTTGTTATTGTTTATTTAACGTTGTTGTTGTTGTTGTTGTTTTTTATTTGACGTTGTTAATGTGGTTGACGTTGTTGTTGTTGTTGTATTTGTTGTTGTTATTGTTGGTGTTGTTGTTGTTTATTTAACGTTGTTGTTGTTGTTGTTGTTGTTTTTGTTTTTTATTTGACGTTGTTGTTGTTGGTGTTTTAGTTGTTGTTATTGTTGGTGTTGTTGTTGTTTATTTGACGTTGTTGTTGTTGTTGTTTATTTGACATTTTTGTTGTAGTTGATGTTGTTGTTGTTGTTTTTTATTTAACGTTGTTATTGTTGTTGTTTATTTGACGTTGTTGTTGTTGTTATTGTTATTGTTGTTGTTTATTTGACGTTGTTGTTGTTGTTGTTGTTGTTTATTTGACGTTGTTGTTGTTGTTGTTTATTTGACGTTGTTGTTGTTGTTGTTTATTTGACGTTGTTGTTGTTGTTGTTGTTTATTTGACGTTGTTGTTGTTGTTGTTGTTATTGTTTATTTGACGTTGTTGTTATTTATTTGACGTTGTTGTTGTTGTTATTGTTTATTTGACGTTGTTGTTGTTGTTTATTTGACGTTGTTAATGTTGTTGACGTTGTTGTTGTTGTTTTTGTTATTTATTTGACGTTGTTGTTGTTGTTGTTTTTGTTGTTGTTATTGTTGTTGTTGTTGTTTATTTGACGTTGTTGTTGTTGTTGTTTATTTGACATTGTTGTTGTTGTTTATTTGACGTTGTTAATGTTGTTGACGTTGTTGTTGCTATTGTTTATTTCACGTTGTTGTTGTTGTTGTTATTGTTGTTGTTGTTGTTTATTTGACGTTATTGTTGTTGTTGTTGTTTATTTGACATTGTTATTGTTGTTGTTGTTGTTTATATGACAGTGTTGTTGTTGTTGACGTTGTTGTTGTTGTTATTGTTTATTTAACGTTGTTGTTGTTGTTGTTGTTTATTTGACGTTGTTAATGTTGTTGACGTTGTTGTTGTTGTTTTTGTTGTTTATTTGACGTTGTTGTTGTTGTTTTTGTTGTTGTTATTGTTGTTGTTGTTGTTGTTTATTTGACGTTGTTGTTTTTGTTGTTTATTTGACGTTGTTGTTGTTGTTTATTTGAGATTGTTGTTGTTGTTGTTTATTTGACGTTGTTGTTGTTGTTTATTTGACGTTGTTGTTGTTGTTGTTTATTTGATGTTGTTTTAGTTGTTGTTGTTTATTTGACGTTGTTGTTGTTGTTGTTGTTGTTTATTTGACATTGTTGTTGTTGTTGTTGTTTATTTGACGTTGTTGTTGTTGTTTATTTGACATTGTTGTTGTTGTTGTTGACGTTGTTGTTGTTGTTGTTGTTTATTTGACGTTGTTGTTGTTGTTGTTGTTTATTTGATGTTGTTTTAGTTGTTGTTGTTTATTTGACGTTGTTATTGTTTTTTATTTGACGTTATTGTTGTTGACATTGTTGTTGTTGTTGTTTATTTGACGTTGTTGTTGTTGTTGTTTATTTGACCTAGTTGTTGTTATTGACGTTGTTGTTGTTGTTGTTTATTTAACGTTTTTGTTGTTGTTGATGTTGTTGTTGTTGTTGTGTTTTATTTGACGTTGTTGTTGTTATTTGACGTTGTTGTTGTTGTTGTTGTTGTTGTTTATTTGATGTTGTTTTAGTTGTTGTTGTTGTTGTTTATTTGAGGTTGTTGTTGTTGTTGTTGTTTATTTGATGTTGTTTTAGTTGTTGTTGTTTATTTGACGTTGTTGTTGTTTTTTATTTAACGTTGTTGTTGTTGACATTGTTGTTGTTGTTTATTTGACGTTGTTGTTGTTGTTTATTTGACGTAGTTGTTGTTATTGATGTTGTTGTTTATTTGACATTTTTGTTGTTGTTGATGTTGTTGTTGTTATTTTTTATTTGACGTTGTTGTTGTTATTGTTTATTTGACGTTGTTGTTGTTGTTTATTTGACGTTGTTGTTGTTGTTTTTTTGACGTTGTTGTTGTTGTTGTTTATTTGACGTTGTTGTTGTTATTTATTTGACGTTGTTGTTGTTATTGTTTATTTAACGTTGTTGTTGTTATTGTTGTTATTTATTTGACGTTGTTAATGTGGTTGACGTTGTTGTTGTTGTTGTATTTGTTGTTGTTATTGTTGGTGTTGTTGTTGTTTATTTGGCGTTGTTGTTGTTGTTGTTTTTGTTATTTATTTGACGTTGTTGTTGTTGTTGTTTTAGTTGTTGTTATTGTTGGTGTTGTTGTTGTTTATTTGACGTTGTTGTTGTTGTTATTTATTTGACATTTTTGTTGTAGTTGATGTTGTGGTTGTTGATTTTTATTTAACGTTGTTGTTGTTGTTGTTTATTTGACGTTGTTGTTGTTGTTATTGTTATTGTTGTTGTTTATTTGACGTTGTTGTTGTTGTTGTTTATTTGACGTTGTTGTTGTTGTTGTTTATTTGACGTTGTTGTTGTTGTTTATTTGACGTTGTTGTTGTTGTTGTTTATTTGACGTTGTTGTTGTTGTTGTTATTGTTTATTTGACGTTGTTGTTGTTTATTTGACGTTGTTGTTATTTATTTGACGTTGTTGTTGTTGTTATTGTTTATTTGACGTTGTTGTTGTTGTTTATTTGACGTTGTTAATGTTGTTGACGTTGTTGTTGTTGTTTTTGTTATTTATTTGACGTTGTTGTTGTTGTTGTTGTTGTTTTTGTTGTTGTTATTGTTGTTGTTGTTGTTTATTTGACGTTGTTGTTGTTGTTGTTTATTTGACATTGTTGTTGTTGTTTATTTGACGTTGTTAATGTTGTTGACGTTGTTGTTGCTATTGTTTATTTCACGTTGTTGTTGTTGTTGTTGTTATTGTTGTTGTTGTTGTTGTTGTTTATTTGACGTTATTGTTGTTGTTGTTTATTTGACGTTGTTATTGTTGTTGTTGTTGTTTATATGACGTTGTTGTTGTTGTTGACGTTGTTGTTGTTGTTATTGTTTATTTAACGTTGTTGTTGTTGTTGTTTATTTGACGTTGTTAATGTTATTGACGTTGTTGTTATTGTTTTTGTTGTTTATTTGACGTTGTTGTTGTTGTTTTTGTTGTTGTTATTGTTGTTGTTGTTGTTTATTTGACGTTGTTGTTTTTGTTGTTTATTTGACGTTGTTGTTGTTGTTTATTTGAGATTGTTGTTGTTGTTGTTGTTGTTTATTTGACGTTGTTGTTGTTGTTTATTTGACGTTGTTGTTGTTGTTGTTTATTTGATGTTGTTTTATTTGTTGTTGTTTATTTGACGTTGTTGTTGTTGTTGTTGTTGTTGTTTATTTGACATTGTCGTTGTTGTTGTTGTTTATTTGACGTTGTTGTTGTTGTTTATTTGACATTGTTGTTGTTGTTGTTGACGTTGTTGTTGTTGTTGTTGTTTATTTGACGTTGTTGTTGTTGTTGTTGTTTATTTGATGTTGTTTTAGTTGTTGTTGTTTATTTGACGTTGTTATTGTTTTTTATTTGACGTTATTGTTGTTGACATTGTTGTTGTTGTTGTTTATTTGACGTTGTTGTTGTTGTTGTTTATTTGACCTAGTTGTTGTTATTGACGTTGTTGTTGTTGTTGTTTATTTAACGTTTTTGTTGTTGTTGATGTTGTTGTTGTTGTTGTGTTTTATTTGACGTTGTTGTTGTTATTTGACGTTGTTGTTGTTGTTGTTGTTGTTGTTGTTTATTTGATGTTGTTTTAGTTGTTGTTGTTGTTGTTTATTTGAGGTTGTTGTTGTTGTTGTTTATTTGATGTTGTTTTAGTTGTTGTTGTTTATTTGACGTTGTTGGTGTTTTTTATTTAACGTTGTTGTTGTTGACATTGTTGTTGTTGTTTATTTGACGTTGTTGTTGTTGTTTATTTGACGTAGTTGTTGTTATTGATGTTGTTGTTTATTTGACATTTTTGTTGTTGTTGATGTTGTTGTTGTTATTTTTTATTTGACGTTGTTGTTGTTGTCGTTTATTTTACGTTGTTGTTGTTGTTATTCTTATTGTTGTTGTTTATTTGACGTTGTTGTTGTTGTTTTTTTGACGTTGTTGTTGTTGTTGTTTATTTGACGTTGTTGTTGTTATTTATTTGACGTTGTTGTTGTTGTTATTGTTTATTTAACGTTGTTGTTGTTGTTGTTGTTGTTGTTTATTTGACGTTGTTAATGTGGTTGACGTTGTTGTTGTTCTTGTTGTATTTGTTGTTGTTATTGTTGGTGTTGTTGTTGTTTATTTGACGTTGTTGTTGTTGTTGTTTTTGTTATTTATTTGACGTTGTTGTTGTTGTTGTTTTAGTTGTTGTTATTGTTGGTGTTGTTGTTGTTTATTTGACGTTGTTGTTGTTGTTGTTTATTTGACATTTTTGTTGTAGTTGATGTTGTTGTTGTTGTTTTTTATTTAACGTTGTTGTTGTTGTTGTTTATTTGACGTTGTTGTTGTTGTTATTGTTATTGTTGTTGTTTATTTGACGTTGTTGTTGTTGTTGTTTATTTGACGTTGTTGTTGTTGTTGTTTATTTGACGTTGTTGTTGTTGTTTATTTGACGTTGTTGTTGTTGTTGTTTATTTGACGTTGTTGTTGTTGTTGTTATTGTTTATTTGACGTTGTTGTTGTTTATTTGACGTTGTTGTTATTTATTTGAGGTTGTTGTTGTTGTTATTGTTTATTTGACGTTGTTGTTGTTGTTTATTTGACGTTGTTAATGTTGTTGACGTTGTTGTTGTTGTTTTTGTTATTTATTTGACGTTGTTGTTGTTGTTGTTGTTTTTGTTGTTGTTATTGTTGTTGTTGTTGTTTATTTGACGTTGTTGTTGTTGTTGTTTATTTGACATTGTTGTTGTTGTTTATTTGACGTTGTTAATGTTGTTGACGTTGTTGTTGCTATTGTTTATTTCACGTTGTTGTTGTTGTTGTTGTTGTTATTGTTGTTGTTGTTGTTGTTTATTTGACGTTATTGTTGTTGTTGTTGTTTATTTGACGTTGTTATTGTTGTTGTTGTTGTTTATATGACGTTGTTGTTGTTGTTGACGTTGTTGTTGTTGTTATTGTTTATTTAACGTTGTTGTTGTTGTTGTTTATTTGACGTTGTAAATGTTGTTGACGTTGTTGTTGTTGTTTTTGTTGTTTATTTGACGTTGTTGTTGTTGTTTTTGTTGTTGTTATTGTTGTTGTTGTTGTTTATTTGACGTTGTTGTTTTTGTTGTTTATTTGACGTTGTTGTTGTTGTTTATTTGAGATTGTTGTTGTTGTTGTTGTTGTTGTTGTTTATTTGACGTTGTTGTTGTTGTTTATTTGACGTTGTTGTTGTTGTTGTTTATTTGATGTTGTTTTAGTTGTTATTGTTTATTTGACGTTGTTGTTGTTGTTGTTGTTGTTGTTGTTGTTTATTTGACATTGTTGTTGTTGTTGTTGACGTTGTTGTTGTTGTTGTTTATTTGACGTTGTTGTTGTTGTTGTTGTTTATTTGATGTTGTTTTAGTTGTTGTTGTTTATTTGACGTTGTTGTTGTTTTTTATTTGACGTTATTGTTATTGACATTGTTGTTGTTGTTGTTTATTTGACGTTGTAGTTGTTGTTGTTTATTTGACCTAGTTGTTGTTATTGGCGTTGTTGTTGTTGTTGTTTATTTAACGTTTTTGTTGTTGTTGATGTTGTTGTTGTTGTTGTTTTTTTTGTGACGTTGTTGTTGTTATTTGACGTTGTTGTTGTTGTTGTTGTTGTTTATTTGATGTTGTTTTAGTTGTTGTTGTTGTTGTTTATTTGAGGTTGTTGTTGTTGTTGTTTATTTGATGTTGTTTTAGTTGTTGTTCTTTATTTGACGTTGTTGTTGTTTTTTATTTAACGTTGTTGTTGTTGACATTGTTGTTGTTGTTTATTTGACGTTGTTGTTATTGTTTATTTGACGTAGTTGTTGTTATTGATGTTGTTGTTTATTTGACATTTTTGTTGTTGTTGATGTTGTTGTTGTTATTTTTTATTTGACGTTGTTGTTGTTGTTTATTTGACGTT
Organism: Vicia faba; assembly: GCA_948472305.1. Lineage (NCBI taxonomy): Eukaryota > Viridiplantae > Streptophyta > Magnoliopsida > Fabales > Fabaceae > Vicia > Vicia faba. The sequence continues at coordinate 455,718,055 of OX451740.1, forward strand.
GTTGTTGTTGTTATTCTTATTGTTGTTGTTTATTTGACGTTGTTGTTGTTGTTTATTTGACGTTGTTGTTGTTGTTGTTTATTTGACGTTGTTGTTGTTATTTATTTGACGTTGTTGTTGTTGTTATTGTTTATTTAACGTTGTTGTTGTTGTTGTTGTTGTTGTTTATTTGACGTTGTTAATGTGGTTGACGTTGTTGTTGTTGTATTTGTTGTTGTTATTGTTGGTGTTGTTGTTGTTTATTTGACGTTGTTGTTGTTGTTGTTTTTGTTATTTATTTGACGTTGTTGTTGTTGTTGTTTTAGTTGTTGTTATTGTTGGTGTTGTTGTTGTTTATTTGACGTTGTTGTTGTTGTTGTTTATTTGACATTTTTGTTGTAGTTGATGTTGTTGTTGTTGTTTTTTATTTAACGTTGTTGTTGTTGTTTATTTGACGTTGTTGTTGTTGTTATTGTTATTGTTATTGTTTATTTGACGTTGTTGTTGTTGTTGTTGTTTATTTGACGTTGTTGTTGTTGTTGTTGTTTATTTGACGTTGTTGTTGTTGTTTATTTGACGTTGTTGTTGTTGTTTATTTGACGTTGTTGTTGTTGTTATTGTTTATTTGACGTTGTTGTGGTTTATTTGACGTTGTTGTTATTTATTTGACGTTGTTGTTGTTGTTATTGTTTATTTGACGTTGTTGTTGTTGTTTATTTGACGTTGTTAATGTTGTTGACGTTGTTGTTGTTGTTTTTGTTATTTATTTGACGTTGTTGTTGTTGGTGTTTATTTGACGTTGTTGTTGTTGTTTATTTGACGTTGTTGTTGTTGTTGTTGTTTATTTGACGTTGTTGTTGTTGTTGTTGTTGTTTATTTAACGTTGTTGTTATTGTTTATTTGACATTTTTGTTGTTGTTGTTGTTGACGTTGTTGTTGTTGTTGTTTATTTGACGTTGTTGTTGCTGTTGTTTATTTGATGTTGTTTTAGTTATTGTTGTTTATTTGACGTTGTTGTTGTTGTTGTTGTTTATTTGATGTTGTTTTAGTTGTTGTTGTTTATTTGACATTGTTGTTGTTTTTTATTTGACGTTGTTGTTGTTGACATTGTTGTTGTTGTTGTTTATTTGACGTTGTTGTTGTTTATTTGACGTAGTTGTTGTTATTGACGTTGTTGTTGTTGTTGTTTATTTGACGTTTTTGTTGTTGTTGTTGTTGTTGTTGTTGATTTTTATTTGACGTTGTTGTTGTTGTTGTTTATTTGAAGTTGTTGTTGCTGTTATTGTTATTGTTGTTGTTTATTTGACGTTGTTGTTGTTGTTTATTTGACGTTGTTGTTGTTGTTTATTTGACGTTGTTGTTGTTGTTGTTTATTTGACGTTGTTGTTGTTGTTGTTATTGTTTATTTGACGTTGTTGTTGTTTATTTGACGTTGTTGTTATTTATTTGACGTTGTTGTTGTTGTTATTGTTTATTTGACGTTGTTGTTGTTGTTTATTTGACGTTGTTAATGTTGTTGACGTTGTTGTTGTTGTTTTTGTTATTTATTTGACGTTGTTGTTGTTGTTGTTGTTTTTGTTGTTGTTATTGTTGTTGTTGTTGTTTATTTGACGTTGTTGTTGTTGTTGTTTATTTGACATTGTTGTTGTTGTTTATTTGACGTTGTTAATGTTGTTGACGTTGTTGTTGCTATTGTTTATTTCACGTTGTTGTTGTTGTTGTTGTTGTTGTTATTGTTGTTGTTGTTGTTGTTTATTTGACGTTATTGTTGTTGTTGTTGTTTATTTGACGTTGTTATTGTTGTTGTTGTTGTTTATATGACGTTGTTGTTGTTGTTGACGTTGTTGTTGTTGTTATTGTTTATTTAACGTTGTTGTTGTTGTTGTTTATTTGACGTTGTAAATGTTGTTGACGTTGTTGTTGTTGTTTTTGTTGTTTATTTGACGTTGTTGTTGTTGTTTTTGTTGTTGTTATTGTTGTTGTTGTTGTTTATTTGACGTTGTTGTTTTTGTTGTTTATTTGACGTTGTTGTTGTTGTTTATTTGAGATTGTTGTTGTTGTTGTTGTTGTTGTTTATTTGACGTTGTTGTTGTTGTTTATTTGACGTTGTTGTTGTTGTTGTTTATTTGATGTTGTTTTAGTTGTTATTGTTTATTTGACGTTGTTGTTGTTGTTGTTGTTGTTGTTTATTTGACATTGTTGTTGTTGTTGTTGACGTTGTTGTTGTTGTTGTTTATTTGACGTTGTTGTTGTTGTTGTTGTTTATTTGATGTTGTTTTAGTTGTTGTTGTTTATTTGACGTTGTTGTTGTTTTTTATTTGACGTTATTGTTGTTGACATTGTTGTTGTTGTTGTTTATTTGACGTTGTAGTTGTTGTTGTTTATTTGACCTAGTTGTTGTTATTGGCGTTGTTGTTGTTGTTGTTTATTTAACGTTTTTGTTGTTGTTGATGTTGTTGTTGTTGTTGTTTTTTTTGTGACGTTGTTGTTGTTATTTGACGTTGTTGTTGTTGTTGTTGTTGTTTATTTGATGTTGTTTTAGTTGTTGTTGTTGTTGTTTATTTGAGGTTGTTGTTGTTGTTTTTTATTTGATGTTGTTTTAGTTGTTGTTCTTTATTTGACGTTGTTGTTGTTTTTTATTTAACGTTGTTGTTGTTGACATTGTTGTTGTTGTTTATTTGACGTTGTTGTTATTGTTTATTTGACGTAGTTGTTGTTATTGATGTTGTTGTTTATTTGACATTTTTGTTGTTGTTGATGTTGTTGTTGTTATTTTTTATTTGACGTTGTTGTTGTTGTTTATTTGACGTTGTTGTTGTTGTTATTCTTATTGTTGTTGTTTATTTGACGTTGTTGTTGTTGTTTATTTGACGTTGTTGTTGTTGTTGTTTATTTGACGTTGTTGTTGTTATTTATTTGACGTTGTTGTTGTTGTTATTGTTTATTTAACGTTGTTGTTGTTGTTGTTGTTGTTGTTTATTTGACGTTGTTAATGTGGTTGACGTTGTTGTTGTTGTATTTGTTGTTGTTATTGTTGGTGTTGTTGTTGTTTATTTGACGTTGTTGTTGTTGTTGTTTTTGTTATTTATTTGACGTTGTTGTTGTTGTTGTTTTAGTTGTTGTTATTGTTGGTGTTGTTGTTGTTTATTTGACGTTGTTGTTGTTGTTGTTTATTTGACATTTTTGTTGTAGTTGATGTTGTTGTTGTTGTTTTTTATTTAACGTTGTTGTTGTTGTTTATTTGACGTTGTTGTTGTTGTTATTGTTATTGTTATTGTTTATTTGACGTTGTTGTTGTTGTTGTTGTTTATTTGACGTTGTTGTTGTTGTTGTTGTTTATTTGACGTTGTTGTTGTTGTTTATTTGACGTTGTTGTTGTTGTTTATTTGACGTTGTTGTTGTTGTTATTGTTTATTTGACGTTGTTGTGGTTTATTTGACGTTGTTGTTATTTATTTGACGTTGTTGTTGTTGTTATTGTTTATTTGACGTTGTTGTTGTTGTTTATTTGACGTTGTTAATGTTGTTGACGTTGTTGTTGTTGTTTTTGTTATTTATTTGACGTTGTTGTTGTTGGTGTTTATTTGACGTTGTTGTTGTTGTTTATTTGACGTTGTTGTTGTTGTTGTTGTTTATTTGACGTTGTTGTTGTTGTTGTTGTTTATTTAACGTTGTTGTTATTGTTTATTTGACATTTTTGTTGTTGTTGTTGTTGACGTTGTTGTTGTTGTTGTTTATTTGACGTTGTTGTTGCTGTTGTTTATTTGATGTTGTTTTAGTTATTGTTGTTTATTTGACGTTGTTGTTGTTGTTGTTGTTTATTTGATGTTGTTTTAGTTGTTGTTGTTTATTTGACATTGTTGTTGTTTTTTATTTGACGTTGTTGTTGTTGACATTGTTGTTGTTGTTGTTTATTTGACGTTGTTGTTGTTGTTTATTTGACGTAGTTGTTGTTATTGACGTTGTTGTTGTTGTTGTTTATTTGACGTTTTTGTTGTTGTTGTTGTTGTTGTTGTTGATTTTTATTTGACGTTGTTGTTGTTGTTGTTTATTTGAAGTTGTTGTTGCTGTTATTGTTATTGTTGTTGTTTATTTGACGTTGTTGTTGTTGTTTATTTGACGTTGTTGTTGTTGTTGTTTATTTGATGTTGTTGTTGTTGCTGTTTATTTGACGTTGTTGTTGTTATTTATTTGACGTTGTTGTTGTTGTTATTATTGTTTATTTGACGTTGTTGTTGTTGTTATTGTTTATTTGACGTTGTTAATGTTGTTGACGTTGTTGTTGTTGTTTTTCTTATTTATTTGACGTTGTTGTTGTTGTTTTTGTTGTTATTATTGTTGGTGTTGTTGTTGTTGTTGTTTTTGTTGTTATTGTTGGTGTTGTTGTTGTTTATTTGACGTCGTTGTTGTTGTTGTTTGTTTGACGTTGTTATTGTTGTTGTTTATTTGACGTTGTTGTTGTTGTTGTTTATTTGACGTTGTTGTTGTTGTTGTTGTTTATTTGACATTGTTGTTGTTGTTGTGTAGACGTTGTTGTTGTTGTTGTTGTTTATTTGACGTTGTTGTTGTTGTTGTTTATTTGATGTTGTTTTAGTTGTTGTTGTTTATTTGACGTTGTTGTTGTTGTTTATTTGATGTTGTTTTAGTTGTTGTTGTTGTTTTTTATTTGACGTTGTTGTTTTTGACATTGTTGTTGTTGTTGTTTATTTGACGTTGTTGTTGTTGTTTATTTGACGTAGTTGTTGTTATTGACATTGTTGTTGTTGTTTATTTGACGTTTTTGTTGTTGTTGATGTTGTGGTTGTTGTTTTTTATTTGATGTTATTGTTGTTGTTGTTTATTTGACGTTGTTGTTGTTGTTATTGTTGTTGTTGTTGTTTATTTGACATTGTTGTTGTTGTTTATTTGACGTTGTTGTTGTTCTTTATTTGACGTTATTGTTGTTGTTGTTTATTTGACATTGTTGTTGTTATTTATTTGACATTGTTGTTGTTGTTGTTATTGTTTATTTGACGTCGTTGTTGTTGTTGTATATTTGACGTTGTTAATGTTGTTGACGTTGTTGTTGTTGTTTTTGTTATTTATTTGACGTTGTTGTTGTTGTTGTTGTTGTTTTTGTTGTTGTTTATTTGACGTTGTTGTTGTTGTTGTTGTTTATTTGACGTTGTTAAGGTTGTTGACGTTGTTGTTGCTATTGTTTATTTCACGTTGTTGTTGTTATTGTTATTGTTGTTGTTGTTGTTGTTTATTTGACGTTATTGTTGTTGTTGTTGTTTATTTGACGTTGTTATTGTTGTTGTTGTTGTTTATATGACGTTGTTGTTGTTGTTGTTGTTGACGTTGTTGTTGTTGTTATTGTTTATTTAACATTGTTGTTGTTGTTGTTGTTTATTTGACGTTGTTAAGGTTGTTGACGTTGTTGTTGTTGTTTTTGTTGTTTATTTGACGTTGTTGTTGTTGTTGTTGTTGTTGTTTTTGTTATTGTTATTGTTGTTGTTGTTGTTGTTTATTTGACGTTGTTGTTATTTATTTGACGTTGTTCTTGTTGTTTATTTGAGATTGTTGTTGTTGTTGTTGTTTATTTGACGTTGTTGTTGTTGTTTATTTGATGTTGTTGTTGTTGTTGTTGTTTATTTGATGTTGTTTTAGTTGTTGTTGTTTATTTGACGTTGTTGTTGTTATTTATTTGACGTTGTTGTTGTTGTTATTGTTTATTTGACGTTGTTGTTGTTGTTGTTGTTTATTTGACGTTGTTAATGTTGTTGACGTTGTTGTTGTTGTTGTTTTTGTTAATTATTTGACGTTGTTGTTGTTGTTGTTGTTGTTTTTGTTGTTGTTATTATTGGTGTTGTTGTTGTTTATTTGATGTTGTTGTTGTTGTTGTTGTTGTTGTTTATTTGACGTTGTTGTTGTTGGTGGTGTTTATTTGGCGTTGTTGTTGTTGTTGTTGTTTATTTGACGTTGTTGTTGTTGTTGTTTATTTGACATTGTTGTTGTTGTTGTTTATTTGACGTTGTTGTTGTTATTTATTTGACATTGTTGTTGTTGTTGTTGACGTTGTTGTTGTTGTTGTTTATTTGACGTTGTTGTTGTTGTTGTTGTTGTTTATTTGATGTTGTTTTAGTTGTTGTTGTTTATTTGACGTTGTTGTTGTTTTTTATTTTACGTTATTATTGTTGACATTGTTGTTGTTGTTGTTTATTTGACGATGTTGTTGTTGTTGTTTATTTGACCTAGTTGTTGTTATTGACGTTGTTGTTGTTGTTGTTTATTTAACGTTTTTGTTGTTGTTGTTGTTGATGTTGTTGTTGTTGTTATTTTTTATTTGGCGTTGTTGTTGTTATTTGACGTTGTTGTTGTTGTTGTTGTTGTTTATTTGATGTTGTTTTAGTTGTTGTTGTTGTTGTTTATTTGAGGTTGTTGTTATTGTTGTTTATTTGATGTTGTTTTAGTTGTTGTTGTTTATTTGACGTTGTTGTTGTTTTTTATTTAACGTTGTTGTTGTTGACATTGTTGTTGTTGTTTATTTGACGTTGTTGTTGTTGTTTATTTGACGTAGTTGTTGTTATTGATGTTGTTGTTTATTTGACATTTTTGTTGTTGTTGATGTTGTTGTTATTGTTTTTTATTTGACGTTGTTGTTGTTGTTGTTTATTTGACATTGTTGTTGTTGTTATTGTTATTGTTGTTGTTTATTTGACGTTGTTGTTGTTATTAACGTTGTTGTTGTTGTTGTTTATTTGACGTTTTTGTTGTTGTTGTTGTTGTTGTTGTTATTTATTTGACGTTGTTGTTGTTGACATTGTTGTTGTTTATTTGACGTTGTTGTTGTTGTTGTTATTTATTTGACGTAGTTTTTGTTATTGACGTTGTTGTTGTTGTTGTTTAGTTGACATTTTTGTTGTTGTTGATGTTGTTGTTGTTGTTTTTTATTTGACGTTGTTGTTGTTGTTGTTTATTTGAAGTTGTTGTTGCTGTTGCTGTTATTGTTGTTGTTTATTTGACGTTGTTGTTGTTGTTTATTTGACGTTGTTGTTGTTGTTTATTTGATGTTGTTGTTGTTGTTGTTTATTTGACGTTGTTGTTGTTATTTATTTGACGTTGTTGTTGTTGTTATTATTGTTTATTTGACGTTGTTGTTGTTGTTATTGTTTATTTGACGTTGTTAATGTTGTTGACGTTGTTGTTGTTGTTTTTGTTATTTATTTGACGTTGTTGTTGTTGTTGTTTTTGTTCTTGTTATTGTTGGTGTTGTTGTTGTTGTTGTTGTTTTTGTTGTTGTTATTGTTGGTGTTGTTGTTGTTTATTTGACGTTGTTGTTGTTGTTGTTTGTTTGACGTTGTTGTTGTTGTTGTTGTTGTTTATTTGACGTTGTTGTTGTTGTTGTTGTTTATTTGACGTTGTTGTTGTTGTTGTTTATTTGACATTGTTGTTGTTGTTGTGTTGACGTTGTTGTTGTTGTTGTTTATTTGACGTTGTTGTTGTTGTTGTTTATTTGATGTTGTTTTAGTTGTTGTTGTTTATTTGACGTTGTTGTTGTTGTTTATTTGATGTTGTTTTAGTTGTTGTTGTTTTTTATTTGACGTTGTTGTTTTTGACATTGTTTTTGTTGTTGTTTATTTGACGTTGTTGTTGTTGTTTATTTGACGTAGTTGTTGTTATTGACGTTGTTGTTGTTGTTGTTGTTTATTTGACGTTTTTGTTGTTGTTGATGTTGTTGTTGTTGTTTTTTATTTGATGTTATTGTTGTTGTTGTTTATTTGACGTTGTTGTTGTTGTTATTGTTGTTGTTGTTGTTGTTTATTTGACATTGTTTCTGTTGTTATTTATTTGACGTTGTTGTTGTTCTTTATTTGACGTTGTTGTTGTTGTTGTTTATTTGACATTGTTGTTGTTATTTATTTGACGTTGTTGTTGGTGTTGTTATTGTTTATTTGACGTCGTTGTTGTTTTTTATTTGACGTTGTTAATGTTGTTGACGTTGTTGTTGTTGTTTTTGTTATTTATTTGACGTTGTTGTTGTTGTTGTTGTTTATTTTGTTGTTGTTTATTTGACGTTGTTGTTGTTGTTGTATTTGTTTATTTGACATTGTTGTTGTTGTTTATTTGACGTTGTTAATGTTGTTGACGTTGTTGTTGCTATTGTTTATTTCACGTTGTTGTTGTTGTTGTTATTGTTGTTGTTGTTGTTTATTTGACGTTATTGTTGTTGTTGTTGTTGTTTATTTGACGTTGTTATTGTTGTTGTTGTTGTTTATATGACGTTGTTGTTGTTGTTGTTGACGTTGTTGTTGTTGTTATTGTTTATTTAACGTTGTTGTTGGTGTTGTTTATTTGACGTTGTTAATGTTGTTGACGTTGTTGTTGTTGTTTTTGTTGTTTATTTGACGTTGTTGTTGTTGTTGTTGTTTTTGTTGTTGTTATTGTTGTTGTTGTTGTTTATTTGACGTTGTTGTTATTTATTTGACGTTGTTGTTGTTGTTTATTTGAGATTGTTGTTGTTGTTGTTGTTGTTTATTTGACGTTGTTGTTGTTGTTTATTTGACGTTGTTGTTGTTGTTGTTTATTTGATGTTGTTTTAGTTGTTGTTGTTTATTTGACGTTGTTGTTGTTATTTATTTGACGTTGTTGTTATTGTTGCTGTTTATTTGACGTTGTTGTTGTTGTTGTTGTTTATTTGACGTTGTTAATGTTGTTGACGTTGTTGTTGTTGTTGTTGTTTTTGTTAATTATTTGACGTTGTTGTTGTTGTTTTTGTTGTTGTTATTGTTGGTGTTGTTGTTTATTTGACGTTGTTGTTGTTGTTGTTGTTTATTTGACGTTGTTGTTGTTGTTGTTGTTTATTTGGCGTTGTTGTTGTTGTTGTTGTTTATTTGACGTTGTTGTTGTTGTTGTTGTTTATTTGACATTGTTGTTGTTGTTGTTGTTTATTTGACGTTGTTGTTGTTTATTTGACATTGTTGTTGTTGTTGACGTTGTTGTTGTTGTTGTTTATTTGACGTTGTTGTTGTTGTTGTTGTTGTTTAATTGATGTTGTTTTAGTTGTTGTTGTTTATTTGACGTTGTTGTTGTTTTTTATTTTACGTTATTGTTGTTGACATTGTTGTTGTTGTTGTTTATTTGACGATGTTGTTGTTGTTGTTTATTTGACCTAGTTGTTGTTATTGACGTTGTTGTTGTTGTTGTTTATTTAACGTTTTTGTTGTTGTTGATGTTGTTGTTGTTGTTATTTTTTATTTGACGTTGTTGTTGTTATTCGACGTTGTTGTTGTTGTTGTTTATTTGATGTTGTTTTAGTTGTTGTTGTTGTTGTTTATTTGAGGTTGTTGTTGTTGTTGTTTATTTGATGTTGTTTTAGTTGTTGTTGTTTATTTGACGTTGTTGTTGTTTTTTATTTAACGTTGTTGTTGTTGACATTGTTGTTGTTGTTTATTTGACGTTGTTCTTGCTGTTTATTTAACGTAGTTGTTGTTATTGATGTTGTTGTTTATTTGACATTTTTGTTGTTGTTGATGTTGTTGTTGTTGTTTTTTATTTGACGTTGTTGTTGTTGTTGTTTATTTGACGTTGTTGTTGTTGTTATTGTTATTGTTGTTGTTTATTTGACGTTGTTGTTGTTGTTGTTTATTTTACGTTGTTGTTGTTGTTGTTTATTTGACGTTGTTGTTGTTATTTATTTGACGTTGTTGTTGTTGTTATTGTTTATTTAACGTTGTTGTTGTTGTTGTTGTTGTTTATTTGACGTTGTTAATGTGGTTGACGTTGTCGTTGTTGTTTTTGTTATTTATTTGACGTTGTTGTTGTTGTTGTATTTGTTGTTGTTATTGTTGGTGTTGTTGTTGTTTATTTGACGTTGTTGTTGTTGTTGTTGTTTTTGTTATTTATTTGGCGTTGTTGTTGTTGTTGTTTTTGTTGTTGTTATTGTTGGTGTTGTTGTTGTTTATTTGACGTTGTTGTTGTTGTTTTTTATTTGACATTTTTGTTGTAGTTGATGTTGTTGTTGTTGTTTTTTATTTGACGTTGTTGTTGTTGTTGTTGTTTATTTGACGTTGTTGTTGTTGTTATTGTTATTATTGTTGTTTATTTGACGTTGTTGTTGTTGTTGTTTATTTGACGTTGTTGTTGTTGTTTATTTGACGTTGTTGTTGTTGTTGTTTATTTGACGCTGTTGTTGTTGTTGTTTATTTGACGTAGTTTTTGTTATTGACGTTGTTGTTGTTGTTGTTTAGTTGACATTTTTGTTGTTGTTGATGTTGTTGTTGTTGTTTTTTATTTGAAGTTGTTGTTGTTGTTGTTTATTTGAAGTTGTTGTTGCTGTTGCTGTTATTGTTGTTGTTTATTTGACGTTGTTGTTGTTGTTTATTTGACGTTGTTGTTGTTGTTTATTTGATGTTGTTGTTGTTGTTGTTTATTTGACGTTGTTGTTGTTATTTATTTGACGTTGTTGTTGTTGTTATTATTGTTTATTTGACGTTGTTGTTGTTGTTATTGTTTATTTGACGTTGTTAATGTTGTTGACGTTGTTGTTGTTGTTTTTGTTATTTATTTGACGTTGTTGTTGTTGTTTTTGTTGTTATTATTGTTGGTGTTGTTGTTGTTGTTGTTTTTGTTGTTGTTATTGTTGGTGTTGTTGTTGTTTATTTGACGTTTTTGTTGTTGTTGTTTGTTTGACGTTGTTGTTGTTGTTGTTGTTTATTTGACGTTGTTGTTGTTGTTGTTTATTTGACGTTGTTGTTGTTGTTGTTTATTTGACATTGTTGTTGTTGTTGTGTTGACGTTGTTGTTGTTGTTGTTTATTTGACGTTGTTGTTGTTGTTGTTGTTTATTTGATGTTGTTTTAGTTGTTGTTGTTTATTTGACATTGTTGTTGTTGTTTATTTGATGTTGTTTTAGTTGTTGTTGTTGTTTTTTATTTGACGTTGTTGTTTTTGACATTGTTTTTGTTGTTGTTTATTTGACGTTGTTGTTGTTGTTTATTTGACGTAGTTGTTGTTATTGACGTTGTTGTTGTTGTTGTTTATTTGACGTTTTTGTTGTTGTTGATGTTGTTGTTGTTGTTTTTTATTTGATGTTATTGTTGTTGTTGTTTATTTGACGTTGTTGTTGTTGTTATTGTTGTTGTTGTTGTTGTTGTTTATTTGACATTGTTGTTGTTGTTATTTATTTGACGTTGTTGTTGTTCTTTATTTGACGTTGTTGTTGTTGTTTATTTGACATTGTTGTTGTTATTTATTTGACGTTGTTGTTGGTGTTGTTATTGTTTATTTGACGTCGTTGTTGTTGTTTATTTGACGTTGTTAATGTTGTTGACGTTGTTGTTGTTGTTTTTGTTATTTATTTGACGTTGTTGTTGTTGTTTATTTTGTTGTTGTTTATTTGACGTTGTTGTTGTTGTTGTTGTTTATTTGACATTGTTGTTGTTGTTTATTTGACGTTGTTAATGTTGTTGACGTTGTTGTTGCTATTGTTTATTTCACGTTGTTGTTGATGTTGTTATTGTTGTTGTTGTTGTTTATTTGACGTTATTGTTGTTGTTGTTGTTTATTTGACGTTGTTATTGTTGTTGTTGTTGTTTATATGACGTTGTTGTTGTTGTTGTTGACGTTGTTGTTGTTGTTATTGTTTATTTAACGTTGTTGTTGGTGTTGTTTATTTGACGTTGTTAATGTTGTTGACGTTGTTGTTGTTGTTTTTGTTGTTTATTTGACGTTGTTGTTGTTGTTGTTGTTTTTGTTGTTGTTATTTTTGTTGTTGTTGTTTATTTGACGTTGTTGTTATTTATTTGACGTTGTTGTTGTTGTTTATTTGAGATTGTTGTTGTTGTTGTTGTTGTTTATTTGACGTTGTTGTTGTTGTTGTTTATTTGATGTTGTTTTAGTTGTTGTTGTTTATTTGACGTTGTTGTTGTTATTTATTTGACGTTGTTGTTATTGTTGCTGTTTATTTGACGTTTTTGTTGTTGTTGTTGTTGTTTATTTGACGTTGTTAATGTTGTTGACGTTGTTGTTGTTGTTGTTGTTTTTGTTAATTATTTGACGTTGTTGTTGTTGTTTTTGTTGTTGTTATTGTTGGTGTTGTTGTTTATTTGACGTTGTTGTTGTTGTTGTTTATTTGACGTTGTTGTTGTTGTTGTTGTTTATTTGGCGTTGTTGTTTTTGTTGTTGTTGTTGTTTATTTGACGTTGTTGTTGTTGTTGTTGTTTATTTGACATTGTTGTTGTTGTTGTTGTTTATTTGACGTTGTTGTTGTTTATTTGACATTGTTGTTGTTGTTGTTGATGTTGTTGTTGTTGTTGTTGTTTATTTGACGTTGTTGTTGTTGTTGTTGTTGTTTAATTGATGTTGTTTTAGTTGTTGTTGTTTATTTGACGTTGTTGTTGTTTTTTATTTTACGTTATTGTTGTTGACATTGTTGTTGTTGTTGTTTATTTGACGATGTTGTTGTTGTTGTTTATTTGACCTAGTTGTTGTTATTGACGTTGTTGTTGTTGTTGTTTATTTAACGTTTTTGTTGTTGTTGATGTTGTTGTTGTTGTTATTTTTTATTTGACGTTGTTGTTGTTATTTGACGTTGTTGTTGTTGTTGTTGTTTATTTGATGTTGTTTTAGTTGTTGTTGTTGTTGTTGTTTATTTGACGTTGTTGTTGTTTTTTATTTAACGTTGTTGTTGTTGACATTGTTGTTGTTGTTTATTTGACGTTGTTGTTGCTGTTTATTTGACGTAGTTGTTGTTATTGATGTTGTTGTTTATTTGACATTTTTGTTGTTGTTGATGTTGTTGTTGTTGTTTTTTATTTGACGTTGTTGTTGTTGTTGTTTATTTGACGTTGTTGTTGTTGTTATTGTTATTGTTGTTGTTTATTTGACGTTGTTGTTGTTGTTGTTTATTTGACGTTGTTGTTGTTGTTGTTTATTTGACGTTGTTGTTGTTATTTATTTGACGTTGTTGTTGTTGTTATTGTTTATTTAACGTTGTTGTTGTTGTTGTTGTTGTTTATTTGACGTTGTTAATGTGGTTGACGTTGTCGTTGTTGTTTTTGTTATTTATTTGACGTTGTTGTTGTTGTTGTTGTTGTATTTGTTGTTGTTATTGTTGGTGTTGTTGTTGTTGTTTATTTGACGTTGTTGTTGTTGTTGTTGTTTTTGTTATTTATTTGACGTTGTTGTTGTTGTTGTTTTTGTTGTTGTTATTGTTGGTGTTGTTGTTGTTTATTTGACGTTGTTGTTGTTGTTTTTTATTTGACATTTTTGTTGTAGTTGATGTTGTTGTTGTTGTTTTTTATTTGACGTTGTTGTTGTTGTTGTTTATTTGACGTTGTTGTTGTTGTTATTGTTATTATTGTTGTTTATTTGACGTTGTTGTTGTTGTTGTTTATTTGACGTTGTTGCTGTTGTTGTTTATTTGACGTTGTTGTTGTTGTTGTTTATTTGACGCTGTTGTTGTTGTTGTTTATTTGATGTTGTTGTTATTTATTTGACGTTGTTGTTGTTGTTATTGTTTATTTGACGTTGTTGTTGTTGTTTATTTGACGTTGTTAATGTTGTTTACGTTGTTGTTGTTGTTTTTGTTATTTATTTGACGTTGTTGTTGTTGGTGTTTATTTGACGTTGTTGTTGTTGTTGTTTATTTGACGTTGTTGTTGTTGTTGTTGTTTATTTGACGTTGTTGTTGTTGTTGTTGTTTATTTGACGTTGTTGTTATTGTTTATTTGACATTTTTGTTGTTGTTGTTGACGTTGTTGTTCTTGTTGTTGTTTATTTGACGTTGTTGTTGCTGTTGTTTATTTGATGTTGTTTTAGTTGTTGTTGTTTATTTGACGTTGTTGTTGTTTTTTATTTTACGTTATTGTTGTTGACATTGTTGTTGTTGTTGTTTATTTGACGATGTTGTTGTTGTTGTTTATTTGACCTAGTTGTTGTTATTGACGTTGTTGTTGTTGTTGTTTATTTAACGTTTTTGTTGTTGTTGATGTTGTTGTTGTTGTTATTTTTTATTTGACGTTGTTATTGTTATTTGACGTTGTTGTTGTTGTTGTTTATTTGATGTTGTTTTAGTTGTTGTTGTTGTTGTTGTTTATTTGAGGTTGTTGTTGTTGTTGTTGTTTATTTGATGTTGTTTTAGTTGTTGTTGTTTATTTGACGTTGTTGTTGTTTTTTATTTAACGTTGTTGTTGTTGACATTGTTGTTGTTGTTTATTTGACGTTGTTGTTGCTGTTTATTTGACGTAGTTGTTGTTATTGATGTTGTTGTTTATTTGACATTTTTGTTGTTGTTGATGTTGTTGTTGTTGTTTTTTATTTGACGTTGTTGTTGTTGTTGTTTATTTGACGTTGTTGTTGTTGTTATTGTTATTGTTGTTGTTTATTTGACGTTGTTGTTGTTGTTGTTTATTTGACGTTGTTGTTGTTGTTGTTTATTTGACGTTGTTGTTGTTATTTATTTGACGTTGTTGTTGTTGTTATTGTTTATTTAACGTTGTTGTTGTTGTTGTTGTTTATTTGACGTTGTTAATGTGGTTGACGTTGTCGTTGTTGTTTTTGTTATTTTATTGACGTTGTTGTTGTTGTTGTTGTTGTATTTGTTGTTGTTATTGTTGGTGTTGTTGTTGTTTATTTGACGTTGTTGTTGTTGTTGTTGTTGTTTTTGTTATTTATTTGACGTTGTTGTTGTTGTTGTTTTTGTTGTTGTTATTGTTGGTGTTGTTGTTGTTTATTTGACGTTGTTGTTGTTGTTTTTTATTTGACATTTTTGTTGTAGTTGATGTTGTTGTTGTTGTTTTTTATTTGACGTTGTTGTTGTTGTTGTTTATTTGACGTTGTTGTTGTTGTTATTGTTATTATTGTTGTTTATTTGACGTTGTTGTTGTTGTTGTTTATTTGACGTTGTTGCTGTTGTTGTTTATTTGACGTTGTTGTTGTTGTTGTTTATTTGACTCTGTTGTTGTTGTTGTTTATTTGATGTTGTTGTTATTTATTTGACGTTGTTATTGTTGTTATTGTTTATTTGACGTTGTTGTTGTTGTTTATTTGACGTTGTTAATGTTGTTTACGTTGTTGTTGTTGTTTTTGTTATTTATTTGACGTTGTTGTTGTTGGTGTTTATTTGACGTTGTTGTTGTTGTTGTTTATTTGACGTTGTTGTTGTTGTTGTTGTTTATTTGACGTTGTTGTTGTTGTTGTTGTTTATTTGACGTTGTTGTTATTGTTTATTTGACATTTTTGTTGTTGTTGTTGACGTTGTTGTTCTTGTTGTTGTTTATTTGACGTTGTTGTTGCTGTTGTTTATTTGATGTTGTTTTAGTTGTTGTTGTTTATTTGACGTTGTTGTTGTTGTTGTTGTTTATTTGATGTTGTTTTAGTTGTTGTTGTTTATTTCATATTGTTGTTGTTTTTTATTTGACGTTGTTGTTGTTGACATTGTTGTTGTTGTTGTTGATTATGTGACGTTGTTGTTGTTTTTTATTTGACGTAGTTGTTGTTATTGACGTTGTTGTTATTGTTGTTTATTTGACGTTTTTGTTGTTGTTGTTGTTGTTATTGTTTATTTGACGTTGTTATTGTTGTTGTTTATTTGACATTGTTAATGTTGTTGAAATTGTTGTTGTTGTTTTTATTATTTATTTGACGTTGTTGTTGTTGACATTGTTGTTGTTTATTTCACGTTGTTGTTGTTTATTTGACGTAGTTATTGTTATTGACGTTGTTGTTGTTGTTATTTATTTGACATTTTTGTTGTTGTTGATGTTGTTGTTGTTGTTTTTTATTTGACGTTGTTGTTGTTGTTGTTTATTTGAAGTTGTTGTTGTTGTTATTGTTATTGTTGTTGTTTATTTGACGTTATTGTTGTTGTTTATTTGACGTTGTTGTTGTTGTTGTTGTTTATTTGACGTTGTTGTTGTTATTTATTTGATGTTGTTGTTATTGTTGTTATTGTTTATTTGACGTTGTTATTGTTGTTATTGTTTATTTGACGTTGTTATTGTTGTTATTGTTTATTTGACGTTGTTAATGTTATTGACGTTGTTGTTGTTGTTTTTGTTATTTATTTGACGTTGTTGTTGTTGTTGTATTTGTTGTTGTTGTTTATTTGACGTTGTTGTTGTTGTTGTTGTTGTTGTTTTTGTTATTTATTTGACGTTGTTGTTGTTGTTGTTTATTTGACGTTGTTGTTGTTGTTGTTGTTTATTTGGCGTTGTTATTGTTGTTGTTTATTTGACGTTGTTGTTGTTGTTGTTGTTTATTTGACATTGTTGTTGTTGTTGTTTATTTGACGTTGTTGTTGTTGTTGTTTATTTGACATTGTTGTTGTTGTTGTTGATGTTGTTGTTGTTGTTTATTTGACGTTGTTGTTGTTGTTGTTGTTGTTGTTTATTTGATGTTGTTTTAGTTGTTGTTGTTTATTTGACGTTGTTGTTGTTTTTTATTTGACGTTATTGTTGTTGACATTGTTGTTGTTGTTGTTGTTTATTTGACGTTGTTGTTGTTGTTGTTTATTTGACCTAGTTGTTGTTATTGACGTTGTTGTTGTTGTTGTTTATTTAACGTTTTTGTTGTTGTTGATGTTGTTGTTGTTGTTGTTGTTTTTTATTTGACGTTGTTGTTGTTATTTGACGTTGTTGTTGTTGTTGTTGTTGTTTATTTGATGTTGTTTTAGTTGTTGTTGTTGTTGTTTATTTGACATTGTTGTTGTTGTTGTTTATTTGATGTTGTTTTAGTTGTTGTTGTTTTTTATTTAACATTGTTGTTGTTGACATTGTTGTTGTTGACATTGTTGTTGTTGTTGTTTATTTGACGTTGTTGTTGTTGTTTATTTGACGTAGTTGATGTTATTGATGTTGTTGTTTATTTGACATTTTTGTTATTGTTGATGTTGTTGTTGTTGTTTTTTATTTGACGTTGTTGTTGTTGTTGTTTATTTGACGTTGTTGTTGTTATTGTTATTGTTGTTGTTTATTTGACGTTGTTGTTGTTGTTTATTTGACGTTGTTGTTGTTGTTTATTTGACGTTGTTGTTGTTATTTATTTGACGTTGTTGTTGTTGTTATTGTTTATTTAATGTTGTTGTTGTTGTTGTTTATTTGACAATGTTAATGTGGTTGACGTTGTTGTTGTTGTTTTTGTTATTTATTTGACGTTGTTGTTGTTGTTTTTGTTGTTGTTATTATTGGTGTTGTTGTTGTTTATTTGACGTTGTTGTTGTTGTTGTTGTTGTTGTTTATTTGACGTTGTTGTTGTTGTTGTTATTTATTTGACGTTGTTGTTGTTGTTGTTGTTGTTTATTTGACGTTGTTGTTGTTGTTGTTTATTTGACATTGTTGTTGTTGTTGTTGTTGACGTTGTTGTTGTTTATTTGACGTTGTTGTTGCTGTTGTTTATTTGATGTTGTTTTAGTTGTTGTTGTTTATTTGACGTTGTTGTTGTTGTTATTTATTTGATGGTTTTTTAGTTGTTGTTGTTTATTTGACGTTGTTGTTGTTTTTTATTTGACGTTGTTGTTGTTGACATTGTTGTTGTTGTTGTTGTTTATTTGACGTTGTTGTTGTTGTTGTTTATTTGACGTAGTTGTTGTTATTGACGTTGTTGTTGTTGTTGTTGTTTATTTGACGTTTTTGTTGTAGTTGATGTTGTTGTTGTTGTTGTTTTTTATTTGATGTTGTTGTCGTTGTTGTTTATTTGACGTTGTTGTTGTTGTTATTGTTGTTGTTGTTGTTTATTTGACGTTGTTGTTGTTGTTGTTTATTTGACGTTGTTGTTGTTGTTGTTGTTTATTTGATGTTGTTTTAGTTGTTGTTGTTGTTGTTTATTTGACGTTGTTGTTGTTGTTGTTTATTTGATGTTGTTTTAGTTGTTGTTGTTTATTTGACGTTGTTGTTGTTTTTTATTTAACGTTGTTGTTGTTGACATTGTTGTTGTTGTTTATTTGACGTTGTTGTTGTTGTTTATTTGACGTAGTTGTTGTTATTGATGTTGTTGTTGATGTTGTTTATTTGACATTTTTGTTGTTGTTGTTGTTTTTTATTTGACATTGTTGTTGTTGTTGTTTATTTGACGTTGTTGTTGTTGTTGTTATTGTTATTGTTGTTGTTTATTTGACGTTGTTGTTGTTGTTGTTTATTTGATGTTGTTGTTTTTGTTATTTATTTGACGTTGTTGTTGTTGTTTATTTGACGTTGTTGTTGTTATTTATTTGACGTTGTTGTTGTTGTTGTTATTGTTTATTTAACATTGTTGTTGTTGTTGTTGTTGTTGTTTATTTGACGTTGTTAATGTTGTTGACGTTGTTGTTGTTTTTGTTATTTATTTGACTTTGTTGTTGTTGTTGTTGTTTTTGTTGTTGTTATTATTGGTGTTGTTGTTGTTTATTTGACGTTGTTGTTGTTGTTGTTGTTTATTTGACGTTGTTGTTGTTGTTGTTGTTGTTTATTTGACGTTGTTGTTGTTGTTGTTGTTGTTTATTTGACGTTGTTGTTGTTGTTTATTTGACATTGTTATGGTTGTTGTTGTTGACGTTGTTGTTGTTGTTGTTGTTTATTTGACGTTGTTGTTGTTGTTGTTGTTTATTTCATGTTGTTTTAGTTGTTGTTGTTTATTTGACGTTGTTGTTGTTGTTGTTGTTTATTTGATGTTGTTTTAGTTGTTGTTGTTTATTTGACGTTGTTGTTGTATTTTATTTGACGTTGTTGTTGTTGACATTGTTGTTGTTGTTGTTTATTTGACGTTGTTGTTGTTGTTTATTTGACGTAGTTGTTGTTATTGACGTTGTTGTTGTTGTTGTTTATTTGACGTTTTTGTTGTTGTTGATGTTGTTGTTGTTATTTTTTATTTGATGTTGTTGTTGTTGTTGTTTATTTGACGTTGTTGTTGTTATTGTTGTTGTTGTTGTTTATTTGACGTTGTTGTTGTTGTTGTTGTTGTTGTTTATTTGACGTTGTTGTTGTTGTTGTTTATTTGACATTGTTGTTGTTATTTATTTGACGTTGTTGTTGTTGTTGTTATTATTTATTTGACGTTGTTGTTGTTGTTGTTTATTTGACGTTGTTAATGTTGTTGACGTTGTTGTTGTTGTTTTTGTTATTTATTTGACGTTGTTGTTGTTGTTGTCTTTGTTGTTGTTATTGTTGGTGGTGTTGTTGTTTATTTGACGTTGTTGTTGTTGTTGTTTTTGTTGTTGTTATTGTTGGTGGTGTTGTTGTTTATTTGACGTTGTTGTTGTTGTTGTTTATTTGACGTTGTTGTTGTTGTTTATTTGACGGTGTTAATGTTGTTGACGTTGTTGTTGCTGTTGTTTATTTCACGTTGTTGTTGTTGTTGTTGTTGTTGTTGTTGTTATTTTTGTTGTTGTTGTTTATTTGACGTTCTTGTTGTTGTTGTTGTTTATTTTACGTTGTTATTGTTGTTGTTGTTGTTTATATGACGTTGTTGTTGTTGTTGACGTTGTTGTTGTTGTTATTGTTTATTTAACGTTGTTGTTGTTGTTGTTGTTTATTTGACGTTGTTAATGTTGTTGACGTTGTTGTTGTTGTTTTTGTTATTTATTTGACGTTGTTGTTGTTGTTATTGTTGTTGTTGTTGTTGTTTATTTGACGTTGTTGTTGTTATTTATTTGACGTTGTTGTTGTTGTTGTTTATTTGAGATTGTTGTTGTTGTTGTTGTTTATTTGACGTTGTTGTTGTTGTTTATTTGACGTTGTTGTTGTTGTTGTTTATTTGATGTTGTTTTAGTTGTTGTTGTTTACTTGACATTGTTGTTGTTATTTATTTGACGTTGTTGTTGTTGTTATTGTTAATTTGACGTTGTTGTTGTTGTTGTTTATTTGACGTTGTTAATGTTGTTGACGTTGTTGTTGTTGTTTTTGTTATTTATTTGACATTGTTGTTGTTGTTTTTGTTGTTGTTATTGTTGGTGTTGTTGTTGTTTATTTGACGTTGTTGTTGTTGTTGTTTATTTGACGTTGTTGTTGTTGTTGTTTATTTGACGTTGTTGTTGTTGTTGTTGTTTATTTGACGTTGTTGTTGTTGTTGTTGTTTATTTGACGTTGTTGTTGTTGTTGTTGTTGTTTATTTGACGTTGTTGTTGTTGTTTATTTGACATTGTTGTTGTTGTTGTTGACGTTGTTGTTGTTGTTGTTGTTGTTGTTTATTTGTGGTTGTTGTTGTTTTTGTTTGACGTTGTTGTTGTTGTTTTTGTTATTTATTTGACGTTGTTGTTGGTATTGTTTATTTGACGTCGTTGTTGTTGTTGTTTATTTGACGTTGTTAATGTTGTTGACGTTGTTGTTGTTGTTTTTGTTATTTATTTGACGTTGTTGTTGTTGTTGTTGTTATTGTTGTTGTTGTTGTTTATTTGACGTTGTTGTTGTTGTTGTTGTTGTTTATTTGACATTGTTGTTGTTGTTTATTTGACGTTGTTAATGTTGTTGACGTTGATGTTGCTATTGTTTATTTCACGTTGTTGTTGTTGTTGTTGTTATTGTTGTTGTTGTTGTTGTTTATTTGACGTTGTTGTTGTTGTTGTTGTTTATTTGAGATTGTTGTTGTTGTTGTAGTTGTTTATTTGACGTTGTTGTTTTTGTTTATTTGACGCTGTTGTTGCTGTTGTTGTTTATTTGATGTTGTTTTAGTTGTTGTTGTTTATTTGACATTGTTGTTGTTATTTATTTGACGTTGTTGTTGTTGTTATTGTTTATTTGACGTTGTTGTTGTTGTTTATTTGACGTTGTTAATGTTGTTGACGTTGTTGTTGTTGTTTTTGTTATTTATTTGACGTTGTTGTTGTTGTTGTTTTTGTTGTTGTTATTGTTTGTGTTGTTGTTGTTTATTTGACGTTGTTGTTGTTGTTGTTGTTGTTGTTGTTTATTTGTTGTTGTTGACGTTGTTGTTATTGTTGTTTATTTGACGTTGTTGTTGTTGTTGTTTATTTGACGTTGTTGTTGTTTATTTGACATTGTTGTTGTTGTTGTTGTTTATTTGACGTTGTTGTTGTTGTTTATTTGATGTTGTTTTAGTTGTTGTTGTTTATTTGTGGTTGTTGTTGTTTTTGTTTGACGTTGTTGTTGTTGTTTTTGTTATTTATTTGACGTTGTTGTTGTTGTTATTGTTTATTTGACGTCGTTGTTGTTGTTGTTTATTTGACGTTGTTAATGTTGTTGACGTTGTTGTTGTTGTTTTTGTTATTTATTTGACGTTGTTGTTGTTGTTTTTGTTGTTGTTATTGTTGTAATTGTTTATTTGACGTTGTTGTTGTTGTTGTTTATTTGACATTGTTGTTGTTGTTTATTTGACGTTGTTAATGTTGTTGACGTTGTTGTTGCTATTGTTTATTTCACGTTGTTGTTGTTGTTGTTATTGTTGTTGTTGTTGTTGTTTATTTGACGTTGTTGTTGTTGTTGTTTATTTGACGTTGTTGTTGTTGTTTATTTGACGTTGTTGTTGTTGTTTATTTGACATTGTTATTGTTGTTGTTGTTGACGTTGTTGTTGTTGTCGTTTATTTGACGTTGTTGTTGTTGTTGTTTATTTGATGTTGTTTTAGTTGTTGTTGTTTATTTGACGTTGTTGTTGTTGTTGTTGTTTATTTGATGTTGTTTTAGTTGTTGTTGTTTATTTGACGTTGTTGTTGTTTTTTATTTGACGTTATTGTTGTTGTTGTTGTTGTTTATTTGACGTTGTTGTTGTTGTTGTTGTTGTTTATTTGACGTTGTTGTTATTGTTTATTTGACATTTTTGTTGTTGTTGTTGATGTTGTTGTTCTTGTTGTTGTTTATTTGACGTTGTTGTTGTTTATTTGACATAGTTGTTGTTATTGACGTTGTTGTTGTTGTTGTTTATTTGACGTTTTTGTTGTTGTTGATGTTGTTGTTGTTATTTTTTATTTGATGTTGTTGGTGTTGTTATTTATTTGACGTTGTTGTTGTTATTGTTGTTGTTGTTGTTTATTTGACATTGTTGTTGTTGTTGTTGTTGTTGTTTATTTGACGTTGTTGTTGTTGTTGTTTATTTGACGTTGTTGTTGTTATTTATTTGACGTTGTTGTTGTTGTTGTTATTGTTTATTTGACGTTGTTGTTGTTGTTGTTTATTTGACGTTGTTAATGTTGTTGACGTTGTTGTTGTTGTTGTTTATTTGACGTTGTTAATGTTGTTGACGTTGTTGTTGTTGTTGTTGTTGTTGTTGTTGTTTATTTGACGTTGTTAATGTTGTTGACGTTGTTGTTGTTTTTGTTATTTATTTGACTTTGTTGTTGTTGTTGTTGTTGTTGTTGTTTTTGTTGTTGTTATTATTGGTGTTGTTGTTGTTTATTTGACGTTGTTGTTGTTGTTGTTGTTTATTTGACTTTGTTGTTGTTGTTGTTGTTTATTTGACGTTGTTGTTGTTGTTTATTTGACATTGTTATGGTTGTTGTTGTTGACGTTGTTGTTGTTGTTGTTTATTTGACGTTGTTGTTGTTGTTGTTTATTTCATGTTGTTTTAGTTGTTGTTGTTTATTTGACGTTGTTGTTGTTGTTGTTGTTTATTTGATGTTGTTTTAGTTGTTGTTGTTTATTTGACGTTGTTGTTGTATTTTATTTGACGTTGTTGTTGTTGACATTGTTGTTGTTGTTGTTTATTTGACGTTGTTGTTGTTGTTTATTTGACGTAGTTGTTGTTATTGACGTTGTTGTTGTTGTTGTTTGTTTGACGTTTTTGTTGTTGTTGATGTTGTTGTTGTTATTTTTTATTTGATGTTGTTGTTGTTGTTGTTTATTTGACGTTGTTGTTGTTATTGTTGTTGTTGTTGTTTATTTGACGTTGTTGTTGTTGTTGTTGTTGTTGTTTATTTGACGTTGTTGTTGTTGTTGTTTATTTGACATTGTTGTTGTTATTTATTTGACGTTGTTGTTGTTGTTGTTATTATTTATTTGACGTTGTTGTTGTTGTTGTTTATTTGACGTTGTTAATGTTGTTGACGTTGTTGTTGTTGTTTTTGTTATTTATTTGACGTTGTTGTTGTTGTTGTCTTTGTTGTTGTTATTGTTGGTGGTGTTGTTGTTTATTTGACGTTGTTGTTGTTGTTGTTTTTGTTGTTGTTATTGTTGGTGGTGTTGTTGTTTATTTGACGTTGTTGTTGTTGTTGTTTATTTGACGTTGTTGTTGTTGTTTATTTGACGGTGTTAATGTTGTTGACGTTGTTGTTGCTGTTGTTTATTTCACGTTGTTGTTGTTGTTGTTGTTGTTGTTGTTATTTTTGTTGTTATTGTTTATTTGACGTTCTTGTTGTTGTTGTTGTTTATTTTACGTTGTTATTGTTGTTGTTGTTGTTTATATGACGTTGTTGTTGTTGTTGACGTTGTTGTTGTTGTTATTGTTTATTTAACGTTGTTGTTGTTGTTGTTTATTTGACGTTGTTAATGTTGTTGACGTTGTTGTTGTTGTTTTTGTTATTTATTTGACGTTGTTGTTGTTGTTATTGTTGTTGTTGTTGTTGTTTATTTGACGTTGTTGTTGTTATTTATTTGACGTTGTTGTTGTTGTTGTTTATTTGAGATTGTTGTTGTTGTTGTTGTTTATTTGACGTTGTTGTTGTTGTTGTTTATTTGACGTTGTTGTTGTTGTTGTTTATTTGATGTTGTTTTAGTTAATGTTGTTTACTTGACATTGTTGTTGTTATTTATTTGACGTTGTTGTTGTTGTTATTGTTAATTTGACGTTGTTGTTGTTGTTGTTTATTTGACGTTGTTAATGTTGTTGACGTTGTTGTTGTTGTTTTTGTTATTTATTTGACATTGTTGTTGTTGTTTTTGTTGTTGTTATTGTTGGTGTTGTTGTTGTTTATTTGACGTTGTTGTTGTTGTTGTTTATTTGACGTTGTTGTTGTTGTTGTTTATTTGACGTTGTTGTTGTTGTTGTTGTTTATTTGACGTTGTTGTTGTTGTTGTTTATTTGACGTTGTTGTTGTTGTTGTTGTTTATTTGACATTGTTGTTGTTGTTGTTGACGTTGTTGTTGTTGTTGTTGTTTATTTGTGGTTGTTGTTGTTTTTGTTTGACGTTGTTGTTGTTGTTTTTGTTATTTATTTGACGTTGTTGTTGTTATTGTTTATTTGACGTCGTTGTTGTTGTTGTTTATTTGACGTTGTTAATGTTGTTGACGTTGTTGTTGTTGTTTTTGTTATTTATTTGACGTTGTTGTTGTTGTTGTTGTTGTTATTGTTGTTGTTGTTGTTTATTTGACGTTGTTGTTGTTGTTGTTGTTTATTTGACATTGTTGTTGTTGTTTATTTGACGTTGTTAATGTTGTTGACGTTGATGTTGCTATTGTTTATTTCACGTTGTTGTTGTTGTTGTTGTTATTGTTGTTGTTGTTGTTGTTTATTGGACGTTGTTGTTGTTGTTGTTGTTTATTTGAGATTGTTGTTGTTGTAGTTGTTTATTTGACGTTGTTGTTTTTGTTTATTTGACGTTGTTGTTGCTGTTGTTGTTTATTTGATGTTGTTTTAGTTGTTGTTGTTTATTTGACATTGTTGTTGTTATTTATTTGACGTTGTTGTTGTTATTGTTTATTTGACGTTGTTGTTGTTGTTTATTTGACGTTGTTAATGTTGTTGACGTTGTTGTTGTTGTTTTTGTTATTTATTTGACGTTGTTGTTGTTGTTGTTTTTGTTGTTGTTATTGTTTGTGTTGTTGTTGTTTATTTGACGTTGTTGTTGTTGTTGTTGTTGTTGTTTATTTGTTGTTGTTGACGTTGTTGTTATTGTTGTTTATTTGACGTTGTTGTTGTTGTTGTTTATTTGACGTTGTTGTTGTTTATTTGACATTGTTGTTGTTGTTGTTGTTTATTTGACGTTGTTGTTGTTGTTTATTTGATGTTGTTTTAGTTGTTGTTGTTTATTTGTGGTTGTTGTTGTTTTTGTTTGACGTTGTTGTTGTTGTTTTTGTTATTTATTTGACGTTGTTGTTGTTGTTATTGTTTATTTGACGTCGTTGTTGTTGTTGTTTATTTGACGTTGTTAATGTTGTTGACGTTGTTGTTGTTGTTTTTGTTATTTATTTGACGTTGTTGTTGTTGTTGTTGTTTTTGTTTTTGTTGTTGTTATTGTTGTAATTGTTTATTTGACGTTGTTGTTGTTGTTGTTTATTTGACATTGTTGTTGTTGTTTATTTGACGTTGTTAATGTTGTTGACGTTGTTGTTGCTATTGTTTATTTCACGTTGTTGTTGTTGTTGTTATTGTTGTTGTTGTTGTTGTTTATTTGACGTTATTGTTGTTGTTATTATTGGTGTTGTTGTTGTTTATTTGACGTTGTTGTTGTTGTTGTTTATTTGACGTTGTTGTTGTTGTTTATTTGACGTTGTTGTTGTTGTTTATTTGACATTGTTATTGTTGTTGTTGTTGACGTTGTTGTTGTTGTCGTTTATTTGACGTTGTTGTTGTTGTTGTTTATTTGATGTTGTTTTAGTTGTTGTTGTTTATTTGACGTTGTTGTTGTTGTTGTTGTTTATTTGATGTTGTTTTAGTTGTTGTTGTTTATTTGACGTTGTTGTTGTTTCTTATTTGACGTTGTTGTTGTTGTTGTTGTTGTTTATTTGACGTTGTTGTTGTTGTTGTTGTTGTTTATTTGACGTTGTTGTTATTGTTTATTTGACATTTTTGTTGTTGTTGTTGACGTTGTTGTTCTTGTTGTTGTTTATTTGACGTTGTTGTTGTTTATTTGACATAGTTGTTGTTATTGACGTTGTTGTTCTTGTTGTTTATTTGACGTTTTTGTTGTTGTTGATGTTGTTGTTGTTATTTTTTATTTGATGTTGTTGGTGTTGTTATTTATTTGACGTTGTTGTTGTTATTGTTGTTGTTGTTGTTTATTTGACATTGTTGTTGTTGTTGTTGTTGTTGTTGTTTATTTGACGTTGTTGTTGTTGTTGTTTATTTGACGTTGTTGTTGTTATTTATTTGACGTTGTTGTTGTTGTTGTTATTGTTTATTTGACGTTGTTGTTGTTGTTGTTTATTTGACGTTGTTAATGTTGTTGACGTTGTTGTTGTTGTTTTTGTTATTTATTTGACATTGTTGTTGTTGTTGTTTTTGTTGTTGTTATTGTTGGTGGTGTTGTTGTTTATTTGACGTTGTTGTTGTTGTTGTTTTTGTTGTTGTTATTGTTGGTGGTGTTGTTGTTTATTTGACGTTGTTGTTGTTGTTGTTTATTTGACGTTGTTGTTGTTGTTTATTTGAAGTTGTTAATGTTGTTGACGTTGTTGTTGCTGTTGTTTATTTCACGTTGTTGTTGTTGTTGTTATTGTTGTTGTTGTTTATTTGACGTTCTTATTGTTGTTGTTGTATATTTTACGTTGTTATTGTTGTTGTTGTTATTTATATGACGTTGTTGTTGTTGTTGACGTTGTTGTTGTTGTTATTGTTTATTTAACGTTGTTGTTTTTGTTGTTGTTTATTTGATGTTGTTAATGTTGTTGACGTTGTTGTTGTTGTTTTTGTTGTTTATTTGACGTTGTTGTTGTTGTTGTTGTTGTTTTTGTTGTTGTTATTGTTGTTGTTGTTGTTGTTTATTTGACGTTGTTGTTGTTATTTATTTGACGTTGTTGTTATTGTTGTTTATTTGAGATTGTTGTTGTTGTTGTTGTTTATTTGACGTTGAAATTGTTGTTTATTTGACATTGTTGTTGTTGTTGTTTATTTGATGTGATTTTAGTTGTTGTTGTTTATTTGACATTGTTGTTGTTATTTATTTGACGTTGTTGTTGTTATTGTTTATTTGACGTTGTTGTTGTTGTTGTTTATTTGACGATGTTAATGTTGTTGACGTTGTTGTTGTTGTTTTTGTTATTTATTTGACGTTGTTGTTGTTGTTTTTGTTGTTGTTATTGTTGGTGTTGTTGTTGTTTATTTAACGTTGTTGTTGTTGTTGTTTATTTGACGTTATTGTTGTTGTTGTTGTTTATTTGACGTTGTTGTTATTTATTTAACGTTGTTGTTGTTGTTGTTGTTATTGTTTATTTGACGTTGTTATTGTTGTTGTTGTTTATTTGACGTTGTTGTCGTTGTTGTTTATTTGACGTTGTTGTTGTTGTTGTTTATTTGACGTTGTTGTTGTTTTTTTGTTGTTGTTATTGTTGGTGGTGTTGTTGTTTATTTGACGTTGTTGTTGTTGTTGTTTATTTGACGTTGTTGTTGTTGTTGTTGTTTATTTGACGTTGTTAATGTTGTTGACGTTGTTGTTGCTGTTGTTTATTTCACGTTGTTGTTGTTATTGTTGTTGTTGTTTATTTGACGTTCTTATTGTTGTTGTTGTTTATTTTACGTTGTTATTGTTGTTGTTGTTTATATGACGTTGTTGTTGTTGTTGACGTTGTTGTTGTTGTTATTGTTTATTTAACGTTGTTGTTGTTGTTGTTTATTTGACGTTGTTAATGTTGTTGACGTTGTTGTTGTTGTTGTTGTTTTTGTTGTTTATTTGACGTTGTTGTTGTTGTTGTTGTTGTTTTTGTTGTTGTTATTGTTGTTGTTGTTGTTGTTGTTTATTTGAGATTGTTGTTGTTGTTGTTGTTGTTTATTTAACGTTGTTGTTGTTGTTTATTTGACGTTGTTGTTGTTGTTGTTGTTTATTTGATGTTGTTTTAGTTGTTGTTGTTTATTTGACATTGTTGTTGTTATTTATTTGACGTTGTTGTTGTTATTGTTTATTTGACGTTATTGTTGTTGTTGTTTATTTGACGTTGTTATTGTTGTTGACGTTGTTGTTGTTGTTGTTGTTTTTGTTATTTATTTGACGTTGTTGTTGTTGTTGTTTTTGTTGTTGTTATTGTTGGTGTTGTTGTTGTTTATTTAACGTTGTTGTTGTTGTTTATTTGACGTTGTTGTTGTTCTTTATTTGACGTTGTTGTTGTTGTTGTTGTTTATTTGACGTTGTTGTTGTTGTTGTTGTTTATTTGACGTTGTTGTTGTTGTTTATTTGATGTTGTTGTTGTTGACATTGTTGTTGTTGTTGTTGTTTATTTGACGTAGTTGTTGTTATTGACGTTGTTGTTGTTGTTGTTGTTGTTTATTTGAAGTTTTTGTTGTAGTTGATGTTGTTGTTGTTGTTTTTTTTTAATTGATGTTGTTGTGGTTGTTGTTTATTTGACGTTGTTGTTGTTGTTATTGTTGTTGTTGTTGTTTATTTGACGTTGTTGTTGTTGTTGTTGTTTATTTGACGTTGTTGTTGTTGTTGTTGTTGTTGTTTATTTGATGTTGTTTTAGTTGTTGTTGTTGTTGTTTATTTGACGTTGTTGTTGTTGTTGTTGTTTATTTGATGTTGTTTTAGTTATTGTTGTTTATTTGACGTTGTTGTTGTTTTTTATTTAACGTTGTTGTTGTTGACATTGTTGTTGTTGTTTATTTGACGTTGTTGTTGTTGTTGTTTATTTGACGTTAATGTTGTTATTTATTTGACGTTGTTGTTGTTGTTGTTATTGTTTATTTAACGTTGTTGTTTTTGTTGTTGTTTATTTGACGTTGTTAATGTTGTTGACGTTGTTGTTGTTGTTTTTGTTGTTTATTTGACGTTGTTGTTGTTGTTGTTGTCGTTGTTTTTGTTGTTGTTATTATTGGTGTTGTTGTTTATTTGACGTTGTTATTGTTGTTGTTGTTGTTTATTTGACGTTGTTGTTGTTATTTATTTGACGTTGTTGTTGTTGTTGTTGTTGTTTATTTGAGATTGTTGTTGTTGTTGTTGTTGTTTATTTGACGTTGTTGTTTTTGTTTATTTGACGTTGTTGTTGTTGTTGTTGTTTATTTGATGTGATTTTAGTTGTTGTTGTTTATTTGACATTGTTGTTGTTATTTATTTGACGTTGTTGTTGTTGTTATTGTTTATTTGACGTTGTTGTTGTTGTTGTTTATTTGACGTTGTTAATGTTGTTGACGTTGTTGTTGTTGTTCTATTTATTTATTTGACGTTGTTGTTGTTGTTTTTGTTGTTGTTATTGTTGGTGTTGTTGTTGTTTATTTAACGTTGTTGTTGTTGTTTATTTGACGTTGTTGTTGTTGTTGTTTATTTGACGTTGTTGTTGTTTATTTAACGTTGTTGTTGTTGTTGTTGTTTATTTGACGTTGTTGTTGTTGTTGTTTATTTGACGTTGTTGTTGTTGTTGTTGTTTATTTGATGTTGTTGTCGTTGTTGTTTATTTGACGTTGTTGTTGTTGTTGTTTATTTGACGTTGTTGTTGTTTTTTTGTTGTTGTTATTGTTGGTGGTGTTGTTGTTTATTTGACGTTGTTGTTGTTGTTGTTTATTTGCATTGTTGTTGTTGTTTATTTGACGTTGTTAATGTTGTTGACGTTGTTGTTGCTGTTGTTTATTTCACGTTGTTGTTGTTGTTATTGTTGTTGTTGTTTATTTGACGTTCTTATTGTTGTTGTTGTTTATTTTACGTTGTTATTGTTGTTGTTGTTTATATGACGTTGTTGTTGTTGTTGACGTTGTTGTTGTTGTTATTGTTTATTTAACGTTGTTGTTGTTGTTGTTTATTTGACGTTGTTAATGTTGTTGACGTTGTTGTTGTTGTTGTTTTTGTTGTTTATTTGACGTTGTTGTTGTTGTTGTTTTTGCTTTTGTTGTTGTTATTGTTGTTGTTGTTGTTGTTTATTTGACGTTGTTGTTGTTATTTATTTGACGTTGTTGTTGTTGTTGTTTATTTGAGATTGTTGTTGTTGTTGTTGTTTATTTGACGTTGTTGTTGTTGTTGTTTATTTGATGTTGTTTTAGTTGTTGTTGTTTAATTGACATTGTTGTTGTTGTTTATTTGACGTTGTTGTTGTTGTTTTTTATTTGACGTTGTTGTTGTTGTTTATTTGACATTGTTGTTGTTGTTGTTGACGTTGTTGTTCTTGTTGTTTATTTGATGTTGTTTTAGTTGTTGTTGTTTATTTGTGGTTGTTGTTGTTTTTGATTGACGTTGTTGTTGTTGTTTTTGTTATTTATTTGACGTTGTTGTTGTTATTGTTTATTTGACGTCGTTGTTGTTGTTGTTTATTTGACGTTGTTAATGTTGTTGACGTTGTTGTTGTTGTTTTTGTTATTTATTTGACGTTGTTGTTGTTGTTGTTGTTGTTTTTGTTGTTGTTATTGTTGTTGTTGTTGTTTATTTGACGTTGTTGTTGTTGTTGTTGTTTATTTGACATTGTTGTTGTTGTTTATTTGACGTTGTTAATGTTGTTGACGTTGATGTTGCTATTGTTTATTTCACGTTTTTGTTGTTGTTGTTATTGTTGTTGTTGTTGTTGTTTATTTGACGTTATTGTTGTTGTTGTTGTTTATTTGAGATTGTTGTTGTTGTTGTAGTTGTTTATTTGACGTTGTTGTTTTTGTTTATTTGACGTTGTTGTTGCTGTTGTTGTTTATTTGATGTTGTTTTAGTTGTTGTTGTTTATTTGACATTGTTGTTGTTATTTATTTGACGTTGTTGTTGTTGTTATTGTTTATTTGACGTTGTTGTTGTTGTTGTTTATTTGACGTTGTTAATGTTGTTGACGTTGTTGTTGTTGTTTTTGTTATTTATTTGACGTTGTTGTTGTTGTTTTTGTTGTTGTTATTGTTTTTGTTGTTGTTTATTTGACGTTGTTGTTGTTGTTGTTGTTTATTTGATGTTGTTGTTGTTGTTGTTGTTGTTGTTTATTTGACGTTGTTGTTGTTGTTGTTTATTTGACGTTGTTGTTATTGTTGTTTATTTGACGTTGTTGTTGTTGTTGTTTATTTGAAGTTGTTGTTGTTTATTTGACATTGTTGTTGTTGTTGTTTATTTGACGTTGTTGTTGTTGTTGTTTATTTGATGTTGTTTTAGTTGTTGTTGTTTATTTGTGGTTGTTGTTGTTTTTGTTTGACGTTGTTGTTGTTGTTTTTGTTATTTATTTGACGTTGTTGTTGTTGTTATTGTTTATTTGACGTCGTTGTTGTTGTTGTTTATTTGACGTTGTTAATGTTGTTGACGTTGTTGTTGTTGTTTTTGTTATTTATTTGACGTTGTTGTTGTTGTTGTTGTTGTTGTTGTTTTTGTTGTTGTTATTGTTGTAATTGTTTATTTGACGTTGTTGTTGTTGTTGTTTATTTGACATTGTTGTTGTTGTTTATTTGACGTTGTTAATGTTGTTGACGTTGTTGTTGCTATTGTGTATTTCACGTTGTTGTTGTTGTTATTGTTGTTGTTGTTGTTGTTTATTTGACGTTATTGTTGTTGTTATTATTGGTATTGTTGTTGTTTATTTGACGTTGTTGTTGTTGTTGTTGTTTATTTGACGTTGTTGTTGTTGTTGTTTATTTGACGTTGTTGTTGTTGTTGTTGTTGTTTATTTGACGTTGTTGTTGTTGTTTATTTGACATTGTTATTGTTGTTGTTGTTGACGTTGTTGTTGTTGTCGTTTATTTGACGTTGTTGTTGTTGTTGTTTATTTGATGTTGTTTTAGTTGTTGTTGTTTATTTGACGTTGTTGTTATTGTTGTTGTTTATTTGATGTTGTTTTAGTTGTTGTTGTTTATTTGACGTTGTTGTTGTTTTTTATTTGACGTTGTTGTTGACATTGTTATTGTTGTTGTTTATTTGACGTTGTTGTTGTTTATTTGACATAGTTGTTGTTATTGACGTTGTTGTTGTTGTTGTTTATTTGACGTTTTTGTTGTTGTTGATGTTGTTGTTGTTATTTTTTATTTGATGTTGTTGGTGTTGTTATTTATTTGACGTTGTTGTTGTTATTGTTGTTGTTGTTGTTTATTTGACGTTGTTGTTGTTGTTGTTGTTTATTTGACGTTGTTGTTGTTGTTGTTTATTTGACGTTGTTGTTGTTATTTATTTGACGTTGTTGTTGTTGTTGTTTATTTGAGATTGTTGTTGTTGTTGTTGTTTATTTGACGTTGTTGTTGTTGTTTATTTGACGTTGTTGTTGTTGTTGTTGTTGTTTATTTAATGTTGTTTTAGTTGTTGTTGTTTATTTGACATTGTTGTTGTTGTTTATTTGACGTTGTTGTTGTTGTTGTTTATTTGACGTTGTTGTTGTTGTTTATTTGACATTGTTGTTGTTGTTGTTGACGTTGTTGTTCTTGTTGTTTATTTGATGTTGTTTTAGTTGTTGTTGTTTATTTGTGGTTGTTGTTGTTTTTGATTGACGTTGTTGTTGTTGTTTTTGTTATTTATTTGACGTTGTTGTTGTTATTGTTTATTTGACGTCGTTGTTATTGTTGTTTATTTGACGTTGTTAATGTTGTTGACGTTGTTGTTGTTGTTGTTTTTGTTATTTATTTGACGTTGTTGTTGTTGTTGTTGTTTTTGTTGTTGTTATTGTTGTTGTTGTTGTTTATTTGACGTTGTTGTTGTTGTTGTTGTTTATTTGACATTGTTGTTGTTGTTTATTTGACGTTGTTAATGTTGTTGACGTTGATGTTGCTATTGTTTATTTCACGTTGTTGTTGTTGTTGTTATTGTTGTTGTTGTTTATTTGACGTTGTTGTTTTTGTTTATTTGAGATTGTTGTTGTTGTTGTAGTTGTTTATTTGACGTTGTTGTTTTTGTTTATTTGACGTTGTTGTTGCTGTTGTTGTTTATTTGATGTTGTTTTAGTTGTTGTTGTTTATTTGACATTGTTGTTGTTATTTATTTGATGTTGTTGTTGTTGTTTATTTGACGTTGTTGTTGTTGTTGTTGTTTATTTGACGTTGTTAATGTTGTTGACGTTGTTGTTGTTGTTTTTGTTATTTATTTGACGTTGTTGTTGTTGTTTTTGTTGTTGTTATTGTTTGTGTTGTTGTTTATTTGACGTTGTTGTTGTTGTTGTTGTTTATTTGATGTTGTTGTTGTTGTTGTTGTTGTTGTTTATTTGACGTTGTTGTTGTTGTTGTTGTTTATTTGACGTTGTTGTTATTGTTGTTTATTTGACGTTGTTGTTGTTGTTGTTTATTTGAAGTTGTTGTTGTTTATTTGACATTGTTGTTGTTGTTGTTTATTTGACGTTGTTGTTGTTGTTGTTTATTTGATGTTGTTTTAGTTGTTGTTGTTTATTTGTGGTTGTTGTTGTTTTTGTTTGACGTTGTTGTTGTTGTTTTTGTTATTTATTTGACGTTGTTGTTGTTGTTATTGTTTATTTGACGTCGTTGTTGTTGTTGTTTATTTGACGTTGTTAATGTTGTTGACGTTGTTGTTGTTGTTTTTGTTATTTATTTGACGTTGTTGTTGTTGTTGTTGTTGTTTTTGTTGTTGTTATTGTTGTAATTGTTTATTTGACGTTGTTGTTGTTGTTGTTTATTTGACATTGTTGTTGTTGTTTATTTGACGTTGTTAATGTTGTTGACGTTGTTGTTGCTATTGTGTATTTCACGTTGTTGTTGTTGTTGTTATTGTTGTTGTTGTTGTTGTTTATTTGACGTTATTGTTGTTGTTATTATTGGTGTTGTTGTTGTTTATTTGACGTTGTTGTTGTTGTTGTTGTTTATTTGACGTTGTTGTTGTTGTTTATTTGACGTTGTTGTTGTTGTTGTTGTTGTTTATTTGACGTTGTTGTTGTTGTTTATTTGACATTGTTATTGTTGTTGTTGTTGACGTTGTTGTTGTTGTCGTTTATTTGACGTTGTTGTTGTTGTTGTTTATTTGATGTTGTTTTAGTTGTTGTTGTTTATTTGACGTTGTTGTTA
The DNA here is from genome assembly GCA_948472305.1 of Vicia faba. Lineage (NCBI taxonomy): Eukaryota > Viridiplantae > Streptophyta > Magnoliopsida > Fabales > Fabaceae > Vicia > Vicia faba. The sequence continues at coordinate 455,751,673 of OX451740.1, forward strand.
TTGTTGTTGTTTATTTGATGTTGTTTTAGTTGTTGTTGTTTATTTGACGTTGTTGTTGTTTTTTATTTGACGTTGTTGTTGACATTGTTATTATTGTTGTTTATTTGACGTTGTTGTTGTTTATTTGACATAGTTGTTGTTATTGACGTTGTTGTTGTTGTTGTTTATTTGACGTTTTTGCTGTTGTTGATGTTGTTGTTGTTATTTTTTATTTGATGTTGTTGGTGTTGTTATTTATTTGACGTTGTTGTTGTTATTGTTGTTGTTGTTGTTTATTTGACGTTGTTGTTGTTGTTGTTGTTTATTTGACGTTGTTGTTGTTGTTGTTTATTTGACGTTGTTGTTGTTATTTATTTGACGTTGTTGTTGTTGTTGTTATTGTTTATTTGACGTTGTTGTTGTTGTTGTTGTTTATTTGACGTTGTTAATGTTGTTGACGTTGTTGTTATTGTTTTTGTTTTTTTTTTGACATTGTTGTTGTTGTTGCTTTTGTTGTTGTTATTGTTGGTGGTGTTGTTGTTTATTTGACGTTGTTGTTGTTGTTGTTTTTGTTGTTGTTATTGTTGGTGTTGTTGTTGTTTATTTGACGTTGTTGTTGTTGTTGTTTATTTGACGTTGTTGTTGTTGTTTATTTGACGTTGTTAATGTTGTTGACGTTGTTGTTGCTGTTGTTGTTGTTGTTATTGTTGTTGTTATTGTTGTTGTTGTTGTTATTGTTGGTGGTGTTGTTGTTTATTTGACGTTGTTGTTGTTGTTGTTTTTGTTGTTGTTATTGTTGGTGTTGTTGTTGTTTATTTGACGTTGTTGTTGTTGTTGTTTATTTGACGTTGTTGTTGTTGTTTATTTGACGTTGTTAATGTTGTTGACGTTGTTGTTGTTGTTATTGTTGTTGTTTATTTGACGTTGTTGTTGTTGTTGTTGTTGTTGTTATTGTTGTTGTTGTTTATTTGACGTTGTTGTTGTTATTTATTTGACGTTGTTGTTGTTGTTATTGTTTATTTGACGTTGTTGTTGTTAATGTTTATTTGACGTTGTTAATGTTGTTGACGTTGTTGTTGTTGTTTTTGTTATTTATTTGACGTTGTTGTTGTTGTTGTTTTTGTTGTTGTTATTGTTGGTGTTGTTGTTGTTGTTTTTGTTGTTGTTATTGTTGGTGTTGTTGTTGTTTATTTGATGTTGTTGTTATTGTTGGTGTTGTTGTTGTTGTTTTTGTTGTTGTTTTTGTTGTTGTTATTGTTGGTGTTGTTGTTGTTTATTTGACGTTGTTGTTATTGTTGTTTGTTTGACGTTGTTGTTGTTGTTGTTTATTTGACGTTGTTGTTGTTGTAGTTTATATGACGTTGTTGTTGTTGTTGTATATTTGACATTGTTGTTGTTGTTGTGTTGACGTTGTTGTTGTTGTTTATTTGACGTTGTTGTTGTTGTTTATTTGATGTTGTTTTAGTTTTTGTTGTTTATTTGACGTTGTTGTTGTTGTTGTTGTTGTTGTTGTTGTTGTTGTTTATTTGATGTTGTTTTAGTTGTTGTTGTTGTTTTTTATTTGACGTTGTTGTTTTTTCACATTGTTGTTGTTGTTGTTTATTTGACGTTGTTGTTGTTGTTTATTTGACGTAGTTGTTGTTATTGACGTTGTTGTTGTTGTTGTTTATTTGACGTTTTTGTTGTTGTTGATGTTGTTGTTGTTGTTTTTTATTTGATGTTATTGTTGTTGTTGTTTATTTGACGTTGTTGTTGTTGTTATTGTTGTTGTTGTTGTTTATTTGACGTTGTTGTTGTTGTTGTTTATTTAACGTTGTTATTGTTGTTTATTTGACGTTGTTGTTGTTTATTTGACGTTGTTGTTGTTATTTATTTGACGTTGTTGTTGTTGTTGTTATTGTTTATTTGACGTCGTTGTTGTTGTTGTTTATTTGACGTTGTTAATGTTGTTGACGTTGTTGTTGTTGTTTTTGTTATTTCTTTGACGTTGTTGTTGTTGTTGTTGTTTTTGTTGTTGTTATTGTTGGTGTTGTTGTTGTTTATTTGACGTTGTTGTTGTTGTTGTTTATTTGACGTTGTTGTTGTTGTTGTTGTTTATTTGACTGTTGTTGTTGTTATTGTTTATTTGACGTTGTTGTTATTGTTTATTTGACATTGTTGTTTTTGTTGTTGTTGTTGTTGTTTATTTGACGTTGTTGTTACTGTTGTTTATTTGATGTTGTTTTAGTTATTGTTGTTTATTTGACGTTGTTGTTGTTGTTGTTGTTGTTTATTTGATGTTGTTTTAGTTGTTGTTGTTTATTTGACGTTGTTGTTGTTTTTTATTTGACGTTGTTGTTGTTGACATTGTTGTTGTTGTTGTTTATTTGACGTTGTTGTTGTTGTTTATTTGACGTAGTTGTTGTTATTGACGTTGTTATTGATGTTGTTGATGTTGTTGTTATTATTTATTTGACGTTGTTATTGTTGTTGTTTATTTGACGTTGTTAATGTTGTTGACGTTGTTGTTGTTGTTTTTATTATTTATTTGACGTTGTTGTTATTGACATTGTTGTTGTTTATTTGACGTTGTTGTTGTTATTTATTTGACGTTGTTGTTGTTGTTATTGTTTATTTGACGTTGTTGTTGTTATTGTTTATTTGACGTTGTTAATGTTGTTGACGTTGTTGTTGTTGTTTTTGTTATTTATTTGACGTTGTTGTTGTTGTTGTTTTTGTTGTTGTTATTGTTGGTGTTGTTGTTGTTGTTTTTGTTGTTGTTATTGTTGGTGTTGTTGTTGTTGTTTATTTGTTGTTGTTGTTATTGTTGGTGTTGTTGTTGTTGTTTTTGTTGTTGTTATTGTTGGTGTTGTTGTTGTTTATTTGACGTTGTTGTTATTGTTGTTTGTTTGACGTTGTTGTTGTTGTTGTTTATTTGACATTGTTGTTGTTGTTGTTTATTTGACGTTGTTGTTGTTGTGGTATATTTGACATTGTTGTTATTATTGTTGTGTTGACGTTGTTGTTGTTGTTTATTTGACGTTGTTGTTGTTGTTTATTTGATGTTGTTTTAGTTTTTGTTGTTTATTTGACGTTGTTGTTGTTGTTGTTGTTGTTGTTGTTTATTTGATGTTGTTTTAGTTGTTGTTGTTGTTTTTTATTTGACGTTGTATTTTTTTCACATTGTTGTTGTTGTTGTTTATTTGACGTTGTTGTTGTTGTTTATTTGACGTAGTTGTTGTTATTGACGTTGTTGTTGTTGTTTATTTGACATTTTTGTTGTTGTTGATGTTGTTGTTATTGTTTTTTATTTGATGTTATTGTTGTTGTTGTTTATTTGACGTTGTTGTTGTTGTTATTGTTGTTGTTGTTGTTTATTTGACGTTGTTGTTGTTGTTGTTTATTTAACGTTGTTATTGTTATTTATTTGACGTTGTTGTTGTTGTTTATTTGACGTTGTTGTTGTTATTTATTTGACGTTGTTGTTGTTGTTGTTGTTATTGTTTATTTGACGTCGTTGTTGTTGTTGTTTATTTGACGTTGTTAATGTTGTTAACGTTGTTGTTGTTGTTTTTGTTATTTATTTGACATTGTTGTTGTTGTTGTTGTTGTTGTTTTTGTTGTTGTTATTGTTGTTGTTGTTGTTTATTTGACGTTGTTGTTGTTGTTGTTTATTTGACATTGTTGTTGTTGTTTATTTGACGTTGTTAATGTTGTTGACGTTGTTGTTGCTATTGTTTATTTCACGTTGTTGTTGTTGTTGTTATTGTTGATGTTGTTGTTGTTGTTGTTTATTTGATGTTATTGTTGTTGTTGTTGTTTATTTGACGTTGTTATTGTTGTTGTTGTTTATATGACGTTGTTGTTGTTGTTGACGTTGTTGTTATTATTGTTTATTTAACGTTGTTGTTGTTGTTGTTGTTTATTTGACGTTGTTAATGTTATTGACGTTATTGTTGTTGTTTTTGTTGTTTATTTAACGTTGTTGTTGTTGTTGTTGTTGTTTTTGTTGTTGTTATTGTTGTTGTTGTTGTTGTTTATTTGACGTTGTTGTTGTTGTTATTTATTTGACGTTGTTGTTGTTGTTGTTTCTTTGAGATTGTTGTTGTTGTTGTTTTTTATTTGACGTTGTTGTTGTTGTTGTTTATTTGATGTTGTTTTAGTTGTTGTTGTTTATTTGACGTTGTTGTTGTTATTTATTTGACGTTGTTGTTGTTGTTATTGTTTATTTGACGTTGTTGTTGTTGTTGTTTATTTGACGTTGTTAATGTTGTTGACGTTGTTGTTGTTGTTGTTTTTGTTATTTATTTGACGTTGTTGTTGTTGTTGTTTTTGTTGTTGTTATTGTTGGTGTTGTTGTTGTTTATTTGACGTTGTTGTTGCTGTTGTTTATTTGACGTTGTTGTTGCTGTTGTTGTTGTTGTTTATTTGACGTTGTTGTTGTTGTTGTTTATTTGACATTGTTATTGTTGTTGTTTATTTGACGTTGTTGTTGTTGTTTATTTGACATTGTTGTTGTTGTTGTTGACGTTGTTGTTGTTTATTTGACGTTGTTGTTGTTGTTGTTGTTGTTTATTTGATGTTGTTTTAGTTGTTGTTGTTTATTTGACGTTGTTGTTGTTTTTTATTTGACGTTATTGTTGTTGACATTGTTGTTGTTGTTGTTGTTTATTTGACGTTGTTGTTGTTGTAGTTGTTTATTTGACCTAGTTGTTGTTATTGACGTTGTTGTTGTTGTTGTTGTTTATTTAACGTTTTTGTTGTTGATGATGTTGTTGTTGTTGTTGTTTTTTATTTGACGTTGTTGTTGTTATTTGACGTTGTTGTTGTTGTTGTTTATTTAATGTTGTTTTAGTTGTTGTTGTTGTTGTTTATTTGACGTTGTTGTTGTTGTTGTTGTTTATTTGATGTTGTTTTAGTTGTTGTTATTTATTTGACGTTGTTGTTGTTTTTTATTTAACGTTGTTGTTGTTGACATTGTTGTTGTTGTTTATTTGACGTTGTTGTTGTTGTTTATTTGACGTAGTTGTTGTTATTGATGTTGTTGTTGTTGTTTATTTGACATTTATGTTGTTGTTGATGTTGTTGTTGTTGTTTTTTATTTGACGTTGTTGTTGTTGTTATTGTTGTTGTTGTTGTTTATTTGACGTTGTTGTTGTTGTTTATTTGACGTTGTTGTTGTTGTTGTTTATATGACGTTGTTGTTGTTATTTATTTGACATTGTTGTTGTTGTTATTGTTTATTTAACGTTGTTGTTGTTGTTGTTGTTGTTTATTTGACGTTGTTAATGTGGTTGACGTTGTTGTTCTTGTTTTTGTTATTTATTTGACGTTGTTGTTGTTGTTGTTGTTGTTTTTGTTGTTGTTATTGTTGGTGTTGTTGTTGTTTATTTGACGTTGTTGTTGTTGTTGTTGTTTATTTGACGTTGTTGTTGTTGTTTATTTGACATTGTTGTTGTTATTGTTGTTAACGTTGTTGTTGTTGTTGTTTATTTGACGTTGTTGTTGTTGTTGTTTATTTGACGTTGTTGTTGCTGTTGTTTATTTGATGTTGTTTTAGTTGTTGTTGTTTATTTGACGTTGTTGTTGTTGTTGTTGTTTATTTGATGTTGTTTTAGTTGTTGTTGTTTATTTGACGTTGTTGTTGTTTTTTATTTGACGTTGTTGTTGTTGACATTGTTGTTTTTGTTGTTGTTTATTTGACGTTGTTGTTGTTTATTTGACGTAGTTGTTGTTATTGACGTTGTTGTTGTTTATTTGACGTTTTTGTTGTAGTTGATGTTGTTGTTGTTGTTGTTTTTTATTTGGTGTTGTTGTCGTTGTTGTTTATTTGACGTTGTTGTTGTTGTTATTGTTGTTGTTATTGTTTATTTGACGTTGTTGTTGTTGTTGTTGTTGTTTATTTGACGTTGTTGTTGTTGTTGTTTATTTGATATTGTTTTAGTTGTTGTTGTTGTTGTTTATTTGACGTTGTTGTTGTTTATTTGATGTTGTTTTAGTTGTTGTTGTTTATGTGACGTTGTTGTTGTTGTTTTTTATTTGACGTTGTTGTTGTTGACATTATTGTTGTTGTTTATTTGACGTTGTTGTTGTTGTTTATTTGATGTAGTTGTTGTTATTGATGTTGTTGTTGTTGTTTATTTGACATTTTTGTTGTTGTTGATGTTGTTGTTGTTGTTTTTTATTTGACGTTGTTGTTGTTGACATTATTGTTGTTGTTTATTTGACGTTGTTGTTGTTGTTGTTTATTTGACGTAGTTGTTGTTATTGATGTTGATGTTGTTGTTTATTTGACATTTTTGTTGTTGTTGATGTTGTTGTTGTTGTTTTTTATTTTACGTTGTTGTTGGTGGTGTTGTTTATTTGACGTTGTTGTTGTTGTTATTGTTATTGTTGTTGTTTATTTGACTTTGTTGTTGTTGTTGTTGTTTATTTGACGTTGTTGTTGTTGTTGTTTATTTGACGTTGTTGTTGTTGTTTATTTTACGTTGTTGTTGTTATTTATTTGACGTTGTTGTTGTTGTTATTGTTTATTTAACGTTGTTGTTGTTTTTGTTGTTGTTGTTGTTGTTGTTGTTTATATGGCGTTGTTAATGTTGTTGACGTTGTTGTTGTTGTTTTTGTTATTTATTTGACGTTGTTGTTGTTGTTGTTGTTTTTGTTGTTGTTATTGTTGGTGGTGTTGTTGTTTATTTGACGTTGTTGTTGTTGTTGTTTTTGTTGTTGTTATTGTTGGTGGTGGTGTTGTTTATTTGACGTTGTTGTTGTTGTTGTTTATTTGACGTTGTTGTTGTTGTTTATTTGACGTTGTTAATGTTGTTGACGTTGTTGTTGCTGTTGTTTATTTCACGTTGTTGTTGTTATTGTTGTTATTGTTGTTGTTGTTGTTTATTTGACGTTCTTGTTGTTGTTGTTGTTTATTTGACGTTGTTATTGTTGTTGTTGTTGACGTTGCTGTTGTTGACATTGTTGTTGTTTATTTGACGTTCTTGTTTTTATTGTTTATTTGACGTAGTTTTTGTTATTGACGTTGTTGTTGTTGTTGTTTATTTGACATTTTTGTTGTTGTTGATGTTGTTGTTGTTGTTTTTTATTTGACATTGTTGTTGTTGTTGTTTATTTGAAGTTGTTGATGTTGTTATTGTTATTGTTGTGGTTTATTTGACGTTGTTGTTGTTGTTGTTTATTTGACGTATTTGTTGTTGTTTATTTGACGTTGTTGTTGTTGTTGTTTATTTGACGTTGTTGTTGTTATTGTTTATTTGACGTTGTTAATGTTGTTGACGTTGTTGTTGTTGTTTTTGTTATTTATTTGACATTGTTGTTGTTGTTGTTTTTGTTGCTGTTATTGTTGGTGTTGTTGTTGTTGTTTTTGTTGTTGTTATTGTTGGTGTTGTTGTTGTTTATTTGACGTTGTTGTTATTGTTGTTTGTTTGACGTTGTTGTTGTTGTTGTTTATTTGACGTTGTTGTTGTTGTTTATTTGACGTTGTTGTTGTTGTTGTTTATTTGTCATTGTTGTTGTTGTTGTGTTGACGTTTTTGTTGTTGTTGTTTATTTGACGTTGTTGTTGTTGTTTATTTGATGTTGTTTTAGTTGTTGTTGTTTATTTGACGTTGTTGTTGTTGTTTATTTGATGTTGTTTTAGTTGTTGTTGTTTATTTGACATTGTTGTTGTTATTTATTTGACGTTGTTGTTGTTGTTATTGTTTATTTGACGTTGTTGTTGTTGTTGTTTATTTGACGTTGTTAATGTTGTTGACGTTTTTGTTGTTGTTTTTGTTATTTATTTGACGTTGTTGTTGTTGTTGTTTTTGTTGTTGTTATTGTTGGTGTTGTTGTTGTTTATTTAACGCTGTTGTTGTTTATTTGACGTTGTTGTTGTTGTTGTTGTTGTTTATTTGACGTTGTTGTTGTTTATTTAACATTGTTGTTGTTTTTTTTTATTTGACGTTGTTGTTGTTGTTGTTTATTTGACGTTGTTGTTGTTGTTGTTGTTGTTTATTTGACATTGTTGTCGTTGTTGTTTATTTGACGTTGTTGTTGTTGTTGTTTATTTGACGTTGTTGTTCTTTTTTTTTTTTGTTGTTATTGTTGGTGGTGTTGTTGTTTATTTGACGTTGTTGTTGTTGTTGTTGTTTATTTGACGTTGTTGTTGTTGTTGTTTATTTGACGTTGTTAATGTTGTTGACGTTGTTGTTGTTGTTGTTTTTGTTGTTTATTTGACGTTGTTGTTGTTGTTGTTGTTGTTGTTGTTTTTGTTGTTGTTATTGTTGTTGTTGTTGTTTATTTGACGTTGTTGTTGTTATTTATTTGACGTTGTTGTTGTTGTTTATTTGAGATTGTTGTTGTTGTTGTTGTTTATTTGACGTTGTTGTTGTTGTTTATTTGACGTTGTTGTTGTTGTTGTTTATTTGATGTTGTTTTAGTTGGTGTTGTTTATTTGACATTGTTGTTGTTATTTATTTGACGTTGTTGTTGTTGTTATTGTTTATTTGACGTTGTTGTTGTTGTTGTTTATTTGACGTTGTTAATGTTGTTGACGTTGTTGTTGTTGTTTTTGTTATTTATTTGACGTTGTTGTTGTTGTTGTTTTTGTTGTTGTTATTGTTGGTGTTGTTGTTGTTTATTTAACGTTGTTGTTGTTGTTGTTTATTTGACGTTGTTGTTGTTGTTGTTGTTGTTGTCTATTTGACGTTGTTGTTGTTGTTGTTGTTTATTTGACGTTGTTGTTGTTGTTTATTTGACGTTGTTGTTGTTGACATTGTTGTTGTTGTTGTTGTTGTTGTTTATTTGACGTTGTTGTTGTTGTTGTTTATTTGACGTAGTTGTTGTTGATGACGTTGTTGTTGTTGTTGTTGTTGTTTATTTGACGTTTTTTTTGTAGTTGATGTTGTTTTTGTTGTTGTTTTTTAATTGATGTTGTTGTCGTTGTTGTTTATTTGACGTTGTTGTTGTTGTTATTGTTGTTGTTGTTGTTTATTTGACGTTGTTGTTGTTGTTGTTGTTGTTGTTGTTTATTTGATGTTGTTTTAGTTGTTGTTGTTGTTGTTTATTTGACGTTGTTGTTGTTGTTTATTTGATGTTGTTTTAGTTGTTGTTGTTTATTTGACGTTGTTGTTGTTTTTTATTTAACGTTGTTGTTGTTGACATTGTTGTTGTTGTTGTTTATTTGACGTTGTTGTTGTTGTTTATTTGACGTAGTTTTTGTTATTGATGTTGTTGTTGTTGTTGTTTATTTGACATTTTTGTTGTTGTTGTTGTTTTTTATTTGACATTGTTGTTGTTGTTGTTGTTTATTTGACGTTGTTGTTGCTGTTGTTGTTATTGTTATTGTTGTTGTTTATTTGACGTTGTTGTTGTTGTTGTTTATTTGACGTTGTTGTTGTTGTTGTTTATTTGACGTTGTTGTTGTTGTTTTTTTATTTGACGTTAATGTTGTTATTTATTTGACGTTGTTGTTGTTGTTATTGTTTATTTAACGTTGTTGTTGTTGTTTATTTGACGTTGTTAATGTTGTTGACGTTGTTGTTGTTGTTTTTGTTATTTATTTGACGTTGTTGTTGTTGTTGTTGTTTTTGTTGTTGTTATTATTGGTGTTGTTGTTGTTTATTTGACGTTGTTGTTGTTGTTTATTTGACGTTGTTGTTGTGGTTGTTTATTTGACGTTGTTTTTGTTATTTATTTGACGTTGTTGTTGTTGTTTTTGTTGTTGTTATTGTTGGTGTTGTTGTTGTTTATTTGACGTTGTTGTTGCTGTTGTTTATTTGACGTTGTTGTTGTTGTTGTTGTTGTTGTTGTTGTTGTTTTTGTTGTTGTTATTGTTGGTGTTGTTGTTGTTTATTTGACGTTGTTGTTGTTTATTTGACGTTGTTGTTGTTGTTGTTATTGTTGTTTATTTGACATTGTTGTTGTTGTTGTTTATTTGACGTTGTTGTTATTGTTTATTTGACATTGTTGTTGTTGTTGTTGACGTTTTTGTTGTTGTTGTTGTTGTTTATTTGACGTTGTTGTTGATGTTGTTTATTTGATGTTGTTTTAGTTATTGTTGTTTATTTGACGTTGTTGTTGTTGTTGTTGTTGTTTATTTGATGTTGTTTTAGTTGTTGTTGTTTATTTGACGTTGTTGTTGTTTTTTATTTGACATTGTTGTTGTTGACATTGTTGTTGTTGTTGTTGTTGTTTATTTGACGTTGTGTTGTTGTTTATTTGACGTAGTTGTTGTTATTGACGTTGTTATTGATGTTGTTGTTGTTGTTGTTGTTATTATTTATTTGACGTTGTTATTGTTGTTGTTTATTTGACGTTGTTAATGTTGTTGACGTTGTTGTTGTTGTTTTTATTATTTATTTGACGTTGTTGTTATTGACATTGTTGTTGTTTATTTGACGTTGTTGTTGTTGTTGTTTATTTGACGTAGTTTTTGTTATTGACGTTGTTGTTGTTGTTGTTGTTTATTTGACATTTTTGTTGTTGATGTTGTTGTTGTTGTTTTTTATTTGACGTTGTTGTTGTTGTTTATTTGAAGTTGTTGTTGTTGTTATTGTTATTGTTGTTGTTTATTTGACGTTGTTATTGTTGTTTATTTGACGTTGTTGTTGTTGTTTATTTGATGTTGTTGTTGTTGTTGTTTATTTGACGTTGTTGTTGTTATTTATTTGACGTTGTTGTTGTTGTTATTGTTTATTTGACGTTGTTGTTGTTATTGTTTATTTGACGTTGTTAATGTTGTTGACGTTGTTGTTGTTGTTTTTGTTATTTATTTGACGTTGTTGTTGTTGTTGTTGTTTTTGTTGTTGTTATTGTTGGTGTTGTTGTTGTTGTTTTTGTTGTTGTTATTGTTGGTGTTGTTGTTGTTTATTTGACGTTGTTGTTATTGTTGGTGTTGTTGTTGTTGTTTTTGTTGTTGTTATTGTTGGTGTTGTTGTTGTTTATTTGACGTTGTTGTTATTATTGTTTGTTTGACGTTGTTGTTGTTGTTGTTGTTGTTGTTTATTTGACGTTGTTGTTGTTGTTGTTGTTTATTTGACGCTGTTGTTGTTGTTGTATATTTGACATTGTTATTGTTGTTGTGTTGACGTTGTTGTTGTTGTTGTTTATTTGACGTTGTTGTTGTTGTTTATTTGATGTTGTTTTAGTTTTTGTTGTTTATTTGACGTTGTTGTTGTTGTTGTTGTTTATTTGATGTTGTTTTAGTTGTTATTGTTGTTTTTTATTTGACGTTGTTGTTTTTGACATTGTTGTTGTTGTTGTTTATTTGACGTTGTTGTTGTTGTTTATTTGACGTAGTTGTTGTTATTGATGTTGTTGTTGTTGTTTATTTGACGTTTTTGTTGTTGTTGATGTTGTTGTTGTTGTTTTTTATTTGATGTTATTGTTGTTGTTGTTTATTTGACGTTGTTGTTGTAATTGTTGTTGTTGTTGTTTATTTGACAACGTTGTTGTTGTTGTTTATTTAATGTTGTTATTGTTGTTTATTTGACGTTGTTGTTGTTGTTTATTTGACGTTGTTGTTGTTGTTATTTATTTGACGTTGTTGTTGTTGTTGTTGTTATTGTTTATTTGACGTCGTTGTTGTTGTTGTTTATTTGACGTTGTTAATGTTGTTAACGTTGTTGTTGTTGTTTATTTGACGTTGTTGTTGTTGTTATTTATTTGACGTTGTTGTTGTTGTTGTTATTGTTTATTTGACGTCGTTGTTGTTGTTGTTTATTTGACGTTGTTAATGTTGTTAACATTGTTGTTGTTGTTTTTGTTATTTATTTGACGTTGTTGTTGTTGTTGTTGTTGTTTTTGTTGTTGTTATTGTTGTTGTTGTTGTTTATTTGACGTTGTTGTTGTTGTTGTTTATTTGACATTGTTGTTGTTGTTTATTTGACGTTGTTAATGTTGTTGACGTTGTTGTTGCTATTGTTTATTTCACGTTGTTGTTGTTGTTATTGTTGTTGTTGTTGTTGTTGTTTATTTGACGTTATTGTTGTTGTTGTTGTTTATTTGACGTTGTTATTGTTGTTGTTGTTTATATGACGTTGTTGTTGTTGTTGACGTTGTTGTTATTATTGTTTATTTAACGTTGTTGTTGTTGTTGTTTATTTGACGTTGTTAATGTTGTTGACGTTGTTGTTGTTGTTGTTTTTGTTGTTTATTTAACGTTGTTGTTGTTGTTGTTTTTGTTGTTGTTATTGTTGTTGTTGTTGTTGTTATTTATTTGACGTTGTTGTTGTTGTTATTTATTTGACGTTGTTGTTGTTGTTTCTTTGAGAATGTTGTTGTTGTTGTTGTTTATTTGACGTTGTTGTTCTTGTTGTTTATTTGATGTTGTTTTAGTTGTTGTTGTTTATTTGACGTTGTTGTTGTTATTTATTTGACGTTGTTGTTGTTGTTATTGTTTATTTGACGTTGTTGTTGTTGTTGTTTATTTGACGTTGTTAATGTTGTTGACGTTGTTGTTGTTGTTGTTTTTGTTGTTTATTTGACGTTGTTGTTGTTGTTGTTGTTGTTGTTTTTGTTGTTGTTATTGTTGTTGTTGTTGTTGTTTATTTGACGTTGTTGTTGTTATTTATTTGACGTTGTTGTTGTTGTTTATTTGAGATTGTTGTTGTTGTTGTTTATTTGACGTTGTTGTTGTTGTTTATTTGACGTTGTTGTTCTTGTTGTTTATTTGATGTTGTTTTAGTTGTTGTTGTTTATTTGACATTGTTGTTGTTATTTATTTGACGTTGTTGTTGTTGTTATTGTTTATTTGACGTTGTTGTTGTTGTTGTTGTTGTTTATTTGACGTTGTTAATGTTGTTGACGTTGTTGTTGTTGTTTTTGTTATTTATTTGACGTTGTTGTTGTTGTTGTTTTTGTTGTTGTTATTGTTGGTGTTGTTGTTGTTTATTTAACGTTGTTGTTGTTGTTGTTTATTTGACGTTGTTGTTGTTGTTGTTGTTGTTGTTGTTTATTTGACGTTGTTGTTGTTGTTGTTTATTTGACGTAGTTGTTGTTGATGACGTTGTTGTTGTTGTTGTTGTTGTTTATTTGACGTTTTTTTTGTAGTTGATGTTGTTTTTGTTGTTGTTTTTTAATTGATGTTGTTGTCGTTGTTGTTTATTTGACGTTGTTGTTGTTGTTATTGTTGTTGTTGTTGTTTATTTGACGTTGTTGTTGTTGTTGTTGTTGTTGTTGTTTATTTGATGTTGTTTTAGTTGTTGTTGTTGTTGTTTATTTGACGTTGTTGTTGTTGTTTATTTGATGTTGTTTTAGTTGTTGTTGTTTATTTGACGTTGTTGTTGTTTTTTATTTAACGTTGTTGTTGTTGACATTGTTGTTGTTGTTGTTTATTTGACGTTGTTGTTGTTGTTTATTTGACGTAGTTTTTGTTATTGATGTTGTTGTTGTTGTTGTTTATTTGACATTTTTGTTGTTGTTGTTGTTTTTTATTTGACATTGTTGTTGTTGTTGTTGTTTATTTGACGTTGTTGTTGCTGTTATTGTTATTGTTGTTGTTTATTTGACGTTGTTGTTGTTGTTGTTTATTTGACGTTGTTGTTGTTGTTGTTTATTTGACGTTGTTGTTGTTGTTTTTTTATTTGACGTTAATGTTGTTATTTATTTGACGTTGTTGTTGTTGTTATTGTTTATTTAACGTTGTTGTTGTTGTTTATTTGACGTTGTTAATGTTGTTGACGTTGTTGTTGTTGTTTTTGTTATTTATTTGACGTTGTTGTTGTTGTTGTTGTTGTTTTTGTTGTTGTTATTATTGGTGTTGTTGTTGTTTATTTGACGTTGTTGTTGTTGTTTATTTGACGTTGTTGTTGTGGTTGTTTATTTGACGTTGTTTTTGTTATTTATTTGACGTTGTTGTTGTTGTTTTTGTTGTTGTTATTGTTGGTGTTGTTGTTGTTTATTTGACGTTGTTGTTGCTGTTGTTTATTTGACGTTGTTGTTGTTGTTGTTGTTGTTGTTGTTGTTGTTTTTGTTGTTGTTATTGTTGGTGTTGTTGTTGTTTATTTGACGTTGTTGTTGTTTATTTGACGTTGTTGTTGTTGTTGTTATTGTTGTTTATTTGACATTGTTGTTGTTGTTGTTTATTTGACGTTGTTGTTATTGTTTATTTGACATTGTTGTTGTTGTTGTTGACGTTTTTGTTGTTGTTGTTGTTGTTTATTTGACGTTGTTGTTGATGTTGTTTATTTGATGTTGTTTTAGTTATTGTTGTTTATTTGACGTTGTTGTTGTTGTTGTTGTTGTTTATTTGATGTTGTTTTAGTTGTTGTTGTTTATTTGACGTTGTTGTTGTTTTTTATTTGACATTGTTGTTGTTGACATTGTTGTTGTTGTTGTTGTTGTTTATTTGACGTTGTGTTGTTGTTTATTTGACGTAGTTGTTGTTATTGACGTTGTTATTGATGTTGTTGTTGTTGTTGTTGTTATTATTTATTTGACGTTGTTATTGTTGTTGTTTATTTGACGTTGTTAATGTTGTTGACGTTGTTGTTGTTGTTTTTATTATTTATTTGACGTTGTTGTTATTGACATTGTTGTTGTTTATTTGACGTTGTTGTTGTTGTTGTTTATTTGACGTAGTTTTTGTTATTGACGTTGTTGTTGTTGTTGTTGTTTATTTGACATTTTTGTTGTTGATGTTGTTGTTTTTTATTTGACGTTGTTGTTGTTGTTTATTTGAAGTTGTTGTTGTTGTTATTGTTATTGTTGTTGTTTATTTGACGTTGTTATTGTTGTTTATTTGACGTTGTTGTTGTTGTTTATTTGATGTTGTTGTTGTTGTTGTTTATTTGACGTTGTTGTTGTTATTTATTTGACGTTGTTGTTGTTGTTATTGTTTATTTGACGTTGTTGTTGTTATTGTTTATTTGACGTTGTTAATGTTGTTGACGTTGTTGTTGTTGTTTTTGTTATTTATTTGACGTTGTTGTTGTTGTTGTTGTTTTTGTTGTTGTTATTGTTGGTGTTGTTGTTGTTGTTTTTGTTGTTGTTATTGTTGGTGTTGTTGTTGTTTATTTGACGTTGTTGTTATTGTTGGTGTTGTTGTTGTTGTTTTTGTTGTTGTTATTGTTGGTGTTGTTGTTGTTTATTTGACGTTGTTGTTATTATTGTTTGTTTGACGTTGTTGTTGTTGTTGTTGTTGTTGTTTATTTGACGTTGTTGTTGTTGTTGTTGTTTATTTGACGCTGTTGTTGTTGTTGTATATTTGACATTGTTATTGTTGTTGTGTTGACGTTGTTGTTGTTGTTGTTTATTTGACGTTGTTGTTGTTGTTTATTTGATGTTGTTTTAGTTTTTGTTGTTTATTTGACGTTGTTGTTGTTGTTGTTGTTTATTTGATGTTGTTTTAGTTGTTATTGTTGTTTTTTATTTGACGTTGTTGTTTTTGACATTGTTGTTGTTGTTGTTTATTTGACGTTGTTGTTGTTGTTTATTTGACGTAGTTGTTGTTATTGATGTTGTTGTTGTTGTTTATTTGACGTTTTTGTTGTTGTTGATGTTGTTGTTGTTGTTTTTTATTTGATGTTATTGTTGTTGTTGTTTATTTGACGTTGTTGTTGTAATTGTTGTTGTTGTTGTTTATTTGACAACGTTGTTGTTGTTGTTTATTTAACGTTGTTATTGTTGTTTATTTGACGTTGTTGTTGTTGTTTATTTGACGTTGTTGTTGTTGTTATTTATTTGACGTTGTTGTTGTTGTTGTTGTTATTGTTTATTTGACGTCGTTGTTGTTGTTGTTTATTTGACGTTGTTAATGTTGTTAACGTTGTTGTTGTTGTTTATTTGACGTTGTTGTTGTTGTTATTTATTTGACGTTGTTGTTGTTGTTGTTATTGTTTATTTGACGTCGTTGTTGTTGTTGTTTATTTGACGTTGTTAATGTTGTTAACATTGTTGTTGTTGTTTTTGTTATTTATTTGACGTTGTTGTTGTTGTTGTTGTTGTTTTTGTTGTTGTTATTGTTGTTGTTGTTGTTTATTTGACGTTGTTGTTGTTGTTGTTTATTTGACATTGTTGTTGTTGTTTATTTGACGTTGTTAATGTTGTTGACGTTGTTGTTGCTATTGTTTATTTCACGTTGTTGTTGTTGTTATTGTTGTTGTTGTTGTTGTTGTTTATTTGACGTTATTGTTGTTGTTGTTATTTATTTGACGTTGTTATTGTTGTTGTTGTTTATATGACGTTGTTGTTGTTGTTGACGTTGTTGTTATTATTGTTTATTTAACGTTGTTGTTGTTGTTGTTTATTTGACGTTGTTAATGTTGTTGACGTTGTTGTTGTTGTTGTTTTTGTTGTTTATTTAACGTTGTTGTTGTTGTTGTTGTTGTTTTTGTTGTTGTTATTGTTGTTGTTGTTGTTGTTATTTATTTGACGTTGTTGTTGTTGTTATTTATTTGACGTTGTTGTTGTTGTTTCTTTGAGAATGTTGTTGTTGTTGTTGTTTATTTGACGTTGTTGTTCTTGTTGTTTATTTGATGTTGTTTTAGTTGTTGTTGTTTATTTGACGTTGTTGTTGTTATTTATTTGACGTTGTTGTTGTTGTTATTGTTTATTTGACGTTGTTGTTGTTGTTGTTTATTTGACGTTGTTAATGTTGTTGACGTTGTTGTTGTTGTTGTTTTTGTTGTTTATTTGACGTTGTTGTTGTTGTTGTTGTTGTTGTTTTTGTTGTTGTTATTGTTGTTGTTGTTGTTGTTTATTTGACGTTGTTGTTGTTATTTATTTGACGTTGTTGTTGTTGTTTATTTGAGATTGTTGTTGTTGTTGTTTATTTGACGTTGTTGTTGTTGTTTATTTGACGTTGTTGTTCTTGTTGTTTATTTGATGTTGTTTTAGTTGTTGTTGTTTATTTGACATTGTTGTTGTTATTTATTTGACGTTGTTGTTGTTGTTATTGTTTATTTGACGTTGTTGTTGTTGTTGTTGTTGTTTATTTGACGTTGTTAATGTTGTTGACGTTGTTGTTGTTGTTTTTGTTATTTATTTGACGTTGTTGTTGTTGTTGTTTTTGTTGTTGTTATTGTTGGTGTTGTTGTTGTTTATTTAACGTTGTTGTTGTTGTTGTTTATTTGACGTTGTTGTTGTTGTTGTTGTTGTTTATTTGATGTTGTTTTAGTTGTTGTTGTTTATTTGACATTGTTGTTGTTATTTATTTGACGTTGTTGTTGTTGTTGTTTATTTGACGTTGTTGTTGTTGTTGTTGTTGTTGTTGTTTATTTGACGTTGTTGTTGTTGTTGTTGTTGTTGTTTATTTGACGTTGTTGTTATTGTTGTTTATTTGACGTTGTTGTTGTTGACATTGTTGTTGTTGTTGTTGTTGTTTATTTGACGTTGTTGTTGTTGTTGTTTTATTTGACGTAGTTGTTGTTATTGACGTTGTTGTTGTTGTTGTTGTTGTTTATTTGACGTTTTTTTGTAGTTGATGTTGTTTTTGTTGTTGTTTTTTAATTGTTGTTGTTGTCGTTGTTGTTTATTTGACGTTGTTGTTGTTGTTATTGTTGTTGTTGTTGTTTATTTGACGTTGTTGTTGTTGTTGTTGTTTATTTGACGCTGTTGTTGTTGTTGTATATTTGACATTGTTGTTGTTGTTGTGTTGACGTTGTTGTTGTTGTTGTTTATTTGACGTTGTTGTTGTTGTTTATTTGATGTTGTTTTAGTTTTTGTTGTTTATTTGACATTTTTGTTGTTGATGTTGTTGTTGTTGTTTTTTATTTGACGTTGTTGTTGTTGTTTATTTGAAGTTGTTGTTGTTGTTATTGTTATTGTTGTTGTTTATTTGACGTTGTTATTGTTGTTTATTTGACGTTGTTGTTGTTGTTTATTTGATGTTGTTGTTGTTGTTGTTTATTTGACGTTGTTGTTGTTATTTATTTGACGTTGTTGTTGTTGTTATTGTTTATTTGACGTTGTTGTTGTTATTATTTATTTGACGTTGTTAATGTTGTTGACGTTGTTGTTGTTGTTTTTGTTATTTATTTGACGTTGTTGTTGTTGTTGTTGTTTTTGTTGTTGTTATTGTTGGTGTTGTTGTTGTTGTTTTTGTTGTTGTTATTGTTGGTGTTGTTGTTGTTTATTTGACGTTGTTGTTATTGTTGGTGTTGTTGTTGTTGTTTTTGTTGTTGTTATTGTTGTTGTTGTTGTTGTTTATTTGACGTTGTTGTTATTATTGTTTGTTTGACGTTGTTGTTGTTGTTGTTGTTGTTTATTTGACGTTGTTGTTGTTGTTGTTGTTTATTTGACGTTGTTGTTGTTGTTGTTGTATATTTGACATTGTTATTGTTGTTGTGTTGACGTTGTTGTTGTTGTTGTTTATTTGACGTTGTTGTTGTTGTTTATTTGATGTTGTTTTAGTTTTTGTTGTTTATTTGACGTTGTTGTTGTTGTTGTTGTTGTTTATTTGATGTTGTTTTAGTTGTTGTTGTTGTTTTTTATTTGACGTTGTTGTTTTTGACATTGTTGTTGTTGTTGTTTATTTGACGTTGTTGTTGTTGTTTATTTGACGTAGTTGTTGTTATTGATGTTGTTGTTGTTGTTTATTTGACGTTTTTGTTGTTGTTGATGTTGTTGTTGTTGTTTTTTATTTGATGTTATTGTTGTTGTTGTTTATTTGACGTTGTTGTTGTTATTGTTGTTGTTGTTGTTTATTTGACAACGTTGTTGTTGTTGTTTATTTAACGTTGTTATTGTTGTTTATTTGACGTTGTTGTTGTTGTTTATTTGACGTTGTTGTTGTTGTTATTTATTTGACGTTGTTGTTGTTGTTGTTGTTATTGTTTATTTGACGTCGTTGTTGTTGTTGTTTATTTGACGTTGTTAATGTTGTTAACGTTGTTGTTGTTGTTTATTTGACGTTGTTGTTGTTGTTATTTATTTGACGTTGTTGTTGTTGTTGTTATTGTTTATTTGACGTCGTTGTTGTTGTTGTTTATTTGACGTTGTTAATGTTGTTAACGTTGTTGTTGTTGTTTTTGTTATTTATTTGACGTTGTTGTTGTTGTTGTTGTTGTTTTTGTTGTTGTTATTGTTGTTGTTGTTGTTTATTTGACGTTGTTGTTGTTGTTGTTTATTTGACATTGTTGTTGTTGTTTATTTGACGTTGTTAATGTTGTTGACGTTGTTGTTGCTATTGTTTATTTCACGTTGTTGTTGTTGTTATTGTTGTTGTTGTTGTTGTTGTTTATTTGACGTTATTGTTGTTGTTGTTGTTTATTTGACGTTGTTATTGTTGTTGTTGTTTATATGACGTTGTTGTTGTTGTTGACGTTGTTGTTATTATTGTTTATTTAACGTTGTTGTTGTTGTTGTTTATTTGACGTTGTTAATGTTGTTGACGTTGTTGTTGTTGTTGTTTTTGTTGTTTATTTAACGTTGTTGTTGTTGTTGTTGTTGTTTTTGTTGTTGTTATTGTTGTTGTTGTTGTTGTTATTTATTTGACGTTGTTGTTGTTGTAATTTATTTGACGTTGTTGTTGTTGTTTCTTTGAGAATGTTGTTGTTGTTGTTGTTTATTTGACGTTGTTGTTCTTGTTGTTTATTTGATGTTGTTTTAGTTGTTGTTGTTTATTTGACGTTGTTGTTGTTATTTATTTGACGTTGTTGTTGTTGTTATTGTTTATTTGACGTTGTTGTTGTTGTTGTTTATTTGACGTTGTTAATGTTGTTGACGTTGTTGTTGTTGTTGTTTTTGTTGTTTATTTGACGTTGTTGTTGTTGTTGTTGTTGTTGTTTTTGTTGTTGTTATTGTTGTTGTTGTTGTTGTTTATTTGACGTTGTTGTTGTTATTTATTTGACGTTGTTGTTGTTGTTTATTTGAGATTGTTGTTGTTGTTGTTTATTTGACGTTGTTGTTGTTGTTTATTTGACGTTGTTGTTCTTGTTGTTTATTTGATGTTGTTTTAGTTGTTGTTGTTTATTTGACATTGTTGTTGTTATTTATTTGACGTTGTTGTTGTTGTTATTGTTTATTTGACGTTGTTGTTGTTGTTGTTGTTGTTTATTTGACGTTGTTAATGTTGTTGACGTTGTTGTTGTTGTTTTTGTTATTTATTTGACGTTGTTGTTGTTGTTGTTTTTGTTGTTGTTATTGTTGGTGTTGTTGTTGTTTATTTAACGTTGTTGTTGTTGTTGTTTATTTGACGTTGTTGTTGTTGTTGTTGTTGTTTATTTGATGTTGTTTTAGTTGTTGTTGTTTATTTGACATTGTTGTTGTTATTTATTTGACGTTGTTGTTGTTGTTGTTTATTTGACGTTGTTGTTGTTGTTGTTGTTGTTGTTGTTTATTTGACGTTGTTGTTGTTGTTGTTGTTGTTTATTTGACGTTGTTGTTATTGTTGTTTATTTGACGTTGTTGTTGTTGACATTGTTGTTGTTGTTGTTGTTGTTTATTTGACGTTGTTGTTGTTGTTGTTTTATTTGACGTAGTTGTTGTTATTGACGTTGTTGTTGTTGTTGTTGTTGTTTATTTGACGTTTTTTTTGTAGTTGATGTTGTTTTTGTTGTTGTTTTTTAATTGTTGTTGTTGTCGTTGTTGTTTATTTGACGTTGTTGTTGTTGTTATTGTTGTTGTTGTTGTTTATTTGACGTTGTTGTTGTTGTTGTTGTTTATTTGACGCTGTTGTTGTTGTTGTATATTTGACATTGTTGTTGTTGTTGTGTTGACGTTGTTGTTGTTGTTGTTTATTTGACGTTGTTGTTGTTGTTTATTTGATGTTGTTTTAGTTTTTGTTGTTTATTTGACATTTTTGTTGTTGATGTTGTTGTTGTTGTTTTTTATTTGACGTTGTTGTTGTTGTTTATTTGAAGTTGTTGTTGTTGTTATTGTTATTGTTGTTGTTTATTTGACGTTGTTATTGTTGTTTATTTGACGTTGTTGTTGTTGTTTATTTGATGTTGTTGTTGTTGTTGTTTATTTGACGTTGTTGTTGTTATTTATTTGACGTTGTTGTTGTTGTTATTGTTTATTTGACGTTGTTGTTGTTATTATTTATTTGACGTTGTTAATGTTGTTGACGTTGTTGTTGTTGTTTTTGTTATTTATTTGACGTTGTTGTTGTTGTTGTTGTTGTTTTTGTTGTTGTTATTGTTGGTGTTGTTGTTGTTGTTTTTGTTGTTGTTATTGTTGGTGTTGTTGTTGTTTATTTGACGTTGTTGTTATTGTTGGTGTTGTTGTTGTTGTTTTTGTTGTTGTTATTGTTGTTGTTGTTGTTGTTTATTTGACGTTGTTGTTATTATTGTTTGTTTGACGTTGTTGTTGTTGTTGTTGTTGTTTATTTGACGTTGTTGTTGTTGTTGTTGTTTATTTGACGTTGTTGTTGTTGTTGTTGTATATTTGACATTGTTATTGTTGTTGTGTTGACGTTGTTGTTGTTGTTGTTTATTTGACGTTGTTGTTGTTGTTTATTTGATGTTGTTTTAGTTTTTGTTGTTTATTTGACGTTGTTGTTGTTGTTGTTGTTGTTTATTTGATGTTGTTTTAGTTGTTGTTGTTGTTTTTTATTTGACGTTGTTGTTTTTGACATTGTTGTTGTTGTTGTTTATTTGACGTTGTTGTTGTTGTTTATTTGACGTAGTTGTTGTTATTGATGTTGTTGTTGTTGTTTATTTGACGTTTTTGTTGTTGTTGATGTTGTTGTTGTTGTTTTTTATTTGATGTTATTGTTGTTGTTGTTTATTTGACGTTGTTGTTGTTATTGTTGTTGTTGTTGTTTATTTGACAACGTTGTTGTTGTTGTTTATTTAACGTTGTTATTGTTGTTTATTTGACGTTGTTGTTGTTGTTTATTTGACGTTGTTGTTGTTGTTATTTATTTGACGTTGTTGTTGTTGTTGTTGTTATTGTTTATTTGACGTCGTTGTTGTTGTTGTTTATTTGACGTTGTTAATGTTGTTAACGTTGTTGTTGTTGTTTATTTGACGTTGTTGTTGTTGTTATTTATTTGACGTTGTTGTTGTTGTTGTTATTGTTTATTTGACGTCGTTGTTGTTGTTGTTTATTTGACGTTGTTAATGTTGTTAACGTTGTTGTTGTTGTTTTTGTTATTTATTTGACGTTGTTGTTGTTGTTGTTGTTGTTTTTGTTGTTGTTATTGTTGTTGTTGTTGTTTATTTGACGTTGTTGTTGTTGTTGTTTATTTGACATTGTTGTTGTTGTTTATTTGACGTTGTTAATGTTGTTGACGTTGTTGTTGCTATTGTTTATTTCACGTTGTTGTTGTTGTTATTGTTGTTGTTGTTGTTGTTTATTTGACGTTATTGTTGTTGTTGTTGTTTATTTGACGTTGTTATTGTTGTTGTTGTTTATATGACGTTGTTGTTGTTGTTGACGTTGTTGTTATTATTGTTTATTTAACGTTGTTGTTGTTGTTGTTTATTTGACGTTGTTAATGTTGTTGACGTTGTTGTTGTTGTTGTTTTTGTTGTTTATTTAACGTTGTTGTTGTTGTTGTTGTTTTTGTTGTTGTTATTGTTGTTGTTGTTGTTGTTATTTATTTGACGTTGTTGTTGTTGTTATTTATTTGACGTTGTTGTTGTTGTTTCTTTGAGAATGTTGTTGTTGTTGTTGTTTATTTGACGTTGTTGTTCTTGTTGTTTATTTGATGTTGTTTTAGTTGTTGTTGTTTATTTGACGTTGTTGTTGTTATTTATTTGACGTTGTTGTTGTTGTTATTGTTTATTTGACGTTGTTGTTGTTGTTGTTTATTTGACGTTGTTAATGTTGTTGACGTTGTTGTTGTTGTTGTTTTTGTTGTTTATTTGACGTTGTTGTTGTTGTTGTTGTTGTTTTTGTTGTTGTTATTGTTGTTGTTGTTGTTGTTTATTTGACGTTGTTGTTGTTATTTATTTGACGTTGTTGTTGTTGTTTATTTGAGATTGTTGTTGTTGTTGTTTATTTGACGTTGTTGTTGTTGTTGTTTATTTGACGTTGTTGTTGTTGTTGTTTATTTGATGATGTTTTAGTTGTTGTTGTTTATTTGACATTGTTGTTGTTATTTATTTGACGTTGTTGTTGTTGTTATTGTTTATTTGACGTTGTTGTTGTTGTTGTTGTTTATTTGACGTTGTTAATGTTGTTGACGTTGTTGTTGTTGTTTTTGTTATTTATTTTACGTTGTTGTTGTTGTTGTTTTTGTTGTTGTTATTGTTGGTGTTGTTGTTGTTTATTTAACGTTGTTGTTGTTGTTGTTTATTTGACGTTGTTGTTGTTGTTGTTGTTGTTGTTTATTTGACGTTGTTGTTGTTGTTGTTGTTGTTTATTTGACGTTGTTGTTGTTGTTGTTGTTGTTGTTTATTTGACGTTGTTGTTGTTGTTGTTTATTTGACGTTGTTGTTGTTGACATTGTTGTTGTTGTTGTTGTTTATTTGACGTTGTTGTTGTTGTTGTTTTATTTGACGTAGTTGTTGTTATTGACGTTGTTGTTGTTGTTGTTGTTGTTGTTTATTTGACGTTTTTTTTGTAGTTGATGTTGTTTTTGTTGTTGTTTTTTAATTGTTGTTGTTGTCGTTGTTGTTTATTTGACGTTGTTGTTGTTGTTATTGTTGTTGTTGTTGTTTATTTGACGTTGTTGTTGTTGTTGTTGTTTATTTGACGCTGTTGTTGTTGTTGTATATTTGACATTGTTGTTGTTGTTGTGTTGACGTTGTTGTTGTTGTTGTTGTTGTTTATTTGACGTTGTTGTTGTTGTTTATTTGATGTTGTTTTAGTTTTTGTTGTTTATTTGACGTTGTTGTTGTTGTTGTTGTATATTTGATGTTGTTTTAGTTGTTGTTGTTGTTTTTTATTTGACGTTGTTGTTTTTGACATTGTTGTTGTTGTTGTTTATTTGACGTTGTTGTTGTTGTTTATTTGACGTAGTTGTTGTTATTGACGTTGTTGTTGTTGTTGTTTATTTGACGTTTTTGTTGTTGTTGATGTTGTTGTTGTTGTTTTTTATTTGATGTTATTGTTGTTGTTGTTTATTTGACGTTGTTGTTGTTATTGTTGTTGTTGTTGTTTATTTGACAACATTGTTGTTGTTGTTTATTTAACGTTGTTATTGTTGTTTATTTGACGTTGTTGTTGTTGTTTATTTGACGTTGTTGTTGTTGTTATTTATTTGACGTTGTTGTTGTTGTTGTTATTGTTTATTTGACGTCGTTGTTGTTGTTGTTTATTTGACATTGTTAATGTTGTTAACGTTGTTGTTGTTGTTTTTGTTATTTATTTGACGTTGTTGTTGTTGTTGTTGTTGTTGTTGTTTTTGTTGTTGTTATTGTTGTTGTTGTTGTTTATTTGACGTTGTTGTTGTTGTTGTTTATTTGACATTGTTGTTGTTGTTTATTTGACGTTGTTAATGTTGTTGACGTTGTTGTTGCTATTGTTTATTTCACGTTGTTGTTGTTGTTGTTGTTGTTATTGTTGTTGTTGTTGTTGTTTATTTGACGTTATTGTTGTTGTTGTTGTTTATTTGACGTTGTTATTGTTGTTGTTGTTTATATGATGTTGTTGTTCTTGTTGACGTTGTTGTTATTATTGTTTATTTAACGTTGTTGTTGTTGTTGTTTATTTGACGTTGTTAATGTTGTTGACGTTGTTGTTGTTGTTGTTTATTTGACGTTGTTAATGTTGTTGACGTTGTTGTTGTTGTTTTTGTTGTTTATTTAACGTTGTTGTTGTTGTTGTTTTTGTTGTTGTTATTGTTGTTGTTGTTGTTGTTTATTTGACGTTGTTGTTGTTGTTATTTATTTGACGTTGTTGTTGTTGTTGTTTCTTTGAGATTGTTGTTGTTGTTGTTGTTTATTTGACGTTGTTGTTGTTGTTGTTTAATTGATGTTGTTTTAGTTGTTGTTGTTTATTTGACGTTGTTGTTGTTATTTATTTGACGTTGTTGTTGTTGTTATTGTTTATTTGACGTTGTTGTTGTTGTTGTTTATTTGACGTTGTTAATGTTGTTGACGTTGTTGTTGTTGTTGTTTTTGTTGTTTATTTGACGTTGTTGTTGTTGTTATTGTTGTTGTTTTTGTTGTTGTTATTGTTGTTGTTGTTGTTTATTTGACGTTGTTGTTGTTATTTATTTGACGTTGTTGTTGTTGTTTATTTGAGATTGTTGTTGTTGTTGTTGTTTATTTGACCTTGTTGTTGTTGTTTATTTGACGTTGTTGTTGTTGTTGTTGTTTATTTGATGTTGTTTTAGTTGTTGTTGTTTATTTGACATTGTTGTTGTTATTTATTTGACGTTGTTGTTGTTGTTATTGTTTATTTGATGTTGTTGTTGTTGTTGTTTATTTGACGTTGTTAATGTTGTTGACGTTGTTGTTGTTGTTTTTGTTATTTATTTGACGTTGTTGTTGTTGTTGTTTTTGTTGTTGTTATTGTTGGTGTTGTTGTTGTTTATTTAACGTTGTTGTTGTTGTTGTTTATTTGACGTTGTTGTTGTTGTTGTTGTTTATTTGACGTTGTTGTTGTTGTTGTTTATTTGACGTTGTTGTTGTTGTTTATATGACGTTGTTGTTGTTGACATTGTTGTTGTTGTTGTTGTTGTTTATTTGACGTTGTTGTTGTTGTTGTTTTATTTGACGTAGTTGTTGTTATTGACGTTGTTGTTGTTGTTGTTGTTGTTTATTTGACGTTTTTTTTGTAGTTGATGTTGTTTTTGTTGTTGTTTTTTAATTGATGTTGTTGTCGTTGTTGTTTATTTGACGTTGTTGTTGTTGTTATTGTTGTTGTTGTTGTTTATTTGACGTTGTTGTTGTTGTTGTTGTTGTTTATTTGACGTTGTTGTTGTTGTTGTTGTTGTTGTTTATTTGATGTTGTTTTAGTTGTTGTTGTTGTTGTTTATTTGACGTTGTTGTTGTTGTTTATTTGATGTTGTTTTAGTTGTTGTTGTTTATTTGACGTTGTTGTTGTTTTTTATTTAACGTTGTTGTTGTTGACATTGTTGTTGTTGTTGTTTATTTGACGTTGTTGTTGTTGTTTATTTGACGTAGTTTTTGTTATTGATGTTGTTGTTGTTGTTGTTTATTTGACATTTTTGTTGTTGTTGTTGTTTTTTATTTGACATTGTTGTTGTTGTTGTTTATTTGACGTTGTTGTTGTTGTTGTTATTGTTATTGTTGTTGTTTATATGACGTTGTTGTTGTTGTTTATTTGACGTTGTTGTTGTTGTTGTTTATTTGACGTTGTTGTTGTTGTTGTTTATTTGACGTTAATGTTGTTATTTATTTGACGTTGTTGTTGTTATTGTTTATTTAACGTTGTTGTTGTTGTTTATTTGACGTTGTTAATGTTGTTGACGTTGTTGTTGTTGTTTTTGTTATTTATTTGACGTTGTTGTTGTTGTTGTTTTTGTTGTTGTTATTATTGGTGTTGTTGTTGTTTATTTGACGTTGTTGTTGTTGTTGTTTATTTGACGTTGTTGTTGTGGTTATTTATTTGACGTTATTTTTGTAATTTATTTGACGTTGTTGTTGTTGTTGTTTTTGTTGTTGTTATTGTTGGTGTTGTTGTTGTTTATTTGACGTTGTTGTTGCTGTTGTTTATTTGACGTTGTTGTTGTTGTTGTTGTTTTTGTTGTTGTTATTGCTGGTGTTGTTGTTGTTTATTTGACGTTGTTGTTGTTTATTTGACGTTGTTGTTGTTGTTGTTGTTTATTTGACATTGTTGTTGTTGTTGTTGTTTATTTGACGTTGTTGTTATTGTTTATTTGACATTGTTGTTGTTATTGTTGTTGACGTTTTTGTTGTTGTTGTTGTTGTTTATTTGACGTTGTTGTTGATGTTGTTTATTTGATGTTGTTTTAGTTATTGTTGTTTATTTGACGTTGTTGTTGTTGTTGTTGTTGTTTATTTGATGTTGTTTTAGTTGTTGTTGTTTATTTGACGTTGTTGTTGTTTTTTATTTGACGTTGTTGTTGTTGACATTGTTGTTGTTGTTGTTTATTTGACGTTGTGTTGTTGTTTATTTGACGTAGTTGTTGTTATTGACGTTGTTATTGATGTTGTTGTTGTTGTTGTTGTTATTATTTATTTGACGTTGTTATTGTTGTTGTTTATTTGACGTTGTTAATGTTGTTGACGTTGTTGTTGTTGTTTTTATTATTTATTTGACGTTTTTGTTATTGACATTGTTGTTGTTTATTTGACGTTGTTGTTGTTGTTGTTTATTTGACGTAGTTTTTGTTATTGACGTTGTTGTTGTTGTTGTTATTTATTTGACATTTTTGTTGTTGATGTTGTTGTTGTTGTTTTTTATTTGACGTTGTTGTTGTTGTTGTTTATTTGAAGTTGTTGTTGTTGTTATTGTTATTGTTGTTGTTTATTTGACATTGTTGTTGTTATTGTTGTTTATTTGACGTTGTTGTTGTTGTTTATTTGATGTTGTTGTTGTTGTTGTTTATTTGACGTTGTTGTTGTTATTTATTTGACGTTGTTGTTGTTGTTATTGTTTATTTGACGTTGTTGTTGTTATTGTTTATTTGACGTTGTTAATGTTGTTGACGTTGTTGTTTTTGTTTTTGTTATTTATTTGACGTTGTTGTTGTTGTTTTTGTTGTTGTTATTGTTGGTGTTGTTGTTGTTGTTTTTGTTGTTGTTATTGTTGGTGTTGTTGTTGTTTATTTGACGTTGTTGTTATTGTTGGTGTTGTTGTTGTTTTTGTTGTTGTTATTGTTGGTGTTGTTGTTGTTTATTTGACGTTGTTGTTATTGTTGGTGTTGTTGTTGTTGTTGTTTTTGTTGTTGTTATTGTTGGTGTTGTTGTTGTTTATTTGACGTTGTTGTTATTGTTGTTTGTTTGACGTTGTTGTTGTTGTTGTTGTTTATTTGACGTTGTTGTTGTTGTTTATTTGACGCTGTTGTTGTTGTTGTATATTTGACATTGTTGTTGTTGTTGTGTTGACGTTGTTGTTTTTGTTGTTTATTTGACGTTGTTGTTGTTGTTGTTTATTTGATGTTGTTTTAGTTTTTGTTGTTTATTTGACGTTGTTGTTGTTGTTGTTGTTTATTTGATGTTGTTTTAGTTGTTGTTGTTGTTTTTTATTTGACGTTGTTGTTTTTGACATTGTTGTTGTTGTTGTTTATTTGACGTTGTTGTTGTTGTTTATTTGACGTAGTTGTTGTTATTGACGTTGTTGTTGTTGTTGTTTATTTGACGTTTTTGTTGTTGTTGATGTTGTTGTTGTTGTTTTTTATTTGATGTTATTGTTGTTGTTGTTTATTTGACGTTGTTGTTATTGTTGTTGTTGTTGTTTATTTGACAACGTTGTTGTTGTTGTTTATTTAACGTTGTTATTGTTGTTTATTTGACGTTGTTGTTGTTGTTTATTTGACGTTGTTGTTGTTGTTATTTATTTGACGTTGTTGTTGTTGTTGTTATTGTTTATTTGACGTCGTTGTTGTTGTTGTTTATTTGATGTTGTTAATGTTGTTAACGTTATTGTTGTTGTTTTTGTTATTTATTTGACGTTGTTGTTGTTGTTGTTGTTGTTTTTGTTGTTGTTATTGTTGTTGTTGTTGTTTATTTGACGTTGTTGTTGTTGTTGTTTATTTGACATTGTTGTTGTTGTTTATTTGACGTTGTTAATGTTGTTGACGTTGTTGTTGCTATTGTTTATTTCACGTTGTTGTTGTTGTTATTGTTGTTGTTGTTGTTGTTGTTGTTTATTTGACGTTATTGTTGTTGTTGTTGTTTATTTGACGTTGTTATTGTTGTTGTTGTTTATATGACGTTGTTGTTGTTGTTGACGTTGTTGTTATTATTGTTTATTTAACGTTGTTGTTGTTGTTGTTTATTTGACGTTGTTAATTTTGTTGACGTTGTTTTTGTTGTTTTTGTTGTTTATTTAACGTTGTTGTTGTTGTTGTTGTTTTTGTTGTTGTTATTGTTGTTGTTGTTGTTGTTTATTTGACGTTGTTGTTGTTGTTATTTATTTGACGTTGTTGTTGTTGTTGTCTCTTTGAGATTGTTGTTGTTGTTGTTGTTTATTTGACGTTGTTGTTGTTGTTGTTTATTTGACGTTTTTTTTGTAGTTGATGTTGTTTTTGTTGTTGTTTTTTAATTGATGTTGTTGTCGCTGTTGTTTATTTGACGTTGTTGTTGTTGTTATTGTTGTTGTTGTTGTTTATTTGACGTTGTTGTTGTTGTTGTTGTTTATTTGACGTTGTTGTTGTTGTTGTTGTTGTTTATTTGATGTTGTTTTAGTTGTTGTTGTTGTTGTTTATTTGACGTTGTTGTTGTTGTTTATTTGATGTTGTTTTAGTTGTTGTTGTTTATTTGACGTTGTTGTTGTTTTTTATTTAACGTTGTTGTTGTTGACATTGTTGTTGTTGTTGTTTATTTGACGTTGTTGTTGTTGTTTATTTGACGTAGTTTTTGTTATTGATGTTGTTGTTGTTGTTGTTTATTTGACATTTTTGTTGTTGTTGTTGTTTTTTATTTGACATTATTGTTGTTGTTGTTTATTTGACGTTGTTGTTGTTGTTGTTTTTTATTTGACATTGTTGTTGTTGTTGTTTATTTGACGTTGTTGTTGTTGTTGTTGTTATTGTTATTGTTGTTGTTTATATGACGTTGTTGTTGTTGTTTATTTGACGTTGTTGTTGTTGTTGTTTATTTGACGTTGTTGTTGTTGTTGTTTATTTGACGTTAATGTTGTTATTTATTTGACGTTGTTGTTGTTATTGTTTATTTAACGTTGTTGTTGTTGTTGTTTATTTGACGTTGTTAATGTTGTTGACGTTGTTGTTGTTGTTTTTGTTATTTATTTGACGTTGTTGTTGTTGTTGTTTTTGTTGTTGTTATTATTGGTGTTGTTGTTGTTTATTTGACGTTGTTGTTGTTGTTGTTTATTTGACGTTGTTGTTGTGGTTATTTATTTGACGTTATTTTTGTTATTTATTTGACGTTGTTGTTGTTGTTGTTTTTGTTGTTGTTATTGTTGGTGTTGTTGTTGTTTATTTGACGTTGTTGTTATTGTTGTTTGTTTGACGTTGTTGTTGTTGTTGTTGTTTATTTGACGTTGTTGTTGTTGTTTATTTGACGCTGTTGTTGTTGTTGTATATTTGACATTGTTGTTGTTGTTGTGTTGACGTTGTTGTTTTTGTTGTTTATTTGACGTTGTTGTTGTTGTTGTTTATTTGATGTTGTTTTAGTTTTTGTTGTTTATTTGACGTTGTTGTTGTTGTTGTTGTTTATTTGATGTTGTTTTAGTTGTTGTTGTTGTTTTTTATTTGACGTTGTTGTTTTTGACATTGTTGTTGTTGTTGTTTATTTGACGTTGTTGTTGTTGTTTATTTGACGTAGTTGTTGTTATTGACGTTGTTGTTGTTGTTGTTTATTTGACGTTTTTGTTGTTGTTGATGTTGTTGTTGTTGTTTTTTATTTGATGTTATTGTTGTTGTTGTTTATTTGACGTTGTTGTTGTTATTGTTGTTGTTGTTGTTTATTTGACAACGTTGTTGTTGTTGTTTATTTAACGTTGTTATTGTTGTTTATTTGACGTTGTTGTTGTTGTTTATTTGACGTTGTTGTTGTTGTTATTTACTTGACGTTGTTGTTGTTGTTGTTATTGTTTATTTGACGTCGTTGTTGTTGTTGTTTATTTGATGTTGTTAATGTTGTTAACGTTATTGTTGTTGTTTTTGTTATTTATTTGACGTTGTTGTTGTTGTTGTTGTTGTTTTTGTTGTTGTTATTGTTGTTGTTGTTGTTTATTTGACGTTGTTGTTGTTGTTGTTTATTTGACATTGTTGTTGTTGTTTATTTGACGTTGTTAATGTTGTTGACGTTGTTGTTGCTATTGTTTATTTCACGTTGTTGTTGTTGTTATTGTTGTTGTTGTTGTTGTTGTTGTTTATTTGACGTTATTGTTGTTGTTGTTGTTTATTTGACGTTGTTATTGTTGTTGTTGTTTATATGACGTTGTTGTTGTTGTTGACGTTGTTGTTATTATTGTTTATTTAACGTTGTTGTTGTTGTTGTTTATTTGACGTTGTTAATGTTGTTGACGTTGTTTTTGTTGTTTTTGTTGTTTATTTAACGTTGTTGTTGTTGTTGTTGTTTTTGTTGTTGTTATTGTTGTTGTTGTTGTTGTTTATTTGACGTTGTTGTTGTTGTTATTTATTTGACGTTGTTGTTGTTGTTGTCTCTTTGAGATTGTTGTTGTTGTTGTTGTTTATTTGACGTTGTTGTTGTTGTTGTTTATTTGACGTTTTTTTTGTAGTTGATGTTGTTTTTGTTGTTGTTTTTTAATTGATGTTGTTGTCGCTGTTGTTTATTTGACGTTGTTGTTGTTGTTATTGTTGTTGTTGTTGTTTATTTGACGTTGTTGTTGTTGTTGTTATTTATTTGACGTTGTTGTTGTTGTTGTTGTTGTTTATTTGATGTTGTTTTAGTTGTTGTTGTTGTTGTTTATTTGACGTTGTTGTTGTTGTTTATTTGATGTTGTTTTAGTTGTTGTTGTTTATTTGACGTTGTTGTTGTTTTTTATTTAACGTTGTTGTTGTTGACATTGTTGTTGTTGTTGTTTATTTGACGTTGTTGTTGTTGTTTATTTGACGTAGTTTTTGTTATTGATGTTGTTGTTGTTGTTGTTTATTTGACATTTTTGTTGTTGTTGTTGTTTTTTATTTGACATTATTGTTGTTGTTGTTTATTTGACGTTGTTGTTGTTGTTGTTTTTTATTTGACATTGTTGTTGTTGTTGTTTATTTGACGTTGTTGTTGTTGTTGTTGTTATTGTTATTGTTGTTGTTTATATGACGTTGTTGTTGTTGTTTATTTGACGTTGTTGTTGTTGTTGTTTATTTGACGTTGTTGTTGTTGTTGTTTATTTGACGTTAATGTTGTTATTTATTTGACGTTGTTGTTGTTATTGTTTATTTAACGTTGTTGTTGTTGTTGTTTATTTGACGTTGTTAATGTTGTTGACGTTGTTGTTGTTGTTTTTGTTATTTATTTGACGTTGTTGTTGTTGTTGTTTTTGTTGTTGTTATTATTGGTGTTGTTGTTGTTTATTTGACGTTGTTGTTGTTGTTGTTTATTTGACGTTGTTGTTGTGGTTATTTATTTGACGTTATTTTTGTTATTTATTTGACGTTGTTGTTGTTGTTGTTTTTGTTGTTGTTATTGTTGGTGTTGTTGTTGTTTATTTGACGTTGTTGTTATTGTTGTTTGTTTGACGTTGTTGTTGTTGTTGTTGTTTATTTGACGTTGTTGTTGTTGTTTATTTGACGCTGTTGTTGTTGTTGTATATTTGACATTGTTGTTGTTGTTGTGTTGACGTTGTTGTTTTTGTTGTTTATTTGACGTTGTTGTTGTTGTTGTTTATTTGATGTTGTTTTAGTTTTTGTTGTTTATTTGACGTTGTTGTTGTTGTTGTTGTTTATTTGATGTTGTTTTAGTTGTTGTTGTTGTTTTTTATTTGACGTTGTTGTTTTTGACATTGTTGTTGTTGTTGTTTATTTGACGTTGTTGTTGTTGTTTATTTGACGTAGTTGTTGTTATTGACGTTGTTGTTGTTGTTGTTTATTTGACGTTTTTGTTGTTGTTGATGTTGTTGTTGTTGTTTTTTATTTGATGTTATTGTTGTTGTTGTTTATTTGACGTTGTTGTTGTTATTGTTGTTGTTGTTGTTTATTTGACAACGTTGTTGTTGTTGTTTATTTAACGTTGTTATTGTTGTTTATTTGACGTTGTTGTTGTTGTTTATTTGACGTTGTTGTTGTTGTTATTTACTTGACGTTGTTGTTGTTGTTGTTATTGTTTATTTGACGTCGTTGTTGTTGTTGTTTATTTGATGTTGTTAATGTTGTTAACGTTATTGTTGTTGTTTTTGTTATTTATTTGACGTTGTTGTTGTTGTTGTTGTTGTTTTTGTTGTTGTTATTGTTGTTGTTGTTGTTTATTTGACGTTGTTGTTGTTGTTGTTTATTTGACATTGTTGTTGTTGTTTATTTGACGTTGTTAATGTTGTTGACGTTGTTGTTGCTATTGTTTATTTCACGTTGTTGTTGTTGTTATTGTTGTTGTTGTTGTTGTTGTTGTTTATTTGACGTTATTGTTGTTGTTGTTGTTTATTTGACGTTGTTATTGTTGTTGTTGTTTATATGACGTTGTTGTTGTTGTTGACGTTGTTGTTATTATTGTTTATTTAACGTTGTTGTTGTTGTTGTTTATTTGACGTTGTTAATGTTGTTGACGTTGTTTTTGTTGTTTTTGTTGTTTATTTAACGTTGTTGTTGTTGTTGTTGTTTTTGTTGTTGTTATTGTTGTTGTTGTTGTTGTTTATTTGACGTTGTTGTTGTTGTTATTTATTTGACGTTGTTGTTGTTGTTGTCTCTTTGAGATTGTTGTTGTTGTTGTTGTTTATTTGACGTTGTTGTTGTTGTTGTTTATTTGACGTTTTTTTTGTAGTTGATGTTGTTTTTGTTGTTGTTTTTTAATTGATGTTGTTGTCGCTGTTGTTTATTTGACGTTGTTGTTGTTGTTATTGTTGTTGTTGTTGTTTATTTGACGTTGTTGTTGTTGTTGTTATTTATTTGACGTTGTTGTTGTTGTTGTTGTTGTTTATTTGATGTTGTTTTAGTTGTTGTTGTTGTTGTTTATTTGACGTTGTTGTTGTTGTTTATTTGATGTTGTTTTAGTTGTTGTTGTTTATTTGACGTTGTTGTTGTTTTTTATTTAACGTTGTTGTTGTTGACATTGTTGTTGTTGTTGTTTATTTGACGTTGTTGTTGTTGTTTATTTGACGTAGTTTTTGTTATTGATGTTGTTGTTGTTGTTGTTTATTTGACATTTTTGTTGTTGTTGTTGTTTTTTATTTGACATTATTGTTGTTGTTGTTTATTTGACGTTGTTGTTGTTGTTGTTTTTTATTTGACATTGTTGTTGTTGTTGTTTATTTGACGTTGTTGTTGTTGTTGTTGTTATTGTTATTGTTGTTGTTTATATGACGTTGTTGTTGTTGTTTATTTGACGTTGTTGTTGTTGTTGTTTATTTGACGTTGTTGTTGTTGTTGTTTATTTGACGTTAATGTTGTTATTTATTTGACGTTGTTGTTGTTATTGTTTATTTAACGTTGTTGTTGTTGTTGTTTATTTGACGTTGTTAATGTTGTTGACGTTGTTGTTGTTGTTTTTGTTATTTATTTGACGTTGTTGTTGTTGTTGTTTTTGTTGTTGTTATTATTGGTGTTGTTGTTGTTTATTTGACGTTGTTGTTGTTGTTGTTTATTTGACGTTGTTGTTGTGGTTATTTATTTGACGTTATTTTTGTTATTTATTTGACGTTGTTGTTGTTGTTGTTTTTGTTGTTGTTATTGTTGGTGTTATTGTTGTTTATTTGACGTTGTTGTTGCTGTTGTTTATTTGACGTTGTTGTTGTTGTTGTTGTTGTTGTTTTTGTTGTTGTTATTGCTAGTGTTGTTGTTGTTTATTTGACGTTGTTGTTGTTTATTTGACGTTGTTGTTGTTGTTGTTGTTGTTGTTTATTTGACATTGTTGTTGTTGTTGTTGTTTATTTGACGTTGTTGTTATTGTTTATTTGACATTGTTGTTGTTGTTGTTGTTGTTGACGTTTTTGTTGTTGTTGTTGTTGTTTATTTGACGTTGTTGTTGATGTTGTTTATTTGATGTTGTTTTAGTTATTGTTGTTTATTTGACGTTGTTGTTGTTGTTGTTGTTGTTTATTTGATGTTGTTTTAGTTGTTGTTGTTTATTTGACGTTGTTGTTGTTTTTTATTTGACGTTGTTGTTGTTGACATTGTTGTTGTTGTTGTTTATTTGACGTTGTGTTGTTGTTTATTTGACGTAGTTGTTGTTATTGACGTTGTTATTGATGTTGTTGTTGTTGTTGTTGTTATTATTTATTTGACGTTGTTATTGTTGTTGTTTATTTGACGTTGTTAATGTTGTTGACGTTGTTGTTGTTGTTTTTATTATTTATTTGACGTTGTTGTTATTGACATTGTTGCTGTTTATTTGACGTTGTTGTTGTTGTTGTTTATTTGACGTAGTTTTTGTTATTGACGTTGTTGTTGTTGTTGTTGTTTATTTGACATTTTTGTTGTTGATGTTGTTGTTGTTGTTTTTTATTTGACGTTGTTGTTGTTGTTGTTTATTTGAAGTTGTTGTTGTTGTTATTGTTATTGTTGTTGTTTATTTGACGTTGTTGTTGTTATTGTTGTTTATTTGACGTTGTTGTTGTTGTTTATTTGATGTTGTTGTTGTTGTTGTTTATTTGACGTTGTTGTTGTTATTTATTTGACGTTGTTGTTGTTGTTATTGTTTATTTGACGTTGTTGTTGTTATTGTTTATTTGACGTTGTTAATGTTGTTGACGTTGTTGTTTTTGTTTTTGTTATTTATTTGACGTTGTTGTTGTTGTTTTTGTTGTTGTTATTGTTGGTGTTGTTGTTGTTGTTTTTGTTGTTGTTATTGTTGGTGTTGTTGTTGTTTATTTGACGTTGTTGTTATTGTTGGTGTTGTTGTTGTTGTTTTTGTTGTTGTTATTGTTGGTGTTGTTGTTGTTTATTTGACGTTGTTGTTATTGTTGGTGTTGTTGTTGTTGTTGTTTTTGTTGTTGTTATTGTTGGTGTTGTTGTTGTTTATTTGACGTTGTTGTTATTGTTGTTTGTTTGACGTTGTTGTTGTTGTTGTTGTTTATTTGACGTTGTTGTTGTTGTTTATTTGACGCTGTTGTTGTTGTTGTATATTTGACATTGTTGTTGTTGTTGTGTTGACGTTGTTGTTTTTGTTGTTTATTTGACGTTGTTGTTGTTGTTTATTTGATGTTGTTTTAGTTTTTGTTGTTTATTTGACGTTGTTGTTGTTGTTGTTGTTTATTTGATGTTGTTTTAGTTGTTGTTGTTGTTTTTTATTTGACGTTGTTGTTTTTGACATTGTTGTTGTTGTTGTTTATTTGACGTTGTTGTTGTTGTTTATTTGACGTAGTTGTTGTTATTGACGTTGTTGTTATTGTTGTTTATTTGACGTTTTTGTTGTTGTTGATGTTGTTGTTGTTGTTTTTTATTTGATGTTATTGTTGTTGTTGTTTATTTGACGTTGTTGTTGTTATTGTTGTTGTTGTTGTTTATTTGACAACATTGTTGTTGTTGTTTATTTAACGTTGTTATTGTTGTTTATTTGACGTTGTTGTTGTTGTTTATTTGACGTTGTTGTTGTTGTTATTTATTTGACGTTGTTGTTGTTGTTGTTATTGTTTATTTGACGTCGTTGTTGTTGTTGTTTATTTGATGTAGTTAATGTTGTTAACGTTGTTGTTGTTGTTTTTGTTATTTATTTGACGTTGTTGTTGTTGTTGTTGTTGTTGTTTTTGTTGTTGTTATTGTTGTTGTTGTTTATTTGACGTTGTTGTTGTTGTTGTTTATTTGACATTGTTGTTGTTGTTTATTTGACGTTGTTAATGTTGTTGACGTTGTTGTTGCTATTGTTTATTTCACGTTGTTGTTGTTGTTGTTATTGTTGTTGTTGTTGTTGTTGTTTATTTGACGTTATTGTTGTTGTTGTTGTTTATTTGACGTTGTTATTGTTGTTGTTGTTTATATGACGTTGTTGTTGTTGTTGACGTTGTTGTTATTATTGTTTATTTAACGTTGTTGTTGTTTATTTGACGTTGTTAATGTTGTTGACGTTGTTTTTGTTGTTTTTGTTGTTTATTTAACGTTGTTGTTGTTGTTGTTGTTTTTGTTGTTGTTATTGTTGTTGTTGTTGTTGTTTATTTGACGTTGTTGTTGTTGTTATTTATTTGACGTTGTTGTTGTTGTTGTCTCTTTGAGATTGTTGTTGTTGTTGTTGTTTATTTGACGTTGTTGTTGTTGTTGTTGTTTATTTGATGTTGTTTTAGTTGTTGTTGTTTATTTGACGTTGTTGTTGTTATTTATTTGACGTTGTTGTTGTTATTGTTTATTTGACATTGTTGTTGTTGTTGTTTATTTGACGTTGTTAATGTTGTTGACGTTGTTGTTGTTGTTGTTTTTGTTATTTATTTGACGTTGTTGTTGTTGTTGTTTTTGTTGTTGTTATTGTTGGTGTTGTTGTTGTTTATTTGACGTTGTTGTTGTTGTTGTTTATTTGACGTTGTTGTTGTTGTTGTTGTTGTTTATTTGACGTTGTTGTTGTTGTTGTTTATTTGACGTTGTTGTTGTTGTTGTTTATTTGACGTTGTTGTTGTTGCTTATTTGACATTGTTATTGTTGTTGTTTATTTGACGTTGTTGTTGTTGTTTATTTGACATTGTTGTTGTTGTTGTTGACGTTGTTGTTGTTGTTGTTTATTTGACGTTGTTGTTGTTGTTGTTGTTGTTTATTTGACGTTGTTGTTGTTGTTGTTTTATTTGACGTAGTTGTTGTTATTGACGTTGTTGTTGTTGTTGTTGTTGTTTATTTGACGTTTTTTTTGTAGTTGATGTTGTTTTTGTTGTTGTTTTTTAATTGATGTTGTTGTCGTTGTTGTTTATTTGACGTTGTTGTTGTTGTTATTGTTGTTGTTGTTGTTTATTTGACGTTGTTGTTGTTATTGTTATTTATTTGACGTTGTTGTTGTTGTTGTTGTTTATTTGATGTTGTTTTAGTTGTTGTTGTTGTTTATTTGACGTTGTTGTTGTTGTTTATTTGATGTTGTTTTAGTTGTTGTTGTTTATTTGACGTTGTTGTTGTTTTTTATTTAACGTTGTTGTTGTTGACATTGTTGTTGTTGTTGTTTATTTGACGTTGTTGTTGTTGTTTATTTGACGTAGTTTTTGTTATTAATGTTGTTGTTGTTGTTGTTTATTTGACATTTTTGTTGTTGTTGTTGTTGTTTTTTATTTGACATTGTTGTTGTTGTTGTTTATTTGACGTTGTTGTTGTTGTTGTTGTTATTGTTATTGTTGTTGTTTATTTCACGTTGTTGTTGTTGTTTATTTGACGTTGTTGTTGTTGTTGTTGTTTATTTGACGTTGTTGTTGTTGTTGTTTATTTGACGTTAATGTTGTTATTTATTTGACGTTGTTGTTGTTGTTATTGTTTATTTAACGTTGTTGTTGTTGTTTATTTGACGTTGTTAATGTTGTTGACGTTGTTGTTGTTGTTTTTGTTATTTATTTGACGTTGTTGTTGTTGTTGTTGTTTTTGTTGTTGTTATTATTGGTGTTGTTGTTGTTTATTTGACGTTGTTGTTGTTGTTGTTTATTTGACGTTGTTGTTGTGGTTATTTATTTGACGTTGTTTTTGTTATTTATTTGACGTTGTTGTTGTTGTTGTTTTTGTTGTTGTTATTGTTGGTGTTGTTGTTGTTTATTTGACGTTGTTGTTGCTGTTGTTTATTTGACGTTGTTGTTGTTGTTGTTGTTGTTTTTGTTGTTGTTATTGTTGGTGTTGTTGTTGTTTATTTGACGTTGTTGTTGTTTATTTGATGTTGTTGTTGTTGTTGTTGTTGTTTATTTGACATTGTTGTTGTTGTTGTTGTTTATTTGACGTTGTTGTTATTGTTTATTTGACATTGTTGTTGTTGTTGTTGTTGACGTTTTTGTTGTTGTTGTTGTTTATTTGACGTTGTTGTTGATGTTGTTTATTTGATGTTGTTTTAGTTATTGTTGTTTATTTGACGTTGTTGTTGTTGTTGTTATTGTTGTTTATTTGGTGTTGTTTTAGTTGTTGTTGTTTATTTGACGTTGTTGTTGTTTTTTATTTGACGTTGTTATTGTTGACATTGTTGTTGTTGTTGTTTATTTGACGTTGTGTTGTTGTTTATTTGACGTAGTTGTTGTTATTGACGTTGTTATTGATGTTGTTGTTGTTGTTGTTATTATTTATTTGACGTTGTTATTGTTGTTGTTTATTTGACGTTGTTAATGTTGTTGACGTTGTTGTTGTTGTTTTTATTATTTATTTGACGTTGTTGTTATTGACATTGTTGTTGTTTATTTGACGTTGTTGTTGTTGTTGTTTATTTGACGTAGTTTTTGTTATTGACGTTGTTGTTGTTGTTGTTGTTTATTTGACATTTTTGTTGTTGATGTTGTTGTTGTTGTTTTTTATTTGACGTTGTTGTTGTTGTTGTTTATTTGAAGTTGTTGTTGTTGTTATTGTTATTGTTGTTGTTTATTTGACGTTGTTGTTGTTATTGTTGTTTATTTGACGTTGTTGTTGTTGTTTATTTGATGTTGTTGTTGTTGTTGTTTATTTGACGTTGTTGTTGTTATTTATTTGACGTTGTTGTTGTTGTTATTGTTTATTTGACGTTGTTGTTGTTATTGTTTATTTGACGTTGTTAATGTTGTTGACGTTGTTGTTTTTGTTTTTGTTATTTATTTGACGTTGTTGTTGTTGTTTTTATTGTTGTTATTGTTGGTGTTGTTGTTGTTGTTTTTGTTGTTGTTATTGTTGGTGTTGTTGTTGTTTATTTGACGTTGTTGTTATTGTTGGTGTTGTTGTTGTTGTTTTTGTTGTTGTTATTGTTGGTGTTGTTGTTGTTTATTTGACGTTGTTGTTATTGTTGGTGTTGTTGTTGTTGTTGTTTTTGTTGTTGTTATTGTTGGTGTTGTTGTTGTTTATTTGACGTTGTTGTTATTGTTGTTTGTTTGACGTTGTTGTTGTTGTTGTTTATTTGACGTTGTTGTTGTTGTTGTTGTTTATTTGACGCTGTTGTTGTTGTTGTATATTTGACATTGTTGTTGTTGTTGTGTTGACGTTGTTGTTGTTGTTGTTTATTTGACGTTGTTGTTGTTGTTTATTTGATGTTGTTTTAGTTTTTGTTGTTTATTTGACGTTGTTGTTGTTGTTGTTGTTTATTTGATGTTGTTTTAGTTGTTGTTGTTGTTTTTTCTTTGACGTTGTTGTTTTTGACATTGTTGTTGTTGTTGTTTATTTGACGTTGTTGTTATTGTTTATTTGACGTAGTTGTTGTTATTGACGTTGTTGTTGTTGTTGTATATTTGACGTTTTTGTTGTTGTTGATGTTGTTGTTGTTGTTTTTTATTTGATGTTATTGTTGTTGTTGTTTATTTGACGTTGTTGTTGTTATTGTTGTTGTTGTTGTTTATTTGACAACGTTGTTGTTGTTGTTTATTTAACGTTGTTATTGTTGTTTATTTGACATTGTTGTTGTTGTTTATTTGACGTTGTTGTTGTTGTTATTTATTTGACGTTGTTGTTGTTGTTGTTATTGTTTATTTGACGTCGTTGTTGTTGTTGTTTATTTGATGTTGTTAATGTTGTTAACGTTGTTGTTGTTGTTTTTGTTATTTATTTGACGTTGTTGTTGTTGTTGTTGTTGTTGTTGTTTTTGTTGTTGTTATTGTTGTTGTTGTTGTTTATTTGACGTTGTTGTTGTTGTTGTTTATTTGACATTGTTGTTGTTGTTTATTTGACGTTGTTAATGTTGTTGACGTTGTTGTTGCTATTGTTTATTTCACGTTGTTGTTGTTGTTGTTATTGTTGTTGTTGTTGTTGTTGTTGTTTATTTGACGTTATTGTTGTTGTTGTTGTTTATTTGACGTTGTTATTGTTGTTGTTGTTTATATGACGTTGTTGTTGTTGTTGACGTTGTTGTTATTATTGTTTATTTAACGTTGTTGTTGTTGTTGTTGTTTATTTGACGTTGTTAATGTTGTTGACGTTGTTTTTGTTGTTTTTGTTGTTTATTTAACGTTGTTGTTGTTGTTGTTGTTTTTGTTGTTGTTATTGTTGTTGTTGTTGTTGTTTATTTGACGTTGTTGTTGTTGTTATTTATTTGACGTTGTTGTTGTTGTTGTTTCTTTGAGATTGTTGTTGTTGTTGTTGTTTATTTGACGTTGTTTTTGTTATTTATTTGACGTTGTTGTTGTTGTTGTTTTTGTTGTTGTTATTGTTGGTGTTGTTGTTGTTTATTTGACGTTGTTGTTGCTGTTGTTTATTTGACGTTGTTGTTGTTGTTGTTGTTGTTGTTGTTTTTGTTGTTGTTATTGTTGGTGTTGTTGTTGTTTATTTGACGTTGTTGTTGTTTATTTGACGTTGTTGTTGTTGTTGTTGTTTATTTGACATTGTTGTTGTTGTTGTTTATTTGACGTTGTTGTTATTGTTTATTTGACATTGTTGTTGTTGTTGTTGTTGACGTTTTTGTTGTTGTTGTTGTTGTTGTTTATTTGACGTTGTTGTTGATGTTGTTTATTTGATGTTGTTTTAGTTATTGTTGTTTATTTGACGTTGTTGTTGTTGTTGTTATTGTTGTTTATTTGATGTTGTTTTAGTTGTTGTTGTTTATTTGACGTTGTTGTTGTTTTTTATTTGACGTTGTTGTTGTTGACATTGTTGTTGTTGTTGTTTATTTG
Source organism: Vicia faba (assembly GCA_948472305.1). Lineage (NCBI taxonomy): Eukaryota > Viridiplantae > Streptophyta > Magnoliopsida > Fabales > Fabaceae > Vicia > Vicia faba. The sequence goes on from OX451740.1 coordinate 455,792,898, forward strand.
ACGTTGTGTTGTTGTTTATTTGACGTAGTTGTTGTTATTGGCTTTGTTATTGATGTTGTTGTTGTTATTATTTATTTGACGTTGTTATTGTTGTTGTTTATTTGACGTTGTTAATGTTGTTGACGTTGTTGTTGTTGTTTTTATTATTTATTTGACGTTGTTGTTATTGACATTGTTGTTGTTTATTTGACGTTGTTGTTGTTTATTTGACATAGTTTTTGTTATTGACGTTGTTGTTGTTGTTGTTGTTTATTTGACATTTTTGTTGTTGATGTTGTTGTTGTTGTTTTTTATTTGACGTTGTTGTTGTTGTTGTTTATTTGAAGTTGTTGTTGTTGTTATTGTTATTGTTGTTGTTTATTTGACGTTGTTGTTGTTATTGTTGTTTATTTGACGTTGTTGTTGTTGTTTATTTGATGTTGTTGTTGTTGTTGTTTATTTGACGTTGTTGTTGTTATTTATTTGACGTTGTTGTTGTTGTTATTGTTTATTTGACGTTGTTGTTGTTATTGTTTATTTGACGTTGTTAATGTTGTTGACGTTGTTGTTTTTGTTTTTGTTATTTATTTGACGTTGTTGTTGTTGTTTTTGTTGTTGTTATTGTTGGTGTTGTTGTTGTTGTTTTTGTTGTTGTTATTGTTGGTGTTGTTGTTGTTTATTTGACGTTGTTGTTATTGTTGGTGTTGTTGTTGTTGTTTTTGTTGTTGTTATTGTTGGTGTTGTTGTTGTTTATTTGACGTTGTTGTTATTGTTGGTGTTGTTGTTGTTGTTGTTTTTGTTGTTGTTATTGTTGGTGTTGTTGTTGTTTATTTGACGTTGTTGTTATTGTTGTTTGTTTGACGTTGTTGTTGTTGTTGTTTATTTGACGTTGTTGTTGTTGTTGTTGTTTATTTGACGCTGTTGTTGTTGTTGTATATTTGACATTGTTGTTGTTGTTGTGTTGACGTTGTTATTGTTGTTGTTTATTTGACGTTGTTGTTGTTGTTTATTTGATGTTGTTTTAGTTTTTGTTGTTTATTTGACGTTGTTGTTGTTGTTGTTGTTTATTTGATGTTGTTTTAGTTGTTGTTGTTGTTTTTTCTTTGACGTTGTTGTTTTTGACATTGTTGTTGTTGTTTATTTGACGTTGTTGTTGTTGTTTATTTGACGTAGTTGTTGTTATTGACGTTGTTGTTGTTGTTGTTGTTTATTTGACGTTTTTGTTGTTGTTGATGTTGTTGTTGTTGTTTTTTATTTGATGTTATTGTTGTTGTTGTTTATTTGACGTTGTTGTTGTTATTGTTGTTGTTGTTGTTTATTTGACAACGTTGTTGTTGTTGTTTATTTAACGTTGTTATTGTTGTTTATTTGACGTTGTTGTTGTTGTTTATTTGACGTTGTTGTTGTTGTTATTTATTTGACGTTGTTGTTGTTGTTGTTATTGTTTATTTGACGTCGTTGTTGTTGTTGTTTATTTGATGTTGTTAATGTTGTTAACGTTGTTGTTGTTGTTTTTGTTATTTATTTGACGTTGTTGTTGTTGTTGTTGTTTTTGTTGTTGTTATTGTTGTTGTTGTTGTTTATTTGACGTTGTTGTTGTTGTTGTTTATTTGACATTGTTGTTGTTGTTTATTTGACGTTGTTAATGTTGTTGACGTTGTTGTTGCTATTGTTTATTTCACGTTGTTGTTGTTGTTGTTGTTATTGTTGTTGTTGTTGTTGTTGTTGTTGTTTATTTGACGTTATTGTTGTTGTTGTTGTTTATTTGACGTTGTTATTGTTGTTGTTGTTTATATGACGTTGTTGTTGTTGTTGACGTTGTTGTTATTATTGTTTATTTAACGTTGTTGTTGTTGTTGTTTATTTGACGTTGTTAATGTTGTTGACGTTGTTTTTGTTGTTTTTGTTGTTTATTTAACGTTGTTGTTGTTGTTGTTGTTTTTGTTGTTGTTATTGTTGTTGTTGTTGTTTATTTGACGTTGTTGTTGTTGTTATTTATTTGACGTTGTTGTTGTTGTTGTTTCTTTGAGATTGTTGTTGTTGTTGTTGTTTATTTGACGTTGTTGTTGTTGTTTATTTGATGTTGTTTTAGTTGTTGTTATTTATTTGACGTTGTTGTTGTTATTTATTTGACGTTGTTGTTGTTATTGTTTATTTGACGTTGTTGTTGTTGTTGTTTATTTGACGTTGTTAATGTTGTTGACGTTGTTGTTGTTGTTGTTTTTGTTATTTATTTGACGTTGTTGTTGTTGTTGTTTTTGTTGTTGTTATTGTTGGTGTTGTTGTTGTTTATTTGACGTTGTTGTTGTTGTTGTTTATTTGACGTTGTTGTTGTTGTTGTTTATTTGACGTTGTTGTTGTTGTTGTTTATTTGACGTTGTTGTTGTTGTTTATTTGACATTGTTATTGTTGTTGTTTATTTGACGTTGTTGTTGTTGTTTATTTGACATTGTTGTTGTTGTTGTTGTTGACGTTGTTGTTGTTGTTGTTGTTTATTTGACGTTGTTGTTGTTGTTGTTGTTGTTTATTTGATGTTGTTTTAGTTGTTGTTGTTTTTTATTTGACGTTATTGTTGTTGACATTGTTGTTGTTGTTGTTGTTTATTTGACGTTGTTGTTGTTATTGTTATTGACGTTGTTGTTGTTGTTGTTTATTTAACGTTTTTGTTGTTGTTGATGTTGTTGTTGTTGTTGTTTTTTATTTGACGTTGTTGTTGTTATTTGACGTTGTTGTTGTTGTTGTTGTTTATTTGATGTTGTTTTAGTTGTTGTTGTTTATTTGACGTTGTTGTTGTTTTTTATGTAACGTTGTTGTTGTTGACATTGTTGTTGTTGTTTATTTGACGTTGTTGTTGTTGTTTATTTGACGTAGTTGTTGTTATTGATGTTGTTGTTGTTGTTTATTTGACATTTTTGTTGTTGTTGATGTTGTTGATGTTGTTTTTTATTTGACGTTGTTGTTGTTGTTGTTGTTTATTTGACGTTGTTGTTGTTGTTGTTGTTATTGTTATTGTTGTTGTTTATTTGACGTTGTTGTTGTTGTTTATTTGACGTTGTTGTTGTTGTTGTTTATTTGACATTTTTGTTGTTGTTGATGTTGTTGATGTTGTTTTTTATTTGACGTTGTTGTTGTTGTTTATTTGACGTTGTTGTTGTTGTTGTTATTGTTATTGTTGTTGTTTATTTGACGTTGTTGTTGTTGTTTATTTGACGTTGTTGTTGTTGTTGTTTATATGACGTTGTTGTTGTTATTTATTTGACATTGTTGTTGTTGTTATTGTTTATTTAACGTTGTTGTTGTTGTTGTTGTTTATTTGACGTTGTTAATGTGGTTGACGTTGTTGTTGTTGTTTTTGTTATTTATTTGACGTTGTTGTTGTTGTTGTTGTTTTTGTTGTTGTTATTGTTGGTGTTGTTGTTGTTTATTTGACGTTGTTGTTGTTGTTGTTTATTTAACGTTGTTGTTGTTGTTGTTTATTTGACGTTGTTGTTGTTGTTGTTGTTTATTTGACGTTGTTGTTGTTGTTTATTTGACATTGTTGTTGTTGTTGTTGTTGACGTTGTTGTTGTTGTTGTTGTTTATTTGACGTTGTTGTTGTTGTTTATTTGACGTTGTTGTTGCTGTTGTTTATTTGATGTTGTTTTAGTTGTTGTTGTTTATTTGACGTTGTTGTTGTTGTTTATTTGATGTTGTTTTAGTTGTTGTTGTTTATTTGACGTTGTTGTTGTTTTTTATTTGACGTTGTTGTTGTTGACATTGTTGTTGTTGTTGTTGTTTATTTGACGTTGTTGTTGTTTATTTGACGTAGTTGTTGTTATTGACGTTGTTGTTGTTTATTTGACGTTTTTGTTGTAGTTGATGTTGTTGTTGTTGTTGTTGTTTTTTATTTGGTGTTGTTGTCGTTGTTGTTTATTTGACATTGTTGTTGTTGTTATTGTTGTTGTTATTGTTTATTTGACGTTGTTGTTGTTGTTGTTTATTTGACGTTGTTGTTGTTGTTTATTTGATGTTGTTTTAGTTGTTGTTGTTGTTGTTTATTTGACGTTGTTGTTGTTTATTTGATGTTGTTTTAGTTGTTGTTGTTTATTTGACGTTTTTGTTGTTGTTTTTTATTTGACGTTGTTGTTGTTGACATTGTTGTTGTTGTTTATTTGACGTTGTTGTTGTTGTTTATTTGACGTAGTTGTTGTTATTGATGTTGTTGTTGTTGTTTATTTGACATTTTTGTTGTTGTTGATGTTGTTGTTGTTGTTTTTTATTTGACGTTGTTGTTGTTGTTATTTATTTGACGTTGTTGTTGTTGTTATTGTTATTGTTGTTGTTTATTTGACTTTGTTGTTGTTGTTGTTGTTTATTTGACGTTGTTGTTGTTGTTTATTTGACGTTGTTGTTGTTGTTTATTTGACGTTGTTGTTGTTATTTATTTGACGTTGTTGTTGTAGTTGTTGTTATTGTTTATTTAACGTTGTTGTTGTTTTTGTTGTGGTTGTTATTTATTTGACGTTTTTAATGTTGTTGACGTTGTTGTTGTTGTTTTTGTTATTTATTTGACGTTGTTGTTGTTGTTGTTTTTGTTGTTGTTATTGTTGGTGGTGTTGTTATTTATTTGACGTTGTTGTTGTTGTTGTTTTTGTTGTTGTTTATTTGACGTTGTTGTTGTTGTTGTTTATTTGACGTTGTTGTTGTTGTTTTTTATTTGACGTTGTTGTTGTTGTTTATTTGACGTTGTTAATGTTGTTGACGTAGTTGTTGTTGTTGTTTATTTCATGTTGTTGTTGTTATTGTTGTTATTGTTGTTGTTGTTATTTATTTGACGTTCTTGTTATTGTTGTTGTTTATTTGACGTTGTTATTATTGTTGTTGTTGTTGTTGTTGTTTATATGACGTTGTTGTTGTTGTTGACGTTGTTGTTGTTGACATTGTTGTTGTTTATTTGACGTTGTTGTTGTTGTTGTTGTTTATTTGACGTAGTTTTTGTTATTGACGTTGTTGTTGTTGTTGTTTATTTGACATTTTTGTTGTTGTTGATGTTGTTGTTGTTGTTTTTTATTTGACGTTGTTGTTGTTGTTGTTTATTTGATGTTGTTTTAGTTGTTGTTGTTTATTTGACGTTGTTGTTGTTTTTTATTTAACGTTGTTGTTGTTGACATTGTTGTTGTTGTTTATTTGACGTAGTTGTTGTTATTGATGTTGTTGTTGTTGTTTATTTGATGTTTTTGTTGTTGTTGATGTTGTTGTTGTTGTTTTTTATTTGACGTTGTTGTTGTTGTGGTTTATTTGACGTTGTTGTTGTTGTTGTTGTTGTTATTGTTATAGTTGTTGTTTATTTGACAGTGTTGTTGTTGTTTATTTGACGTTGTTGTTGTTGTTGTTTATATGACGTTGTTGTTGTTATTTATTTGACATTGTTGTTGTTGTTATTGTTTATTTAACGTTGTTGTTGTTGTTGTTGTTTATTTGACGTTGTTAATGTGGTTGACGTTGTTGTTGTTGTTTTTGTTATTTATTTGACGTTGTTGTTGTTGTTATTGTTGTTGTTTTTGTTGTTGTTATTGTTGGTGTTGTTGTTGTTTATTTGACGTTGTTGTTGTTGTTGTTGTTTATTTGACGTTGTTGTTGTTGTTGTTGTTTATTTGACGTTGTTGTTGTTGTTGTTGTTGTTTATTTGACGTTGTTGTTGTTGTTGTTTATTTGACATTGTTGTTGTTGTTGTTGTTGACGTTGTTGTTGTTGTTGTTTATTTGACGTTGTTGTTGTTGTTGTTTATTTGACCATGTTGTTGCTGTTGTTTATTTGATGTTGTTTTAGTTGTTGTTGTTTATTTGACGTTGTTGTTGTTGTTGTTTATTTGATGTTGTTTTAGTTGTTGTTGTTTATTTGACGTTGTTGTTGTTTTTTATTTGACGTTGTTGTTTTTGACATTATTGTTGTTGACATTGTTGTTGTTGTTGTTGTTGTTGTTTATTTGACGTTGTTGTTGTTTATTTGACGTAGTTGTTGTTATTGACGTTGTTGTTGTTTATTTGACGTTTTTGTTGTAGTTGATGTTGTTGTTGTTGTTGTTTTTTATTTGGTGTTGTTGTCGTTGTTGTTTATTTGACGTTGTTGTTGTTGTTATTGTTGTTGTTATTGTTTATTTGACGATGTTGTTGTTGTTGTTTATTTGACGTTGTTGTTGTTGTTTATTTGATGTTGTTTTAGTTGTTGTTGTTGTTGTTTATTTGACATTGTTGTTGTTTATTTGATGTTGTTTTAGTTGTTGTTGTTTATTTGACGTTGTTGTTGTTGTTGTTTATTTGACGTTGTTGTTGTTGTTATTGTTATTGTTGTTGTTTATTTGACTTTGTTGTTGTTGTTGTTTATTTGACGTTGTTGTTGTTGTTGTTTATTTGACGTTGTTGTTGTTGTTTATTTGACGTTGTTGTTGTTATCTATTTGACGTTGTTGTTGTAGTTGTTGTTATTGTTTATTTAACGTTGTTGTTGTTGTTGTTGTTGTTGTTTATTTGACGTTTTTAATGTTGTTGACGTTGTTGTTGTTGTTTTTGTTATTTATTTGACGTTGTTGTTGTTGTTGTTATTGTTGGTGGTGTTGTTGTTTATTTGACGTTGTTGTTGTTGTTGTTGTTTTTGTTGTTGTTTATTTGGCGTTGTTGTTGTTGTTGTTGTTTATTTGACGTTGTTGTTGTTGTTTATTTGACGTTGTTAATGTTGTTGACGTAGTTGTTGCTGTTGTTTATTTCATGTTGTTGTTGTTATTGTTGTTATTGTTGTTGTTGTTGTTTATTTGACGTTCTTGTTGTTGTTGTTGTTTATTTGACGTTGTTATTGTTGTTGTTGTTGTTGTTTATATGACGTTGTTGTTGTTGTTGACGTTGTTGTTGTTGACATTGTTGTTGTTTATTTGACGTTGTTGTTGTTGTTGTTTATTTGACGTTGTTGTTGTTGTTATTGTTATTGTTGTTGTTTATTTGACTTTGTTGTTGTTGTTGTTGTTGTTTATTTGACGTTGTTGTTGTTGTTTATTTGACGTTGTTGTTGTTGTTTATTTGACGTTGTTGTTGTTATTTATTTGACGTTGTTGTTGTAGTTGTTGTTATTGTTTATTTAACGTTGTTGTTGTTTTTGTTGTTGTTGTTGTTTATTTGACGTTTTTAATGTTGTTGACGTTGTTGTTGTTGTTTTTGTTATTTATTTGACGTTGTTGTTGTTGTTGTTTTTGTTGTTGTTATTGTTGGTGGTGTTGTTGTTTATTTGACGTTGTTGTTGTTGTTGTTTTTGTTGTTGTTTATTTGACGTTGTTGTTGTTGTAGTTTATTTGACGTTGTTGTTGTTGTTTTTTATTTGACGTTGTTGTTGTTGTTTATTTGACGTTGTTAATGTTGTTGACGTAGTTGTTGTTGTTGTTTATTTCATATTGTTGTTGTTATTGTTGTTATTGTTGTTGTTGTTATTTATTTGACGTTCTTGTTATTGTTGTTGTTTATTTGACGTTGTTATTATTATTGTTGTTGTTGTTTATATGACGTTGTTGTTGTTGTTGACGTTGTTGTTGTTGACATTGTTGTTGTTTATTTGACGTTGTTGTTGTTGTTGTTGTTTATTTGACGTAGTTTTTGTTATTGACGTTGTTGTTGTTGTTGTTTATTTGACATTTTTGTTGTTGTTGATGTTGTTGTTGTTGTTTTTTATTTGACGTTGTTGTTGTTGTTGTTTATTTGATGTTGTTTTAGTTGTTGTTGTTTATTTGACGTTGTTGTAGTTTTTTATTTAACGTTGTTGTTGTTGACATTGTTGTTGTTGTTTATTTGACGTTGTTGTTGTTGTTTATTTGACGTAGTTGTTGTTATTGATGTTGTTGTTGTTGTTTATTTGATGTTTTTGTTGTTGTTGATGTTGTTGTTGTTGTTTTTTATTTGACGTTGTTGTTGTTGTGGTTTATTTGACGTTGTTGTTGTTGTTGTTGTTATTGTTATTGTTGTTGTTTATTTGACAGTGTTGTTGTTGTTTATTTGACGTTGTTGTTGTTGTTGTTTATATGACGTTGTTGTTGTTATTTATTTGACATTGTTGTTGTTGTTATTGTTTATTTAACGTTGTTGTTGTTGTTGTTGTTTATTTGACGTTGTTAATGTGGTTGACGTTGTTGTTGTTGTTTTTGTTATTTATTTGACGTTGTTGTTGTTGTTATTGTTGTTGTTTTTGTTGTTGTTATTGTTGGTGTTGTTGTTGTTTATTTGACGTTGTTGTTGTTGTTGTTTATTTGACGTTGTTGTTGTTGTTGTTGTTGTTTATTTGACGTTGTTGTTGTTGTTGTTGTTTATTTGACGTTGTTGTTGTTGTTGTTTATTTGACATTGTTGTTGTTGTTGTTGTTGTTGACGTTGTTGTTGTTGTTGTTTATTTGACGTTGTTGTTGTTGTTTATTTGATGTTGTTGTTGCTGTTGTTTATTTGATGTTGTTTTAGTTGTTGTTGTTTATTTGACGTTGTTGTTGTTGTTGTTTATTTGATGTTGTTTTAGTTGTTGTTGTTTATTTGACGTTGTTGTTGTTTATTTGACGTAGTTGTTGTTATTGACGTTGTTGTTGTTTATTTGACGTTTTTGTTGTAGTTGATGTTGTTGTTGTTGTTGTTTTTTATTTGGTGTTGTTGTCGTTGTTGTTTATTTGACGTTGTTGTTGTTGTTATTGTTGTTGTTATTGTTTATTTGACGATGTTGTTGTTGTTGTTTATTTGACGTTATTGTTGTTGTTTATTTGATGTTGTTTTAGTTGTTGTTGTTGTTGTTTATTTGACGTTGTTGTTGTTTATTTGATGTTGTTTTAGTTGTTGTTGTTTATTTGACGTTGTTGTTGTTGTTGTTTATTTGACGTTGTTGTTGTTGTTATTGTTATTGTTGTTGTTTATTTGACTTTGTTGTTGTTGTTGTTTATTTGACGTTGTTGTTGTTGTTGTTTATTTGACGTTGTTGTTGTTGTTTATTTGACGTTGTTGTTGTTATCTATTTGACGTTGTTGTTGTAGTTGTTGTTATTGTTTATTTAACGTTGTTGTTGTTGTTGTTGTTTATTTGAAGTTTTTAATGTTGTTGACGTTGTTGTTGTTGTTTTTGTTATTTATTTGACGTTGTTGTTGTTGTTGTTTTTGTTGTTGTTATTGTTGGTGGTGTTGTTGTTTATTTGACGTTGTTGTTGTTGTTGTTGTTTTTGTTGTTGTTTATTTGGCGTTGTTGTTGTTGTTGTTTATTTGACGTTGTTGTTGTTGTTTATTTGACGTTGTTAATGTTGTTGACGTAGTTGTTGCTGTTGTTTATTTCATGTTGTTGTTGTTATTGTTGTTATTGTTGTTGTTGTTGTTTATTTGACGTTCTTGTTGTTGTTGTTGTTTATTTGACGTTGTTTTTGTTGTTGTTGTTGTTGTTTATATGACATTGTTGTTGTTGTTGACGTTGTTGTTGTTGACATTGTTGTTGTTTATTTGACGTTGTTGTTGTTGTTGTTTATTTGACGTTGTTGTTGTTGTTATTGTTATTGTTGTTGTTTATTTGACTTTGTTGTTGTTGTTGTTGTTTATTTGACGTTGTTGTTGTTGTTTATTTGACGTTGTTGTTGTTGTTTATTTGACGTTGTTGTTGTTATTTATTTGACGTTGTTGTTGTAGTTGTTGTTATTGTTTATTTAACGTTGTTGTTGTTGTTGTTGTTTATTTGACGTTTTTAATGTTGTTGACGTTGTTGTTGTTGTTTTTGTTATTTATTTGACGTTGTTGTTGTTGTTGTTGTTTTTGTTGTTGTTATTGTTGGTGGTGTTGTTGTTTATTTGACGTTGTTGTTGTTGTTGTTTTTGTTGTTGTTTATTTGACGTTGTTGTTGTTGTTGTTTATTTGACGTTGTTGTTGTTGTTGTTTATTTGACGTTGTTGTTGTTGTTTAATTGACGTTGTTAATGTTGTTGACGTAGTTGTTGCTGTTGTTTATTTCATGTTGTTGTTGTTATTGTTGTTATTGTTGTTGTTGTTATTTATTTGACGTTCTTGTTGTTGTTGTTGTTTATTTGACGTTGTTATTGTTGTTGTTGTTGTTGTTGTTGTTTATATGACGTTGTTGTTGTTGTTGACGTTGTTGTTGTTGACATTGTTGTTGTTTATTTGACGTTGTTGTTGTTGTTGTTTATTTGACGTAGTTTTTGTTATTGACGTTGTTGTTGTTGTTTATTTGACATTTTTGTTGTTGTTGATGTTGTTGTTGTTGTTTTTTATTTGACGTTGTTGTTGTTGTTGTTTATTTGATGTTGTTTTAGTTGTTGTTGTTTATTTGACGTTGTTGTTGTTTTTTATTTAACGTTGTTGTTGTTGACATTGTTGCTGTTGTTTATTTGACGTTGTTGTTGTTGTTTATTTGACGTAGTTGTTGTTATTGATGTTGTTGTTGTTTATTTGATGTTTTTGTTGTTGTTGATGTTGTTGTTGTTGTTTTTTATTTGACGTTGTTGTTGTTGTGGTTTATTTGACGTTGTTGTTGTTGTTGTTGTTGTTATTGTTATTGTTGTTGTTTATTTGACAATGTTGTTGTTGTTTATTTGACGTTGTTGTTGTTGTTGTTTATATGACGTTGTTGTTGTTATTTATTTGACATTCTTGTTGTTGTTATTGTTTATTTAACGCTGTTGTTGTTGTTGTTGTTTATTTGACGTTGTTAATGTGGTTGACGTTGTTGTTGTTGTTTTTGTTATTTATTTGACGTTGTTGTTGTTGTTGTTGTTTTTGTTGTTGTTATTGTTGGTGTTATTGTTGTTTATTTGACGTTGTTGTTGTTGTTGTTTATTTGACGTTGTTGTTGTTGTTGTTGTTTATTTGACGTTGTTGTTGTTGTTGTTGTTGTTTATTTGACGTTGTTGTTGTTGTTGTTTATTTGACATTGTTGTTGTTGTTGTTGTTGACGTTGTTGTTGTTGTTGTTGTTTATTTGACGTTGTTGTTGTTGTTGTTTATTTGACGTTGTTGTTGCTGTTGTTTATTTGATGTTGTTTTAGTTGTTGTTGTTTATTTGACGTTGTTGTTGTTGTTGTTGTTTATTTGATATTGTTTTAGTTGTTGTTGTTTATTTGACGTTGTTGTTGTTTTTTATTTGACGTTGTTGTTGTTGACATTATTGTTGTTGACATTGTTGTTGTTGTTGTTGTTGTTTATTTGACGTTGTTGTTGTTTATTTGACGTAGTTGTTGTTATTGACGTTGTTGTTGTTTATTTGACGTTTTTGTTGTAGTTGATGTTGTTGTTGTTGTTGTTTTTTATTTGGTGTTGTTGTCACTGTTGTTTATTTGACGTTGTTGTTGTTGTTATTGTTGTTGTTATTGTTTATTTGACGATGTTGTTGTTGTTGTTTATTTGACGTTGTTGTTGTTGTTTATTTGATGTTGTTTTAGTTGTTGTTGTTGTTGTTTATTTAACGTTGTTGTTGTTTATTTGATGTTGTTTTAGTTGTTGTTGTTTATTTGACGTTGTTGTTGTTGTTGTTGTTTATTTGACGTTGTTGTTGTTGTTATTGTTATTGTTGTTGTTTATTTGACTTTGTTGTTGTTGTTGTTGTTTATTTGACGTTGTTGTTGTTGTTGTTGTTTATTTGACGTTGTTGTTGTGGTTGTTTATTTGACGTTGTTGTTGTTGTTTATTTGACGTTGTTGTTGTTATTTATTTGACGTTGTTGTTGTTGTTTTTGTTATTTATTTGACGTTGTTGTTGTTGTTGTTGTTGTTTTTGTTGTTGTTATTGTTGGTGTTGTTGTTGTTTATTTGATGTTGTTGTTGTTGTTGTTTATTTGACGTTGTTGTTGTTGTTGTTGTTTATTTGACGTTGTTGTTGTTGTTGTTTATTTGACGTTGTTGTTGTTGTTGTTTATTTGACATTGTTGTTGTTGTTGTTGTTGTTGACGTTGTTGTTGTTGTTGTTTATTTGACGTTGTTGTTGTTGTTGTTGCTGTTGTTTATTTGATGTTGTTTTAGTTGTTGTTGTTTATTTGACGTTGTTGTTGTCGTTGTTTATTTGATGTTGTTTTAGTTGTTGTTGTTTATTTGACGTTGTTTATGTTTTTTATTTGACGTTGTTGTTGTTGACATTATTGTTGTTGACATTGTTGTTGTTGTTGTTTATTTGACGTTGTTGTTGTTTATTTGACGTAGTTGTTGTTATTGACGTTGTTGTTGTTTATTTGACGTTTTTGTTGTAGTTGATGTTGTTGTTGTTGTTGTTTTTTATTTGGTGTTGTTGTCGTTGTTGTTTATTTGACGTTGTTGTTGTTGTTATTGTTGTTGTTATTGTTTATTTGACGATGTTGTTGTTGTTGTTTATTTGACGTTGTTGTTGTTGTTTATTTGATGTTGTTTTAGTTGTTGTTGATGTTGTTTATTTGACGTTGTTGTTGTTTATTTGATGTTGTTTTAGTTGTTGTTGTTTATTTGACGTTGTTGTTGTTATTTTTTATTTGACGTTGTTGTTGTTGACATTGTTGTTGTTGTTTATTTGACGTTGTTGTTGTTGTTTATTTGACGTAGTTGTTGTTATTGATGTTGTTGTTGTTGTTGTTTATTTGACATTTTTGTTGTTGTTGATGTTGTTGTTGTTGTTTTTTATTTGACGTTGTTGTTGTTGACATTATTGTTGTTGTTTATTTGACGTTGTTGTTGTTGTTTATTTGACGTAGTTGTTGTTATTGATGTTGTTGTTGTTGTTTATTTGACATTTTTGTTGTTGTTGATGTTGTTGTTGTTGTTTTTTATTTGACGTTGTTGTTGTTGTTGTTTATTTGACGTTGTTGTTGTTGTTATTGTTATTGTTGTTGTTTATTTGACTTTGTCGTTGTTGTTGTTTATTTGACGTTGTTGTTGTTGTTGTTGTTGTTTATTTGACGTTGTTGTTGTTGTTTATTTGACGTTGTTGTTGTTATTTATTTGACGTTGTTGTTGTTGTTGTTATTGTTTATTTAACGTTGTTGTTGTTGTTGTTTATTTGACGTTGTTAATGTTGTTGACGTTGTTGTTGTTGTTTTTGTTATTTATTTGACGTTGTTGTTGTTGTTGTTTTTGTTGTTGTTATTGTTGGTGGTGTTGTTGTTTATTTGACGTTGTTGTTGTTGTTTTTGTTGTTGTTATTGTTGGTGGTGGTGTTGTTTATTTGACGTTGTTGGTGTTGTTGTTTATTTGACGTTGTTGTTGTTGTTTATTTGACGTTGTTAATGTTGTTGACGTTGTTGTTGCTGTTGTTTATTTCACGTTGTTGTTGTTATTGTTGTTATTGTTGTTATTGTTGTTGTTGTTGTTTATTTGACGTTCTTGTTGTTGTTGTTTATTTGACGTTGTTATTGTTGTTGTTGTTGTTTATATGACGTTGTTGTTGTTGACGTTGTTGTTGTTGACATTGTTGTTGTTTATTTGACGTTGTTGTTGTTGTTTATTTGACGTAGTTTTTGTTATTGACGTTGTTGTTGTTGTTGTTTATTTGACATTTTTGTTGTTGTTGATGTTGTTGTTGTTGTTTTTTATTTGACGTTGTTGTTGTTGTTGTTTATTTGAAGTTGTTGTTGTTGTTATTGTTATTGTTGTGGTTTATTTGACGTTGTTGTTGTTGTTGTTTATTTGACGTATTTGTTGTTGTTTATTTGATGTTGTTGTTGTTGTTGTTTATTTGACGTTGTTGTTGTTATTGTTTATTTGACGTTGTTAATGTTGTTGACGTTGTTGTTGTTGTTTTTGTTATTTATTTGACGTTGTTGTGTTGTTGTTTTTGTTGCTGTTATTGTTGGTGTTGTTGTTGTTGTTTTTGTTGTTGTTATTGTTGGTGTTGTTGTTGTTTATTTGACGTTGTTGTTATTGTTATTTGTTTGACGTTGTTGTTGTTGTTGTTTATTTGACGTTGTTGTTGTTGTTTATTTGACGTTGTTGTTTATTTGACATTGTTGTTGTTGTTGTGTTGACGTTGTTGTTGTTGTTTATTTGACGTTGTTGTTGTTGTTTATTTGATGTTGTTTTAGTTGTTGTTGTTTATTTGACGTTGTTGTTGTTGTTGTTTATTTGATGTTGTTTTAGTTGTTGTTGTTGTTTTTTATTTGACGTTGTTGTTTTTGACATTGTTGTTGTTGTTTATTTGACGTTGTTGTTGTTGTTTATTTGACGTAGTTGTTGTTATTGACGTTGTTGTTGTTGTTGTTGTTGTTTATTTGACGTTTTTGTTGTTGTTTTTTATTTGATGTTATTGTTGTTGTTGTTGTTTATTTGACGTTGTTGTTGTTGTTATTGTTGTTGTTGTTGTTTATATGACATTGTTGTTGTTGTTGTTTATTTGACGTTGTTGTTGTTGTTTATTTGACGTTGTTGTTATTGTTGTTTATTTGACGTTGTTGTTGTTATTTATTTGACGTTGTTGTTGTTGTTATTGTTTATTTGACGTCGTTGTTGTAGTTGTTTATTTGACGTTGTTAATGTTGTTGACGTTGTTGTGGTTGTTTTTGTTATTTATTTGACGTTGTTCTTGTTGTTTATTTGACGTTGTTGTTGTTGTTGTTTATTTGACATTGTTGTTGTTGTTTATTTGACGTTGTTAATGTTGTTGACGTTGTTGTTGCTATTGTTTATTTCACGTTGTTGTTGTTGTTATTGTTGTTGTTGTTGTTGTTGTTGTTTATTTGACGTTATTGTTGTTGTTGTTGTTGTTTATTTGACGTTGTTATTGTTGTTGTTGTTGTTGTTTATATGACGTTGTTGTTGTTGTTGACGTTGTTGTTGTTGTTATTGTTTATTTAACGTTGTTGTTGTTGTTGTTTATTTGACGTTGTTAATGTTGTTGAAGTTGTTGTTGTTGTTTTTGTTATTTATTTGACTTTGTTGTTGTTGTTGTTGTTTTTGTTATTGTTATTGTTGTTGTTGTTGTTTATTGGACGTTGTTGTTGTTGTTATTTATTTGACGCTGTTGTTGTTGTTGTTTATTTGAGATTGTTGTTGTTGTTGTTGTTTATTTGACGTTGTTGTTGTTGTTGTTTATTTGATGTTGTTTTAGTTGTTGTTGTTTATTTGACGTTGTTGTTGTTATTTATTTGACGTTGTTGTTGTTGTTATTGTTTATTTGACGTTGTTGTTGTTGTTGTTGTTTATTTGACGTTGTTAATGTTGTTGACGTAGTTGTTGTTGTTGTTTTTGTTATTTATTTGACGTTGTTGTTGTTGTTTTTGTTGTTGTTATTGTTGGTGTTGTTGTTGTTTATTTGACGTTGTTGTTGCTGTTGTTTATTTGATGTTGTTGTTGTTGTTTATTTGACGTTGTTGTTGTTGTTGTTTATTTGACGTTGTTGTTGTTGTTGTTTATTTGACATTGTTATTGTTGTTGTTTATTTGACGTTGTTGTTGTTGTTGTTGACGTTGTTGTTGTTTATTTCACGTTGTTGTTGTTGTTGTTTATATGACGTTGTTGTTGTTGTTGACGTTGATGTTGTTATTGTTTATTTAACGTTGTTGTTGTTGTTGTTGTTTATTTGACGTTGTTAATGTTGTTGACGTTGTTGTTGTTGTTTTTGTTGTTTATTTGACGTTGTTGTTGTTGTTGTTGTTTTTGTTATTGTTATTGTTGTTGTTGTTTATTTGACGTTGTTGTTGTTGTTATTTATTTGACGTTGTTGTTGTTGTTGTTGTTTATTTGAGATTGTTGTTGTTGTTGTTGTTTATTTGACGTTGTTGTTGTTGTTGTTTATTTGATGTTGTTTTAGTTGTTGTTTTTTATTTGACGGTGTTGTTGTTATTTATTTGACGTTGTTGTTGTTGTTATTGTTTATTTGACGTTGTTGTTGTTGTTGTTGTTTATTTGACGTTGTTAATGTTGTTGACGTTGTTGTTGTTGTTGTTGTTGTTTTTGTTATTTATTTGACGTTGTTGATGTTGTTTTTATTGTTGTTATTGTTGTTGTTGTTGTTTATTTGACGTTGTTGTTGTTGTTGTTGTGGTTGTTTATTTGACGTTGTTGTTGTTGTTGTTTATTTGACATTGTTGTTGTTGTTGTTGTTGACGTTGTTGTTGTTGTTGTTTATTTGACGTTAATGTTGTTGTTGTTTATTTGACGTTGTTGTTGCTGTTGTTTATTTGATGTTGTTTTAGTTGTTGTTGTTTATTTGACGTTGTTGTTGTTGTTGTTGTTTATTTGATGTTGTTTTAGTTGTTGTTGTTTATTTGACGTTGTTGTTGTTTTTTATTTGACGTTGTTGTTATTGACATTGTTGTTGTTGACATTGTTGTTATTGTTGTTGTTTATTTAACGTTGTTGTTGTTTATTTGACGTAGTTGTTGTTATTGACGTTGTTGTTGTTTATTTGACGTTTTTGTTGTAGTTGATGTTGTTGTTGTTGTTGTTTTTTATTTGGTGTTGTTGTCGTTGTTGTTTATTTGACGTTGTTGTTGTTGTTATTGTTGTTGTTATTGTTTATTTGACGTTGTTGTTGTTGTTGTTGTTTATTTGACGTTGTTGTTGTTGTTTATTTGATGTTGTTTTAGTTGTTGTTGTTGTTGTTGTTTATTTGACGTTGTTGTTGTTTATTTGATGTTGTTTTAGTTGTTGTTGTTTATTTGACGTTGTTGTTGTTGTTTTTTATTTGACGTTGTTGTTGTTGTTGACATTGTTGTTGTTGTTGTTGTTGTTTATTTGACATTTTTGTTGTTGTTGATGTTGTTGTTTTTGTTTTTTATTTGACGTTGTTGTTGTTGACATTATTGTTGTTGTTTATTTGACGTTGTTGTTGTTGTTTATTTGACGTAGTTGTTGTTATTGATGTTGTTGTTGTTGTTTATTTGTCATTTTTGTTGTTGTTGATGTTGTTGCTGTTGTTTTTTATTTGACGTTGTTGTTGTTGTTGTTTATTTGACGTTGTTGTTGTTGTTATTGTTATTGTTGTTGTTTATTTGACTTTGTTGTTGTTGTTGTTGTTTATTTGACGTTGTTGTTGTTGTTGTTTATTTGACGTTGTTGTTGTTGTTTATTTGACGTTGTTGTTGTTATTTATTTGACGTTGATGTTGTTGTTGTTATTGTTTATTTAACGTTGTTGTTGTTGTTGTTGTTGTTTATTTGACGTTGTTAATGTTGTTGACGTTGTTGTTGTTGTTTTTGTTATTTATTTGACGTTGTTGTTGTTGTTGTTTTTGTTGTTGTTATTGTTGGTGGTGTTGTTGTTTATTTGACGTTGTTGTTGTTGTTTTTGTTGTTGTTATTGTTGGTGGTGGTGTTGTTTATTTGACGTTGTTGTTGTTGTTGTTTATTTGACGTTGTTGTTGTTGTTTATTTGACGTTGTTAATGTTGTTGACGTTGTTGTTGCTGTTGTTTATTTCACGTTGTTGTTGTTATTGTTGTTATTGTTGTTGTTGTTGTTTATTTGATGTTCTTGTTGTTGTTGTTGTTGTTTATTTGACGTTGTTATTGTTGTTGTTGTTGTTTATATGACGTTGTTGTTGTTGACGTTGTTGTTGTTGACATTGTTGTTGTTTATTTGACGTTGTTGTTGTTGTTGTTGTTTATTTGACGTAGTTTTTGTTATTGACGTTGTTGTTGTTGTTGTTTATTTGACATTTTTGTTGTTGTTGATGTTGTTGTTGTTGTTTTTTATTTGACGTTGTTGTCGTTGTTGTTTATTTGAAGTTGTTGTTGTTGTTATTGTTATTGTTGTGGTTTATTTGACGTTGTTGTTGTTGTTGTTTATTTGACGTATTTGTTGTTGTTTATTTGATGTTGTTGTTGTTGTTTATTTGACGTTGTTGTTGTTATTGTTTATTTGACGTTGTTAATGTTGTTGACGTTGTTGTTGTTGTTTTTGTTATTTATTTGACGTTGTTGTGTTGTTGTTTTTGTTGCTGTTATTGTTGGTGTTGTTGTTGTTGTTGTTTTTGTTGTTGTTATTGTTGGTGTTGTTGTTGTTTATTTGACGTTGTTGTTATTGTTGTTTGTTTGACGTTGTTGTTGTTGTTGTTTATTTGACGTTGTTGTTGTTGTTTATTTGACGTTGTTGTTGTTGTTGTTTATTTGACATTGTTGTTGTTGTTGTGTTGACGTTGTTGTTGTTGTTGTTTATTTGACGTTGTTGTTGTTGTTTATTTGATGTTGTTTTAGTTGTTGTTGTTTATTTGACGTTGTTGTTGTTGTTTATTTGATGTTGTTTTAGTTGTTGTTGTTGTTTTTTATTTGACGTTGTTGTTTTTGACACTGTTGTTGTTGTTGTTTATTTGACGTTGTTGTTTATTTGACGTAGTTGTTGTTATTGACGTTGTTGTTGTTGTTGTTGTTGTTTATTTGACGTTTTTGTTGTTGTTGATGTTGTTGTTGTTGTTTTTTATTTGATGTTATTGTTGTTGTTGTTTATTTGACGTTGTTGTTGTTGTTATTGTTGTTGTTGTTGTTTATTTGACATTGTTGTTGTTGTTGTTTATTTGACGTTGTTGTTGTTGTTGTTGTTTATTTGACGTTGTTGTTGTTATTTATTTGACGTTGTTGTTGTTGTTATTGTTTATTTGACGTCGTTGTTGTTGTTGTTTATTTGACGTTGTTAATGTTGTTGACGTTGTTGTGGTTGTTTTTGTTATTTATTTGACGTTGTTGTTGTTGTTGTTGTTGTTTTTGTTGTTGTTATTGTTGTTCTTGTTGTTTATTTGACGTTGTTGTTGTTGTTGTTTATTTGACGTTGTTGTTGTTGTTGTTTATTTGACGTTGTTAATGTTGTTGACGTTGTTGTTGCTATTGTTTATTTCACGTTGTTGTTGTTGTTTATTTGACGTTATTGTTGTTGTTGTTGTTGTTTATTTGATGTTGTTATTGTTGTTGTTGTTGTTTATATGACGTTGTTGTTGTTGTTGACGTTGTTGTTGTTATTGTTTATTTAACGTTGTTGTTGTTGTTGTTTATTTGACGTTGTTAATGTTGTTGACGTTGTTGTTGTTGTTTTTGTTGTTTATTTGACGTTGTTGTTGTTGTTGTTGTTTTTGTTGTTGTTATTGTTGTTGTTATTGTTTATTTGACGTTGTTGTTGTTGTTATTTATTTGACGTTGTTGTTGTTGTTGTTTATTTGAGATTGTTGTTGTTGTTGTTGTTTATTTGACGTTGTTGTTGTTGTTGTTGTTGTTTATTTGATGTTGTTTTAGTTGTTGTTGTTTATTTGACGTTGTTGTTGTTATTTATTTGACGTTGTTGTTGTTGTTATTGTTTATTTGACGTTGTTGTTGTTGTTGTTGTTGTTGTTTATTTGACGTTGTTAATGTTGTTGACGTAGTTGTTGTTGTTGTTTTTGTTATTTATTTGACGTTGTTGTTGTTGTTTTTGTTGTTGTTATTGTTGGTGTTGTTGTTGTTTATTTGACGTTGTTGTTGCTGTTGTTTATTTGACGTTGTTGTTGTTGTTGTTTATTTGACGTTGTTGTTGTTGTTGTTGTTTATTTGACGTTGTTGTTGTTGTTTATTTGACATTGTTATTGTTGTTGTTTATTTGACGTTGTTGTTGTTGTTGACGTTGTTGTTGTTGTTGTTGTTTATTTCACGTTGTTGTTGTTGTTGTTGTTTATATGACGTTGTTGTTGTTGATGTTGTTGTTGTTATTGTTTATTTAACGTTGTTGTTGTTGTTGTTGTTGTTTATTTGACGTTGTTAATGTTGTTGACGTTGTTGTTGTTGTTGTTTAGTTGACGTTGTTGTTGTTGTTGTTAATTATTGTTATTGTTGTTTTTGTTGTTTTTGTTGTTGTTATTTATTTGACGTTGTTGTTGTTGTTGTTTATTTGAGATTGTTGTTGTTGTTGTTGTTTATTTGACGTTGTTGTTGTTGTTGTTTATTTGATGTTGTTTTAGTTGTTGTTGTTTATTTGACGGTGTTGTTGTTATTTATTTGACGTTGTTGTTGTTGTTATTGTTTATTTGACGTTGTTGTTGTTGTTGTTGTTGTTGTTTATTTGACGTTGTTAATGTTGTTGACGTTGTTGTTGTTGTTGTTTTTGTTTTTTATTTGATGTTGTTGTTGTTGTTTTTGTTGTTGTTATTGTTGGTGTTGTTGTTGTTTATTTGACGTTGTTGTTGCTGTTGTTTATTTGACGTTGTTGTTGTTGTTGTTTATTTGACGTTGTTGTTGTTGTTTATTTGACGTTGTTGTTGTTGTTGTTTATTTGACGTTGTTGTTGTTATTTATTTGACGTTGTTGTTGTTGTTATTGTTTATTTGACGTCGTTGTTGTTGTTGTTTATTTGACGTTGTTAATGTTGTTGTGGTTGTTTTTGTTATTTATTTGACGTTGTTGTTGTTGTTGTTGTTGTTGTTTTTGTTGTTGTTATTGTTGTTCTTGTTGTTTATTTGACGTTGTTGTTGTTGTTGTTTATTTGACGTTGTTGTGGTTGTTTATTTGACGTTGTTAATGTTGTTGACGTTGTTGTTGCTATTGTTTATTTCACGTTGTTGTTGTTGTTATTGTTGTTATTGTTGTTGTTGTTTATTTGACGTTATTGTTGTTGTTGTTGTTTATTTGATGTTGTTATTGTTGTTGTTGTTGTTGTTTATATGACGTTGTTGTTGTTGTTGACGTTGTTGTTGTTATTGTTTATTTAACGTTGTTGTTGTTGTTGTTTATTTGACGTTGTTAATGTTGTTGACGTTGTTGTTGTTGTTTTTGTTGTTTATTTGACGTTGTTGTTGTTGTTGTTGTTTTTGTTATTGTTATTGTTGTTGTTATTGTTTATTTGACGTTGTTGTTGTTGTTATTTATTTGACGTTGTTGTTGTTGTTGTTTATTTGAGATTGTTGTTGTTGTTGTTGTTTATTTGACGTTGTTGTTGTTGTTGTTGTTGTTTATTTGATGTTGTTTTAGTTGTTGTTGTTTATTTGACGTTGTTGTTGTTATTTATTTGACGTTGTTGTTGTTGTTATTGTTTATTTGACGTTGTTGTTGTTGTTGTTGTTTATTTGACGTTGTTAATGTTGTTGACGTAGTTGTTGTTGTTGTTTTTGTTATTTATTTGACGTTGTTGTTGTTGTTTTTGTTGTTGTTATTGTTGTTGTTGTTGTTGTTTATTTGACGTTGTTGTTGCTGTTGTTTATTTGACGTTGTTGTTGTTGTTGTTTATTTGACGTTGTTGTTGTTGTTGTTGTTTATTTGACGTTGTTGTTGTTGTTGTTTATTTGACATTGTTATTGTTGTTGTTTATTTGACGTTGTTGTTGTTGATGACGTTGTTGTTGTTGTTGTTTATTTCACGTTGTTGTTGTTGTTTATATGACGTTGTTGTTGTTGTTGATGTTGTTGTTGTTATTGTTTATTTAACGTTGTTGTTGTTGTTGTTGTTTATTTGACGTTGTTAATGTTGTTGACGTTGTTGTTGTTGTTTTTGTTGTTTATTTGACATTGTTGTTGTTGTTGTTGTTTTTGTTATTGTTATTGTTGTTGTTGTTGTTTATTTGACGTTTTTGTTGTTGTTATTTATTTGACGTTGTTGTTGTTGTTTATTTGAGATTGTTTTGTTGTTGTTGTTTATTTGACGTTGTTGTTGTTTATTTGATGTTGTTTTAGTTGTTGTTGTTTATTTGACGGTGTTGTTGTTATTTATTTGACGTTGTTGTTGTTGTTATTGTTTATTTGACGTTGTTGTTGTTGTTGTTGTTGTTGTTTATTTGACGTTGTTAATGTTGTTGACGTTGTTGTTGTTTTTGTTGTTGTTATTGTTGGTGTTGTTGTTGTTTATTTGACGTTGTTGTTGCTGTTGTTTATTTGACGTTGTTGTTGCTGTTGTTTATTTGACGTTGTTGTTGTTGTTGTTTATTTGACGTTGTTGTTGTTGTTGTTGTTTATTTGACATTGTTATTGTTGTTGTTTATTTGACGTTGTTATTGTTGTTTATTTGACATTGTTGTTGTTGTTGACGTTGTTGTTGTTGTTGTTTATTTGACGTTGTTGTTGTTGTTGTGGTTGTTTATTTGATGTTGTTTTAGTTGTTGTTGTTTATTTGACGTTGTTGTTGTTTTTTATTTGACGTTATTGTTGTTGACATTGTTGTTGTTATTGTTGTTGTTTATTTGACGTTGTTGTTGTTGTTGTTGTTTATTTGACCTAGTTGTTGTTATTGACGTTGTTGTTGTTGTTTATTTAACGTTTTTGTTGTTGTTGATGTTGTTGTTGTTGTTGTTTTTTATTTGACGTTGTTGTTGTTATTTGACGTTGTTGTTGTTGTTGTTGTTTATTTGATGTTGTTTTAGTTGTTGTTGTTGTTGTTGTTGTTTATTTGACGTTGTTGTTGTTGTTGTTTATTTGATGTTGTTTTAGTTGTTGTTGTTTATTTGACGTTGTTGTTTTTTATTTAACGTTGTTGTTGTTGACATTGTTGTTGTTGTTTATTTGACGTTGTTGTTGTTGTTTATTTGACGTAGTTGTTGTTATTGATGTTGTTGTTGTTGTTGTTGTTTATTTGACGTTGTTGTTGTTATTGTTTATTTGGCGTTGTTGTTGTTGTTGTTTATTTGACGTTGTTAATGTTGTTGACGTTGTTGTGGTTGTTTTTGTTATTTATTTGACGTTGTTGTTTTTGTTATTTATTTGACGTTGTTGTTGTTGTTGTTGTTTTTGTTGTTGTTATTGTTGTTCTTGTTGTTTATTTGACGTTGTTGTTGTTGTTGTTTATTTGACATTGTTGTTGTTGTTTATTTGACGTTGTTAATGTTGTTGACGTTGTTGTTGCTATTGTTTATTTCACGTTGTTGTTGTTGTTATTGTTGTTGTTGTTGTTGTTGTTTATTTGACGTTATTGTAGTTCTTGTTGTTTATTTGACGTTGTTATTATTGTTGTTGTTGTTGTTTATATGACGTTGTTGTTGTTGTTGACGTTGTTGTTGTTATTGTTTATTTAACGTTGTTGTTGTTGTTTATTTGACGTTGTTAATGTTGTTGACGTTGTTGTTGTTGTTTTTGTTGTTTATTTGACGTTGTTGTTGTTGTTGTTGTTGTTTTTGTTATTGTTATTGTTGTTGTTGTTGTTTATTTGACGTTGTTGTTGTTGTTATTTATTTGACGTTGTTGTTGTTGTTGTTTATTTGAGATTGTTGTTGTTGTTGTTGTTTATTTGACGTTGTTGTTGTTGTTGTTGTTTATTTGATGTTGTTTTAGTTGTTGTTGTTTATTTGACGTTGTTGTTGTTATTTATTTGACGTTGTTGTTGTTGTTATTGTTTATTTGACGTTGTTGTTGTTGTTGTTGTTTATTTGACGTTGTTAATGTTGTTGACGTAGTTGTTGTTGTTGTTTTTGTTATTTATTTGACGTTGTTGTTGTTGTTTTTGTTGTTGTTATTGTTGGTGTTGTTGTTGTTTATTTGACGTTGTTGTTGCTGTTGTTTATTTGACGTCGTTGTTGTTGTTGTTTATTTGACGTTGTTGTTGTTGTTGTTTATTTGACGTTGTTGTTGTTTATTTGACATTGTTATTGTTGTTGTTTATTTGACGTTGTTGTTGTTGTTGTTGATGTTGTTGTTGTTGTTGTTTATTTCACGTTGTTGTTGTTGTTGTTGTTGTTGTTGTTTATATGACGTTGTTGTTGTTGTTAACGTTGTTGTTTTTATTGTTTATTTAACGTTATTGTTGTTGTTGTTGTTTATTTGACGTTGTTAATGTTGTTGACGTTGTCGTTGTTTTTTTTGTTGTTTATTTGACGTTGTTGTTGTTGTTGTTTTTTTTGTTATTGTTATTGTTGTTGTTGTTGTTTATTTGACGTTGTTGTTGTTGTTATTTATTTGACGTTGTTGTTGTTGTTGTTTATTTGAGATTGTTGTTGTTGTTGTTGTTTATTTGACGTTGTTGTTGTTGTTGTTTATTTGATGTTGTTTTAGTTGTTGTTGTTTATTTGACGGTGTTATTGTTATTTATTTGACGTTGTTGTTGTTGTTATTGTTTATTTGACGTTGTTGTTGTTGTTGTCGTTGTTGTTTATTTGACGTTGTTAATGTTGTTGACGTTGTTGTTGTTGTTGTTTTTGTTTTTTATTTGACGTTGTTGTTGTTGTTTTTGTTGTTGTTATTGTTGGTGTTGTTGTTGTTTATTTGACGTTGTTGTTGCTGTTCTTTATTTGACGTTGTTGTTGTTGTTGTTTATTTGACGTTGTTGTTGTTGTTTATTTGACGTTGTTGTTGTTGTTTATTTGACATTGTTATTGTTGTTGTTTATTTGACGTTGTTGTTGTTGTTTATTTGACATTGTTGTTGTTGTTGTTGACGTTGTTGTTGTTGTTGTTTATTTGACGTTGTTGTTGTTGTTGTTGTTGTTTATTTGATGTTGTTTTAGTTGTTGTTGTTTATTTGACATTGTTGTTGTTTTTTATTTGACGTTATTGTTGTTGACATTGTTGTTGTTGTTGTTGTTGTTTATTTGACGTTGTTGTTGTTGTTGTTGTTTATTTGACCAAGTTGTTGTTATTGACGTTGTTGTTGTTGTTGTTTATTTAACGTTTTTGTTGTTGTTGATGTTGTTGTTGTTGTTGTTTTTTATTTGACGTTGTTGTTGTTATTTGACGTTGTTGTTGTTGTTGTTGTTTATTTGATGTTGTTTTAGTTGTTGTTGTTGTTGTTGTTTATTTGACGTTGTTGTTGTTGTTGTTTATTTGATGTTGTTTTAGTTGTTGTTATTTATTTGACGTTGTTGTTGTTTTTTATTTAACGTTGTTGTTGTTGACATTGTTGTTGTTGTTTATTTGACGTTGTTATTGTTGTTTATTTGACGTAGTTGTTGTTATTGATGTTGTTGTTGTTGTTGTTGTTGTTGTTTATTTGACGTTGTTGTTGTTGTTGTTTATTTGACGTTGTTGTTGTTGTTGTTTATTTTACATTGTTGTTGTTGTTGTGTTGACGTTGTTGTTGTTGTTGTTTATTTGACGTTGTTGTTGTTGTTTATTTGATGTTGTTTTAGTTGTTGTTGTTTATTTGACGTTGTTGTTGTTGTTGTTTATTTGATGTTGTTTTAGTAGTTGTTGTTGTTTTTTATTTGACGTTGTTGTTTTTGACATTGTTGTTGTTGTTTATTTGACGGTGTTGTTGTTGTTTATTTGACGTAGTTGTTGTTATTGACGTTGTTGTTGTTGTTGTTGTTGTTGTTTATTTGACGTTTTTGTTGTTGTTGATGTTGTTGTTGTTGTTTTTTATTTGATGTTATTGTTGTTCTTGTTTATTTGTTGTTGTTGTTGTTTATTTGACGTTGTTGTTGTTGTTTATTTGACGTTGTTGTTGTTGTTGTTTATTTGACGTTGTTGTTGTTATTTATTTGATGTTGTTGTTGTTGTTATTGTTTATTTGACGTCGTTGTTGTTGTTGTTTATTTGACGTTGTTAATGTTGTTGACGTTGTTGTGGTTGTTTTTGTTATTTATTTGACGTTGTTGTTGTTGTTGTTTTTGTTGTTGTTATTGTTGTTCTTGTTGTTTATTTGACGTTGTTGTTGTTGTTGTTTATTTGACATTGTTGTTGTTGTTTATTTGACGTTGTTATTGTTGTTGACGTTGTTGTTGCTATTGTTTATTTCACGTTGTTGTTGTTGTTGTTATTGTTGTTGTTGTTGTTTATTTGACGTTATTGTTGTTGTTGTTGTTTATTTGACGTTGCTATTGTTGTTGTTGTTGTTGTTTATATGACGTTGTTGTTGTTGTTGACGTTGTTGTTGTTATTGTTTATTTAACGTTGTTGTTGTTGTTGTTTATTTGACGTTGTTAATGTTGTTGACGTTGTTGTTGTTGTTTTTGTTGTTTATTTGACGTTGTTGTTGTTGTTGTTGTTTTTGTTATTGTTATTGTTGTTGTTGTTTATTTGACGTTGTTGTTGTTGTTATTTATTTGACGTTGTTGTTGTTGTTGTTTATTTAAGATTGTTGTTGTTGTTGTTGTTTATTTGACGTTGTTGTTGTTGTTGTTTATTTGATGTTGTTTTAGTTGTTGTTGTTTATTTGACGTTGTTGTTGTTATTTATTTGACGTTGTTGTTGTTGTTATTGTTTATTTGACGTTGTTGTTGTTGTTGTTGTTGTTTATTTGACGTTGTTAATGTTGTTGACGTTGTTGTTGTTGTTGTTTTTGTTATTTATTTGACGTTGTTGTTGTTGTTTTTATTGTTGTTATTGTTGGTGTTGTTGTTGTTTATTTGACGTTGTTGTTGCTGTTGTTTATTTGACGTTGTTGTTGTTGTTGTTTATTTGACGTTGTTGTTTTTGTTATTTATTTGACGTTGTTGTTATTGACATTGTTGTTGTTTATTTGACGTTGTTGTTGTTGTTGTTGTTTATTTGACGTAGTTTTTGTTATTGACGTTGTTGTTGTTGTTGTTTATTTGACATTTTTGTTGTTGTTGATGTTGTTGTTGTTGTTGTTTATTTGACGTTGTTGTTGTTGTTTTTTATTTGAAGTTGTTGTTGTTGTTATTGTTATTGTTGTTGTTTATTTGACGTTGTTGTTGTTGTTGTTTATTTGACGTTGTTGTTGTTGTTTATTTGATGTTGTTGTTGTTGTAGTTTATTTGACGTTGTTGTTGTTATTTATTTGACGTTGTTGTTGTTGTTATTGTTTATTTGACGTTGTTGTTGTTGTTATTGTTTATTTGACGTTGTTAATGTTGTTGACGTTGTTGTTGTTGTTTTTGTTATTTATTTGACGTTGTTGTTGTTGTTGTTTTTGTTGTTGTTATTGTTGGTGTTGTTGTTGTTGTTTTTGTTGTTGTTGTTATTGTTGGTGTTGTTGTTGTTAATTTGACGTTGTTGTTATTGTTGGTGTTGTTGTTGTTGTTTTTGTTGTTGTTATTGTTGGTGTTGTTGTTGTTTATTTGACGTTGTTGTTATTGTTGTTTGTTTGATGTTGTTGTTGTTGTTGTTGTTTATTTGACGTTGTTGTTGTTGTTGTTGTTTATTTGACGTTGTTGTTGTTGTTGTATATTTGACATTGTTGTTGTTGTTGTTTATTTGACGTTGTTGTTGTTGTTGTATATTTGACATTGTTGTTGTTGTTGTGTTGACGTTGTTGTTGTTGTTGTTGTTTATTTGACGTTGTTGTTGTTGTTGTTTATTTGATGTTGTTTTAGTTGTTGTTGTTTATTTGACGTTGTTGTTGTTTTTTATTTGACGTTATTGTTGTTGACATTGTTGTTGTTGTTGTTGTTTATTTGACGTTGTTGTTGTTGTTTATTTGACCTAGTTGTTGTTATTGACGTTGTTGTTGTTGTTGTTGTTGTTGTTGTTGTTTATTTAAGGTTTTTGTCGTTGTTGATGTTGTTGTTGTTGTTTTTTATTTGACGTTGTTGTTGTTATTTGACGTTGTTGTTGTTGTTGTTGTTTATTTGATGTTGTTTTAGTTGTTGTTGTTGATGTT
This sequence comes from Vicia faba, assembly GCA_948472305.1. Taxonomy (NCBI): domain Eukaryota; kingdom Viridiplantae; phylum Streptophyta; class Magnoliopsida; order Fabales; family Fabaceae; genus Vicia; species Vicia faba. The sequence goes on from OX451740.1 coordinate 455,820,244, forward strand.
GTTTATTTGACGTTGTTGTTGTTGTTGTTGTTTATTTGATGTTGTTTTAGTTGTTGTTATTTATTTGACGTTGTTGTTGTTTTTTATTTAACGTTGTTGTTGTTGACATTGTTGTTGTTGTTTATTTGACGTTGTTGTTGTTGTTTATTTGACGTAGTTATTGTTATTGATGTTGTTGTTTTGTTTATTTGACATTTTTGTTGTTGTTGATGTTGTTGTTGTTGATTTTTATTTGACGTTGTTGTTGTTGTTGTTTATTTGACGTTGTTGTTATTGTTATTGTTATTGTTGTTGTTTATTTGACGTTGTTGTTGTTGTTTATTTGACGTTGTTGTTGTTGTTGTTTATTTGACGTTGTTGTTGTTATTTATTAGACATTGTTGTTGTTGTTATTGTTGTTGTTTATTTGACGTTGTTAATGTGGTTGACGTTGTTGTTGTTGTTTTTGTTGTTTATTTGACGTTGTTGTTGTTGTTGTTGTTGTTGTTGTTGTTTATTTGACGTTGTTGTTGTTGTTGTTGTTTATTTGACGTTGTTGTTGTTGTTTATTTGACATTGTTGTTGTTGTTGTTGTTGACGTTGTTGTTGTTGTTGTTGTTTATTTGACGTTGTTGTTGCTGTTGTTTATTTGATGTTGTTTTAGTTGTTGTTGTTTATTTGACGTTGGTGTTGTTGTTGTTGTTGTTGTTTATTTGATGTTGTTTTAGTTGTTGTTGTTTATTTGACGTTGTTGTTGTTTTTTATTTGACGTTGTTGTTGTTGACATTGTTGTTGTTGTTGTTGTTTATTTGACGTTGTTGTTGTTGTTTATTTGACGTAGTTGTTGTTATTGACGTTGTTGTTGTTGTTTATTTGACGTTTTTGTTGTAGTTGATGTTGTTGTTGTTGTTGTTTTTTATTTGATGTTGTTGTCGTTGTTGTTTATTTGACGTTGTTGTTGTTGTTTATTTGACGTTGTTGTTGTTGTTGTTTATTTGACGTTGTTGTTGTTGTTGTTTATTTGATGTTGTTTTAGTTGTTGTTGTTGTTGTTTATTTGACGTTGTTGTTGTTGTTGTTTATTTGATGTTGTTTTAGTTGTTGTTGTTTATTTGACGTTTTTGTTGTTTTTTATTTGAAGTTGTTGTTGTTGACATTATTGTTGTTGTTTATTTGACGTTGTTGTTGTTGTTTATTTGACGTAGTTGTTGTTATTGATGTTGTTGTTGTTGTTTATTTGACATTTTTGTTGTTGTTGATGTTGTTGTTGTTGTTTTTTATTTGACGTTGTTGTTGTTTATTTCACGTTGTTGCTATTGTTGTTATTGTTATTGTTGTTGTTTATTTGACTTTGTTGTTGTTGTTGTTGTTGTTTATTTGACGTTGTTGTTGTTGTTTATTTGACGTTGTTGTTGTTGTTGTTGTTGTTGTTTATTTGACGTTGTTGTTGTTATTTATTTGACGTTGTTGTTGTTGTTGTTATTGTTTATTTAACGTTGTTGTTGTTGTTGTTGTTGTTGTTGTTTATTTGACGTTGTTAATGTTGTTGACGTTGTTGTTGTTGTTGTTGTTTTTGTTATTTTTTTGACATTGTTGTTGTTGTTGTTTTTGTTGTTGTTATTGTTGGTGGTGTGGTTGTTTATTTGACGTTGTTGTTGTTGTTGTTTTTGTTGTTGTTATTGTTGGTGGTGTTGTTGTTTATTTGACGTTGTTGTTGTTGTTGTTGTTGTTTATTTGACGTTGTTGTTGTTGTTTATTTGACGTTGTTAATGTTGTTGACATTGTTGTTGCTGTTGTTTATTTCACGTTGTTGTTGTTGTTGTTGTTATTGTTGTTGTTGTTGTTTATTTGACGTTCTTGTTGTTGTTGTTTATTTGACGCTGTTATTGTTGTTGTTTATATGACGTTGTTGTTGTTGTTGACGTTGTTGTTGTTATTATTTATTTAACGTTGTTGTTGTTGTTGTTGTTTATTTGACGTTATTAATGTTGTTGACGTTGTTGTTGTTGTTTTTGTTGTTTATTTGACGTTGCTGTTGTTGTTGTTGTTTTTGTTGTTGTTATTGTTGGTGTTGTTGTTGTTAATTTGACGTTGTTGTTATTGTTGGTGTTGTTGTTGTTGTTTTTGTTGTTGTTATTGTTGGTGTTGTTGTTGTTTATTTGACGTTGTTGTTATTGTTGTTTGTTTGATGTTGTTGTTGTTGTTGTTGTTTATTTGACGTTGTTGTTGTTGTTGTTGTTTATTTGACGTTGTTGTTGTTGTTGTATATTTGACATTGTTGTTGTTGTTGTTGTTTATTTGACGTTGTTGTTGTTGTTGTATATTTGACATTGTTGTTGTTGTTGTGTTGACGTTGTTGTTGTTGTTTATTTGACGTTGTTGTTGTTGTTGTTGTTGTTGTTTATTTGATGTTGTTTTAGTTGTTGTTGTTTATTTGACGTTGTTGTTGTTTTTTATTTGACGTTATTGTTGTTGACATTGTTGTTGTTGTTGTTGTTTATTTGACGTTGTTGTTGTTGTTTATTTGACCTAGTTGTTGTTATTGACGTTGTTGTTGTTGTTGTTGTTGTTGTTGTTGTTTATTTAAGGTTTTTGTCGTTGTTGATGTTGTTGTTGTTGTTTTTTATTTGACGTTGTTGTTGTTATTTGACGTTGTTGTTGTTGTTGTTGTTTATTTGATGTTGTTTTAGTTGTTGTTGTTGATGTTGTTTATTTGACGTTGTTGTTGTTGTTGTTGTTTATTTGATGTTGTTTTAGTTGTTGTTGTTTATTTGACGTTGTTGTTGTTTTTTATTTAACGTTGTTGTTGTTGACATTGTTGTTGTTGTTTATTTGACGTTGTTGTTGTTGTTTATTTGACATAGTTATTGTTATTGATGTTGTTGTTTTGTTTATTTGACATTTTTGTTGTTGTTGATGTTGTTGTTGTTGTTTTTTATTTGACGTTGTTGTTGTTGTTGTTTATTTGACGTTGTTGTTATTGTTATTGTTATTGTTGTTGTTTATTTGACGTTGTTGTTGTTGTTTATTTGACGTTGTTGTTGTTGTTGTTTATTTGACGTTGTTGTTGTTATTTATTAGACATTGTTGTTGTTGTTATTGTTGTTGTTTATTTGACGTTGTTAATGTGGTTGACGTTGTTGTTGTTGTTTTTGTTGTTTATTTGACGTTGTTGTTGTTGTTGTTGTTGTTGTTGTTTATTTGACGTTGTTGTTGTTGTTGTTGTTTATTTGACGTTGTTGTTGTTGTTTATTTGACATTGTTGTTGTTGTTGTTGTTGACGTTGTTGTTGTTGTTGTTGTTTATTTGACGTTGTTGTTGCTGTTGTTTATTTGATGTTGTTTTAGTTGTTGTTGTTTATTTGACGTTGGTGTTGTTGTTGTTGTTGTTGTTTATTTGATGTTGTTTTAGTTGTTGTTGTTTATTTGACGTTGTTGTTGTTTTTTATTTGACGTTGTTGTTGTTGACATTGTTGTTGTTGTTGTTGTTTATTTGACGTTGTTGTTGTTGTTTATTTGACGTAGTTGTTGTTATTGACGTTGTTGTTGTTGTTGTTTATTTGACGTTTTTGTTGTAGTTGATGTTGTTGTTGTTGTTGTTTTTTATTTGATGTTGTTGTCGTTGTTGTTTATTTGACGTTGTTGTTGTTGTTTATTTGACGTTGTTGTTGTTGTTGTTTATTTGACGTTGTTGTTGTTGTTGTTTATTTGATGTTGTTTTAGTTGTTGTTGTTGTTGTTTATTTGACGTTGTTGTTGTTGTTGTTTATTTGATGTTGTTTTAGTTGTTGTTGTTTATTTGACGTTTTTGTTGTTTTTTATTTGAAGTTGTTGTTGTTGACATTATTGTTGTTGTTTATTTGACGTTGTTGTTGTTGTTTATTTGACGTAGTTGTTGTTATTGATGTTGTTGTTGTTGTTTATTTGACATTTTTGTTGTTGTTGATGTTGTTGTTGTTGTTTTTTATTTGACGTTGTTGTTGTTTATTTGACGTTGTTGCTATTGTTGTTATTGTTATTGTTGTTGTTTATTTGACTTTGTTGTTGTTGTTGTTGTTGTTTATTTGACGTTGTTGTTGTTGTTTATTTGACGTTGTTGTTGTTGTTGTTGTTTATTTGACGTTGTTGTTGTTATTTATTTGACGTTGTTGTTGTTGTTGTTATTGTTTATTTAACGTTGTTGTTGTTGTTGTTGTTGTTGTTGTTTATTTGACGTTGTTAATGTTGTTGACGTTGTTGTTGTTGTTGTTGTTTTTGTTATTTTTTTGACGTTGTTGTTGTTGTTGTTTTTGTTGTTGTTATTGTTGGTGGTGTGGTTGTTTATTTGACGTTGTTGTTGTTGTTGTTTTTGTTGTTGTTATTGTTGGTGGTGTTGTTGTTTATTTGACGTTGTTGTTGTTGTTGTTGTTGTTTATTTGACGTTGTTGTTGTTGTTTATTTGACGTTGTTAATGTTGTTGACGTTGTTGTTGCTGTTGTTTATTTCACGTTGTTGTTGTTGTTGTTGTTGTTGTTATTGTTGTTGTTGTTGTTTATTTGACGTTCTTGTTGTTGTTGTTTATTTGACGCTGTTATTGTTGTTGTTTATATGACGTTGTTGTTGTTGTTGACGTTGTTGTTGTTATTATTTATTTAACGTTGTTGTTGTTGTTGTTGTTTATTTGACGTTATTAATGTTGTTGACGTTGTTGTTGTTGTTTTTGTTGTTTATTTGACGTTGCTGTTGTTGTTGTTGTTTTTGTTGTTGTTATTGTTGTTGTTGTTGTTTATTTGACGTTGTTGTTGTTGTTATTTATTTGACGTTGTTGTTGTTTATTTGAGATTGTTGTTGTTGTTGTTGTTGTTTATTTGACGTTGTTGTTGTTGTTTATTTGACGTTGTTGTTGTTGTTGTTTATTTGATGTTGTTTTAGTTGTTGTTGTTTATTTGACATTGTTGTTGTTATTTATTTGACGTTGTTGTTGTTGTTATTGTTTATTTGACGTTGTTGTTGTTGTTATTTATTTGACGTTGTTAATGTTGTTGACGTTGTTGTTGTTGTTTTTGTTATTTATTTGACGTTGTTGTTGTTGTTGTTGTTTTTGTTGTTGTAATTGTTGGTGTTGTTGTTGTTTATTTGACGTTATTGTTGTTATTGTTTATTTGACGTTGTTGTTGTTGTTGTTGTTTATTTGACGTTGTTGTTGTTGTTTATTTAACGTTGTTGTTGTTGTTGTTTATTTGACGTTGTTGTTGTTGTTGTTTATTTGACGTTGTTGTTGTTGTTTATTTGACATTGTTGTTATTGTTGTTGTTGTTTATTTGACGTTGTTGTTGTTGTTGTTGTTGTTTATTTGATGTTGTTTTAGTTGTTGTTGTTTATTTGTGGTTGTTGTTGTTTTTTATTTGACGTTATTGTTGTTGACATTGTTGTTGTTGTTGTTGTTTATTTGACAGTGTTGTTGTTGTTGTTTATTTGACGTAGTTGTTTATATTGACGTTGTTGTTGTTGTTGTTGTTTATTTGACGTTTTTGTTGTTATTGATGTTGTTGTTGTTTTTTATTTGACGTCGTTGTTGTTATTTGACGTTTTTGTTGTTGTTGTTGTTTATTTGACGTTGTTGTTGTTGTTGTTGTTTATTTGACGTTGTTGTTGTTGTTGTTTATTTGACGTTGTTGTTGTTGTTGTTGTTGTTGTTTATTTGACGTTGTTGTTGTTGTTTATTTGACATTGTTTTTGTTATTTGACGTTGTTGTTGTTGTTGTTGTATTTGTTGTTGCTTATTTGACATTGTTGTTATTGTTGTTGTTTTATTGACGTTGTTGTTGCTGTTGTTTATTTGACGTTGTTGTTGTTGTTGTTGTTTATTTGACGTTGTTGTTATTGTTTATTTGATGTTGTTTTAGTTGTTGTTGTTTATTTAACGTTGTTGTTGTTTTTTATTTGACGTTGTTGTTGTTGTTGACATTGTTGTTGTTTTTTATTTGACGTTGTTGTTGTTGACATTGTTGTTGTTGTTTTTTTGACGTTGTTGTTGTTGTTGTTTATTTGACGTAGTTGTTGTTATTGATGTTGTTGTTGTTGTTGTTTATTTGACATTTTTGTTGTTGTTGATGTGGTCATTGTTGTTTTTTATTTGACGTTGTTGTTGTTGTTGTTTATTTGACGTTGTTGTTGTTGTTATTGTTATTGTTGTTGTTTATTTGACGTTGTTGTTGTTGTTTATTTGACGTTGTTGTTGTTGTTGTTTATTTGACGTTGTTGTTGTTATTTATTTGACATTGTTGTTGTTGTTATTGTTTATTTAACGTTGTTGTTGTTGTTGTTGTTTATTTGACGTTGTTAATGTGGTTGACGTTGTTGTTGTTGTTTTTGTTATTTATTTGACGTTGTTGTTGTTGTTGTTTTTGTTGTTGTTATTGTTGGTGTTGTTGTTATTTATTTGACGTTGTTGTTGTTGTTGTTGTTGTTTATTTGACGTCGTTGTTGTTGTTGTTGTTGTTTATTTGACGTTGTTGTTGTTGTTGTTGTTGTTGTTGTTTATTTGACATTGTTGTTGTTGTTGTTGACGTTGTTGTTGTTGTTGTTGTTGTTTATTTGACGTTGTTGTTGCTGTTGTTTATTTGATAATGTTTTAGTTGTTGTTGTTTATTTGACGTTGTTGTTGTTGTTGTTGTTGTTGTTGTTTATTTGATGTTGTTTTAGTTGTTGTTGTTTATTTGACGTTTTTGTTCTTTTTTATTTGACGTTGTTGTTGTTGACATTGTTGTTGTTGTTGTTGTTTATTTGACGTTGTTTTTGTTGTTTATTTGACGTAGTTGTTGTTATTGATGTAGTTGTTGTTGTTATTGTTGTTTATTTGACGTTTTTGTTGTAGTTGATGTTGTTGTTGTTTTTTATTTGATGTTGTTGTCGTTGTTGTTTATTTGACGTTGTTGTTGTTGTTATTGTTGTTGTTGTTGTTTATTTGACGTTGTTGTTGTTATTTATTTGACGTTGTTGTTGTTGTTATTGTTTATTTGACGTCGTTGTTGTTGTTGTTTATTTGACGTTGTTAATGTTGTTGACGTTGTTGTGATTGTTTTTGTTATTTATTTGACGTTGTTGTTGTTGTTGTTGTTTTTGTTGTTGTTATTGTTGTTCTTGTTGTTTATTTGACGTTGTTGTTGTTGTTGTTTATTTGACATTGTTGTTGTTGTTTATTTGACGTTGTTATTGTTGTTGACGTTGTTGTTGCTATTGTTTATTTCACGTTGTTGTTGTTGTTGTTATTGTTGTTGTTGTTGTTTATTTGACGTTATTGTTGTTGTTGTTGTTTATTTGACGTTGTTATTGTTGTTGTTGTTGTTGTTTATATGACGTTGTTGTTGTTGTTGACGTTGTTGTTGTTATTGTTTATTTAACGTTGTTGTTGTTGTTGTTGTTTATTTGACGTTGTTAATGTTGTTGACGTTGTTGTTGTTGTTTTTGTTGTTTATTTGACGTTGTTGTTGTTGTTGTTTTTGTTATTGTTATTGTTGTTGTTGTTTATTTGACGTTGTTGTTGTTGTTATTTATTTGACGTTGTTGTTGTTGTTGTTTATTTGAGATTGTTGTTGTTGTTGTTGTTTATTTGACGTTGTTGTTGTTGTTGTTTATTTGATGTTGTTTTAGTTGTTGTTGTTTATTTGACGTTGTTGTTGTTATTTATTTGACGTTGTTGTTGTTGTTATTGTTTATTTGACGTTGTTGTTGTTGTTGTTGTTTATTTGACGTTGTTAATGTTGTTGACGTTGTTGTTGTTGTTGTTTTTGTTATTTATTTGACGTTGTTGTTGTTGTTTTTATTGTTGTTATTGTTGGTGTTGTTGTTGTTTATTTGACGTTGTTGTTGCTGTTGTTTATTTGACGTTGTTGTTGTTGTTGTTTATTTGACGTTGTTGTTTTTGTTATTTATTTGACGTTGTTGTTATTGACATTGTTGTTGTTTATTTGACGTTGTTGTTGTTGTTGTTGTTGTTTATTTGACGTAGTTTTTGTTATTGACGTTGTTGTTGTTGTTGTTTATTTGACATTTTTGTTGTTGTTGATGTTGTTGTTGTTGTTTTTTATTTGACGTTGTTGTTGTTGTTTTTTATTTGAAGTTGTTGTTGTTGTTATTGTTATTGTTGTTGTTTATTTGACGTTGTTGTTGTTGTTGTTTATTTGACGTTATTGTTGTTGTTTATTTGATGTTGTTGTTGTTGTAGTTTATTTGACGTTGTTGTTGTTATTTATTTGACGTTGTTGTTGTTGTTATTGTTTATTTGACGTTGTTGTTGTTGTTATTGTTTATTTGACGTTGTTAATGTTGTTGACGTTGTTGTTGTTGTTTTTGTTATTTATTTGACGTTGTTGTTGTTGTTGTTTTTGTTGTTGTTATTGTTGGTGTTGTTGTTGTTGTTTTTGTTGTTGTTGTTATTGTTGGTGTTGTTGTTGTTAATTTGACGTTGTTGTTATTGTTGGTGTTGTTGTTGTTGTTTTTGTTGTTGTTATTGTTGGTGTTGTTGTTGTTTATTTGACGTTGTTGTTATTGTTGTTTGTTTGACGTTGTTGTTGTTGTTGTTGTTTATTTGACGTTGTTGTTGTTGTTGTTGTTTATTTGACGTTGTTGTTGTTGTTGTATATTTGACATTGTTGTTGTTGTTGTGTTGACGTTGTTGTTGTTGTTGTTTATTTGACGTTGTTGTTGTTGTTGTTGTTGTTTATTTGATGTTGTTTTAGTTGTTGTTGTTTATTTGACGTTGTTGTTGTTTTTTATTTGACGTTATTGTTGTTGACATTGTTGTTGTTGTTGTTGTTTATTTGACGTTGTTGTTGTTGTTTATTTGACCTAGTTGTTGTTATTGACGTTGTTGTTGTTGTTGTTGTTGTTGTTTATTTAAGGTTTTTGTTGTTGTTGATGTTGTTGTTGTTGTTTTTTATTTGACGTTGTTGTTGTTATTTGACGTTGTTGTTGTTGTTGTTGTTTATTTGATGTTGTTTTAGTTGTTGTTGTTGATGTTGTTTATTTGACGTTGTTGTTGTTGTTGTTTATTTGATGTTGTTTTAGTTGTTGTTGTTTATTTGACGTTGTTGTTGTTTTTTATTTAACGTTGTTGTTGTTGACATTGTTGTTGTTGTTTATTTGACGTTGTTGTTGTTGTTTATTTGACGTAGTTATTGTTATTGATGTTGTTGTTTTGTTTATTTGACATTTTTGTTGTTGTTGATGTTGTTGTTGTTGTTTTTTATTTGACGTTGTTGTTGTTGTTGTTTATTTGACGTTGTTGTTATTGTTATTGTTATTGTTGTTGTTTATTTGACGTTGTTGTTGTTGTTTATTTGACGTTGTTGTTGTTGTTGTTTATTTGACGTTGTTGTTGTTATTTATTAGACATTGTTGTTGTTGTTATTGTTGTTGTTTATTTGACGTTGTTAATGTGGTTGACGTTGTTGTTGTTGTTTTTGTTGTTTATTTGACGTTGTTGTTGTTGTTGTTGTTGTTGTTGTTTATTTGACGTTGTTGTTGTTGTTGTTTATTTGACGTTGTTGTTGTTGTTTATTTGACATTGTTGTTGTTGTTGTTGTTGACGTTGTTGTTGTTGTTGTTGTTGTTTATTTGACGTTGTTGTTGCTGTTGTTTATTTGATGTTGTTTTAGTTGTTGTTGTTTATTTGACGTTGGTGTTGTTGTTGTTGTTGTTTATTTGATGTTGTTTTAGTTGTTGTTGTTTATTTGACGTTGTTGTTGTTTTTTATTTGACGTTGTTGTTGTTGACATTGTTGTTGTTGTTGTTGTTTATTTGACGTTGTTGTTGTTGTTTATTTGACGTAGTTGTTGTTATTGACGTTGTTGTTGTTGTTGTTTATTTGACGTTTTTGTTGTAGTTGATGTTGTTGTTGTTGTTGTTTTTTATTTGATGTTGTTGTCGTTGTTGTTTATTTGACGTTGTTGTTGTTGTTTATTTGACGTTGTTGTTGTTGTTGTTTATTTGACGTTGTTGTTGTTGTTGTTTATTTGATGTTGTTTTAGTTGTTGTTGTTGTTGTTTATTTGACGTTGTTGTTGTTGTTGTTTATTTGATGTTGTTTTAGTTGTTGTTGTTTATTTGACGTTTTTGTTGTTTTTTATTTGACGTTGTTGTTGTTGACATTATTGTTGTTGTTTATTTGACATTGTTGTTGTTGTTTATTTGACGTAGTTGTTGTTATTGATGTTGTTGTTGTTGTTTATTTGACATTTTTGTTGTTGTTGATGTTGTTGTTGTTGTTTTTTATTTGACGTTGTTGTTGTTGTTTATTTGACGTTGTTGTTATTGTTGTTATTGTTATTGTTGTTGTTTATTTGACTTTGTTGTTGTTGTTGTTGTTTATTTGACGTTGTTGTTGTTGTTTATTTGACGTTGTTGTTGTTGTTGTTGTTGTTTATTTGACGTTGTTGTTGTTATTTATTTGACGTTGTTGTTGTTGTTGTTATTGTTTATTTAACGTTGTTGTTGTTGTTGTTGTTGTTGTTTATTTGACGTTGTTAATGTTGTTGACGTTGTTGTTGTTGTTGTTGTTTTTGTTATTTTTTTGACGTTGTTGTTGTTGTTGTTTTTGTTGTTGTTATTGTTGGTGGTGTGGTTGTTTATTTGACGTTGTTGTTGTTGTTGTTTTTGTTGTTGTTATTGTTGGTGGTGTTGTTGTTTATTTGACGTTGTTGTTGTTGTTGTTGTTGTTTATTTGACGTTGTTGTTGTTGTTTATTTGACGTTGTTAATGTTGTTGACGTTGTTGTTGCTGTTGTTTATTTCACGTTGTTGTTGTTGTTGTTGTTGTTGTTGTTATTGTTGTTGTTGTTGTTTATTTGACGTTCTTGTTGTTGTTGTTTATTTGACGCTGTTATTGTTGTTGTTTATATGACGTTGTTGTTGTTGTTGACGTTGTTGTTGTTATTGTTTATTTAACGTTGTTGTTGTTGTTGTTGTTTATTTGACGTTGTTAATGTTGTTGACGTTGTTGTTGTTGTTTATTTGACGTTGTTAATGTTGTTGACGTTGTTGTTGTTGTTTTTGTTGTTTATTTAACGTTGCTGTTGTTGTTGTTGTTTTTGTTGTTGTTATTGTTATTGTTGTTGTTTATTTGACGTTGTTGTTGTTGTTATTTATTTGACGTTGTTGTTGTTTATTTGAGATTGTTGTTGTTGTTGTTGTTGTTTATTTGACGTTGTTGTTGTTGTTTATTTGACGTTGTTGTTGTTGTTGTTTATTTGATGTTGTTTTAGTTGTTGTTGTTTATTTGACATTGTTGTTGTTATTTATTTGACGTTGTTGTTGTTGTTATTGTTTATTTGACGTTGTTGTTGTTGTTATTTATTTGACGTTGTTAATGTTGTTGACGTTGTTGTTGTTGTTTTTGTTATTTATTTGACGTTGTTGTTGTTGTTGTTGTTTTTGTTGTTGTAATTGTTGGTGTTGTTGTTGTTTATTTGACGTTATTGTTGTTATTGTTTATTTGACGTTGTTGTTGTTGTTGTTGTTGTTTATTTGACGTTGTTGTTGTTGTTTATTTAACGTTGTTGTTGTTGTTGTTTATTTGACGTTGTTGTTGTTGTTGTTTATTTGACGTTGTTGTTGTTGTTTATTTGACATTGTTGTTATTGTTGTTGACGTTGTTGTTGTTGTTGTTTATTTGACGTTGTTGTTGTTGTTGTTGTTGTTTATTTGATGTTGTTTTAGTTGTTGTTGTTTATTTGTGGTTGTTGTTGTTTTTTATTTGACGTTATTGTTGTTGACATTGTTGTTGTTGTTGTTGTTTATTTGACAGTGTTGTTGTTGTTGTTTATTTGACGTAGTTGTTTATATTGACGTTGTTGTTGTTGTTGTTGTTTATTTGACGTTTTTGTTGTTATTGATGTTGTTGTTGTTTTTTATTTGACGTCGTTGTTGTTATTTGACGTTTTTGTTGTTGTTGTTGTTTATTTGACGTTGTTGTTGTTGTTGTTGTTTATTTGACGTTGTTGTTGTTGTTGTTTATTTGACGTTGTTGTTGTTGTTGTTTATTTGACGTTGTTGTTGTTGTTTATTTGACATTGTTTTTGTTATTTGACGTTGTTGTTGTTGTTGTATTTGTTGTTGCTTATTTGACATTGTTGTTATTGTTGTTGTTTTATTGACGTTGTTGTTGCTGTTGTTTATTTGACGTTGTTGTTGTTGTTGTTGTTTATTTGACATTGTTGTTATTGTTTATTTGATGTTGTTTTAGTTGTTGTTGTTTATTTAACGTTGTTGTTGTTTTTTATTTGACGTTGTTGTTGTTGTTGACATTGTTGTTGTTTTTTATTTGACGTTGTTGTTGTTGACATTGTTGTTGTTGTTTTTTTGACGTTGTTGTTGTTGTTTATTTGACGTAGTTGTTGTTATTGATGTTGTTGTTGTTGTTGTTGTTTATTTGACATTTTTGTTGTTGTTGATGTTGTCATTGTTGTTTTTTATTTGACGTTGTTGTTGTTGTTGTTTATTTGACGTTGTTGTTGTTGTTATTGTTATTGTTGTTGTTTATTTGACGTTGTTGTTATTGTTTATTTGACGTTGTTGTTGTTGTTGTTTATTTGACGTTGTTGTTGTTATTTATTTGACATTGTTGTTGTTGTTATTGTTTATTTAACGTTGTTGTTGTTGTTGTTGTTTATTTGACGTTGTTAATGTGGTTGACGTTGTTGTTGTTGTTTTTGTTATTTATTTGACGTTGTTGTTGTTGTTGTTTTTGTTGTTGTTATTGTTGGTGTTGTTGTTATTTATTTGACGTTGTTGTTGTTGTTGTTGTTTATTTGACGTCGTTGTTGTTGTTGTTGTTGTTTATTTGACGTTGTTGTTATTGTTGTTGTTGTTTATTTGACGTTGTTGTTGTTGTTTATTTGACATTGTTGTTGTTGTTGTTGACGTTGTTGTTGTTGTTGTTGTTGTTTATTTGACGTTGTTGTTGCTGTTGTTTATTTGATAATGTTTTAGTTGTTGTTGTTTATTTGACGTTGTTGTTGTTGTTGTTGTTGTTGTTGTTTATTTGATGTTGTTTTAGTTGTTGTTGTTTATTTGACGTTTTTGTTGTTTTTTATTTGACATTGTTGTTGTTGACATTGTTGTTGTTGTTGTTGTTTATTTGACGTTGTTGTTGTTGTTTATTTGACGTAGTTGTTGTTATTGACGTTGTTGTTGTTGTTATTGTTGTTTATTTGACGTTTTTGTTGTAGTTGATGTTGTTGTTGTTTTTTATTTGATGTTGTTGTCGTTGTTGTTTATTTGACGTTGTTGTTGTTGTTATTGTTGTTGTTGTTGTTTATTTGACGTTGTTGTTGTTGTTTATTTGATGTTGTTTTAGTTGTTGTTGTTATTGTTGTTTATTTGACGTTGTTGTTGTTGTTGTTTATTTGATGTTGTTTTAGTTATCGTTGTTTATTTGACATTGTTGTTGTTTTTTATTTGACGTTGTTGTTGTTGACATTATTGTTGTTGTTTATTTGACGTTGTTGTTGTTGTTGTTTATTTGACGTAGTTGTTGTTATTGATGTTGTTGTTGTTGTTGTTGTTTATTTGACATTTTCGTTGTTGTTGTCGTTTTTTATTTGACGTTGTTGTTGTTGTTGTTTATTTGACGTTGTTGTTGTTGTTGTTATTGTTGTTGTTGTTGTTTATTTGACGTTGTTGTTGTTGTTGTTGTTGTTGTTGTTTATTTGAAGTTGTTGTTGTTGTTGTTTATTTGACGTTGTTGTTGTTATTTATTTGACGTTGTTGTTGTTGTTGTTGTTATTGTTTATTTAACGTTGTTGTTGTTGTTGTTTATTTGACGTAGTTGTTGTTATTGACGTTGTTGTTGTTGTTGTTGTTGTTTATTTGACGTTTTTGTTGTTGTTGATGTTGTTGTTGTTGTTGTTTTTTATTTTACGTCGTTGTTGTTATTTGACGTTTTTGTTGTTGTTGTTGTTTTTATTTGACGTTGTTATTGTTGTTGTTGTTGTTTATTTGACGTTGTTGTTGTTGTTATTTATTTCACGTTGTTGTTGTTGTTTATTTGAGATTGTTGTTGTTGTTGTTGTTTATTTGACGTTGTTGTTGTTGTTTATTTGACGTTGTTGTTGTTGTTGTTGTTGTTTATTTGATGTTGTTTTAGTTGTTGTTGTTTATTTGACATTGTTGTTGTTATTTATTTGACGTTGTTGTTGTTGTTATTGTTTATTTGACGTTGTTGTTGTTGTTGTTTATTTGACGTTTTTAATGTTGTTGACGTTGTTGTTGTTGTTTTTGTTATTTATTTGACGTTGTTGTTGTTGTTGTTGTTGTTGTTGTTGTAATTGTTGGTGTTGTTGTTGTTTATTTGACGTTGTTGTTGTTGTTGTTTATTTGACGTTGTTGTTGTTGTTGTTTATTTGACGTTGTTGTTGTTGTTTATTTGACATTGTTGTTATTGTTGTTGACGTTGTTGTTGTTGTTGTTTATTTGACGTTGTTGTTGTTGTTGTTGTTGTTGTTTATTTGATGTTGTTTTAGTTGTTGTTGTTTATTTGTGGTTGTTGTTGTTTTTTATTTGACGTTATTGTTGTTGACATTGTTGTTGTTGTTGTTTATTTGACGTTGTTGTTGTTGTTGTTTATTTGACGTAGTTGTTTATATTGACGTTGTTGTTGTTGTTGTTGTTTATTTGACGTTTTTGTTGTTGTTGATGTTGTTGTTGTTGTTGTTTTTTATTTGACGTCGTTGTTGTTATTTGACGTTTTTGTTGTTGTTGTTGTTTATTTGACGTTGTTGTTGTTGTTGTTTATTTGACGTTGTTGTTGTTGTTGTTTATTTGACGTTGTTGTTGTTGTTTATTTGACATTGTTTTTGTTATTTTACGTTGTTGTTGTTGTATTTGTTGTTGCTTATTTGACATTGTTGTTATTGTTGTTGTTTTATTGACGTTGTTGTTGCTGTTGTTTATTTGACGTTGTTGTTGTTGTTGTTGTTTATTTGACGTTGTTGTTATTGTTTATTTGATGTTGTTTTAGTTGTTGTTGTTTATTTAACATTGTTGTTGATTTTTATTTGACGTTGTTGTTGTTGTTGACATTGTTGTTGTTTTTTATTTGACGTTGTTGTTGTTGACATTGTTGTTGTTGTTTTTTTGACGTTGTTGTTGTTGTTTATTTGACGTAGTTGTTGTTATTGATGTTGTTGTTGTTGTTGTTTATTTGACATTTTTGTTGTTGTTGATGTTGTCATTGTTGTTTTTTATTTGACGTTGTTGTTGTTGTTGTTTATTTGACGTTGTTGTTGTTGTTATTGTTATTGTTGTTGTTTATTTGACGTTGTTGTTGTTGTTTATTTGACGTTGTTGTTGTTGTTGTTTATTTGACGTTGTTGTTATTATTTATTTGACATTGTTGTTGTTGTTATTGTTTATTTAACGTTGTTGTTGTTGTTGTTGTTTATTTGACGTTGTTAATGTGGTTGACGTTGTTGTTGTTATTTTGGTTATTTATTTGACGTTGTTGTTGTTGTTTTTGTTGTTGTTATTGTTGGTGTTGTTGTTATTTATTTGACGTTGTTGTTGTTGTTGTTGTTGTTGTTTATTTGACGTTGTTGTTATTGTTGTTGTTTATTTGACGTTGTTGTTGTTGTTGTTGTTGTTTATTTGACGTTGTTGTTGTTGTTTATTTGACATTGTTGTTGTTGTTGTTGACGTTGTTGTTGTTGTTGTTTATTTGACGTTGTTGTTGCTGTTGTTTATTTGATAATGTTTTAGTTGTTGTTGTTTATTTGACGTTGTTGTTGTTGTTGTTGTTGTTGTTGTTGTTTATTTGATGTTGTTTTAGTTGTTGTTGTTTATTAGACGTTTTTGTTGTTTTTTATTTGACGTTGTTGTTGTTGACATTGTTGTTGTTGTTGTTTATTTGACGTTGTTGTTGTTGTTTATTTGACGTAGTTGTTGTTATTGACGTTGTTGTTGTTGTTATTGTTGTTTATTTGACGTTTTTGTTGTAGTTGATGTTGTTGTTGTTTTTTATTTGATGTTGTTGTCGTTGTTGTTTATTTGACGTTGTTGTTGTTGTTGTTGTTTATTTGACGTTGTTGTTGTTGTTGTTTATTTGACGTTGTTGTTGTTGTTTATTTGATGTTGTTTTAGTTGTTGTTGTTATTGTTGTTTATTTGACGTTGTTGTTGTTGTTTATTTGATGTTGTTTTGGTTATCGTTGTTTATTTGACATTGTTGTTGTTTTTTATTTGACGTTGTTGTTGTTGACATTATTGTTGTTGTTTATTTGACGTTGTTATTGTTGTTTATTTGACGTAGTTGTTGTTATTGATGTTGTTGTTGTTGTTGTTTATTTGACATTTTCGTTGTTGTTGTCGTTTTTTATTTGACGTTGTTGTTGTTGTTGTTGTTTATTTGACGTTGTTGTTGTTGTTGTTATTGTTGTTGTTGTTGTTTATTTGACGTTGTTGTTGTTGTTGTTGTTTATTTGACGTTGTTGTTGTTGTTGTTGTTTATTTGACGTTGTTGTTGTTATTTATTTGACGTTGTTGTTGTTGTTGTTGTTATTGTTTATTTAACGTTGTTGTTGTTGTTGTTGTTTATTTGACGTAGTTGTTGTTATTGACGTTGTTGTTGTTGTTGTTGTTTATTTGACGTTTTTGTTGTTGTTGATGTTGTTGTTGTTGTTGTTTTTTATTTTACGTCATTGTTGTTATTTGACGTTTTTGTTGTTGTTGTTTTTATTTGACGTTGTTATTGTTGTTGTTGTTGTTTATTTGACGTTGTTGTTGTTGTTATTTATTTGACGTTGTTGTTGTTGTTTATTTGAGATTGTTGTTGTTGTTGTTGTTTATTTGACGTTGTTGTTGTTGTTTATTTGACGTTGTTGTTGTTGTTGTTGTTTATTTGATGTTGTTTTAGTTGTTGTTGTTTATTTGACATTGTTGTTGTTATTTATTTGACGTTGTTGTTGTTGTTATTGTTTATTTGACGTTGTTGTTGTTGTTGTTTATTTGACGTTTTTAATGTTGTTGACGTTGTTGTTGTTGTTTTTGTTATTTATTTGACGTTGTTGTTGTTGTTGTAATTGTTGGTGTTGTTGTTGTTTATTTGACGTTGTTGTTGTTGTTGTTTATTTGATGTTGTTGTTGTTGTTGTTTATTTGACGTTGTTGTTGTTGTTTATTTGACATTGTTTTTGTTATTTGACGTTGTTGTTGTTGTTGTATTTGTTGTTGCTTATTTGACATTGTTGTTATTGTTGTTGTTTTATTGACGTTGTTGTTGCTGTTGTTTATTTGACGTTGTTGTTGTTGTTGTTGTTTATTTGACGTTGTTGTTATTGTTTATTTGATGTTGTTTTAGTTGTTGTTGTTTATTTAACATTGTTGTTGATTTTTATTTGACGTTGTTGTTGTTGTTGACATTGTTGTTGTTTTTTATTTGACGTTGTTGTTGTTGACATTGTTGTTGTTGTTTTTTTGACGTTGTTGTTGTTGTTTATTTGACGTAGTTGTTGTTATTGATGTTGTTGTTGTTGTTGTTTATTTGACATTTTTGTTGTTGTTGATGTTGTCATTGTTGTTTTTTATTTGACGTTGTTGTTGTTGTTGTTTATTTGACGTTGTTGTTGTTGTTATTGTTATTGTTGTTGTTTATTTGACGTTGTTGTTGTTGTTTATTTGACGTTGTTGTTGTTGTTGTTTATTTGACGTTGTTGTTATTATTTATTTGACATTGTTGTTGTTGTTATTGTTTATTTAACGTTGTTGTTGTTGTTGTTGTTTATTTGACACTGTTAATGTGGTTGACGTTGTTGTTGTTATTTTGGTTATTTATTTGACGTTGTTGTTGTTGTTTTTGTTGTTGTTATTGTTGGTGTTGTTGTTATTTATTTGACGTTGTTGTTGTTGTTGTTGTTGTTGTTTATTTGACGTTGTTGTTATTGTTGTTGTTTATTTGACGTTGTTGTTGTTGTTGTTGTTGTTTATTTGACGTTGTTGTTGTTGTTTATTTGACATTGTTGTTGTTGTTGTTGACGTTGTTGTTGTTGTTGTTTATTTGACGTTGTTGTTGCTGTTGTTTATTTGATAATGTTTTAGTTGTTGTTGTTTATTTGACGTTGTTGTTGTTGTTGTTGTTGTTGTTGTTGTTTATTTGATGTTGTTTTAGTTGTTGTTGTTTATTAGACGTTTTTGTTGTTTTTTATTTGACGTTGTTGTTGTTGACATTGTTGTTGTTGTTGTTGTTTATTTGACGTTGTTGTTGTTGTTTATTTGACGTAGTTGTTGTTATTGACGTTGTTGTTGTTGTTATTGTTGTTTATTTGACGTTTTTGTTGTAGTTGATGTTGTTGTTGTTTTTTATTTTATGTTGTTGTCGTTGTTGTTTATTTGACGTTGTTGTTGTTGTTATTGTTGTTGTTGTTGTTGTTGTTTATTTGACGTTGTTGTTGTTATTTATTTGACGTTGTTGTTGTTGTTGTTGTTATTGTTTATTTAACGTTGTTGTTGTTGTTGTTGTTGTTTATTTGACGTAGTTGTTGTTATTGACGTTGTTGTTGTTGTTGTTGTTTATTTGACGTTTTTGTTGTTGTTGATGTTGTTGTTGTTGTTGTTTTTTATTTTACGTCATTGTTGTTATTTGACGTTTTTGTTGTTGTTGTTTTTATTTGACGTTGTTATTGTTGTTGTTGTTGTTTATTTGACGTTGTTGTTGTTGTTATTTATTTGACGTTGTTGTTGTTGTTTATTTGAGATTGTTGTTGTTGTTGTTGTTTATTTGACGTTGTTGTTGTTGTTTATTTGACGTTGTTATTGTTGTTGTTGTTTATTTGATGTTGTTTTAGTTGTTGTTGTTTATTTGACATTGTTGTTGTTATTTATTTGACGTTGTTGTTGTTGTTATTGTTTATTTGACGTTGTTGTTGTTGTTGTTTATTTGACGTTTTTAATGTTGTTGACGTTGTTGTTGTTGTTTTTGTTATTTATTTGACGTTGTTGTTGTTGTTGTAATTGTTGGTGTTGTTGTTGTTTATTTGACGTTGTTGTTGTTGTTGTTGTTTATTTGATGTTGTTGTTGTTGTTGTTTATTTGACGTTGTTGTTGTTGTTTATCTGACATTGTTGTTATTGTTGTTGACGTTGTTGTTGTTGTTGTTTATTTGACGTTGTTGTTGTTGTTGTTGTTGTTGTTTATTTGATGTTGTTTTAGTTGTTGTTAATTATTTGTGGTTGTTGTTGTTTTTTATTTGACGTTATTGTTGTTGACATTGTTGTTGTTGTTGTTTATTTGACGTTGTTGTTGTTGTTGTTTATTTGACGTAGTTGTTTATATTGACGTTGTTGTTGTTGTTGTTGTTTATTTGACGTTTTTGTTGTTGTTGATGTTGTTTTTTATTTGACGTCGTTGTTGTTATTTGACGTTTTTGTTGTTGTTGTTGTTGTTTATTTGATGTTGTTGTTGTTGTTGTTTATTTGACGTTGTTGTTGTTGTTGTTTATTTGACGTTGTTGTTGTTGTTTATTTGACATTGTTTTTGTTATTTGACGTTGTTGTTGTTGTTGTTGTATTTGTTGTTGCTTATTTGACATTGTTGTTATTGTTGTTGTTTTATTGACGTTGTTGTTGCTGTTGTTTATTTGACGTTGTTGTTGTTGTTGTTGTTTATTTGACGTTGTTGTTATTGTTTATTTGATGTTGTTTTAGTTGTTGTTGTTTATTTAACGTTGTTGTTGTTTTTTATTTGACGTTGTTGTTGTTGTTGACATTGTTGTTGTTTTTTATTTGACGTTGTTGTTGTTGACATTGTTGTTGTTGTTTTTTTGACGTTGTTGTTGTTGTTTATTTGACGTAGTTGTTGTTATTGATGTTGTCGTTGTTGTTGTTTATTTGACATTTTTGTTGTTGTTGATGTTGTCATTGTTGTTTTTTATTTGACGTTGTTGTTGTTGTTGTTTATTTGACGTTGTTGTTGTTGTTATTGTTATTGTTGTTGTTTATTTGACGTTGTTGTTGTTGTTTATTTGACGTTGTTGTTGTTGTTGTTTATTTGACGTTGTTGTTGTTGTTGTTTATTTGACGTTGTTGTTGTTATTTATTTGACATTGTTGTTGTTGTTATTGTTTATTTAACGTTGTTGTTGTTGTTGTTGTTTATTTGACGTTGTTAATGTGGTTGACGTTGTTGTTGTTGTTTTTGTTATTTATTTGACGTTGTTGTTGTTGTTGTTTTTGTTGTTGTTATTGTTGGTGTTGTTGTTATTTATTTGACGTTGTTGTTGTTGTTGTTGTTTATTTGACGTTGTTGTTGTTGTTGTTGTTGTTGTTGTTTATTTGACGTTGTTGTTGTTGTTGTTGTTGTTTATTTGACGTTGTTGTTGTTGTTTATTTGACATTGTTGTTGTTGTTGTTGACATTGTTGTTGTTGTTGTTGTTGTTTATTTGACGTTGTTGTTGCTGTTGTTTATTTGATAATGTTTTAGTTGTTGTTGTTTATTTGACGTTGTTGTTGTTGTTGTTGTTGTTTATTTGATGTTGTTTTAGTTGTTGTTGTTTATTTGACGTTTTTGTTGTTTTTTATTTGACGTTGTTGTTGTTGACATTGTTGTTGTTGTTGTTGTTTATTTGACGTTGTTGTTGTTGTTTATTTGACGTAGTTGTTGTTATTGACGTTGTTGTTGTTGTTGTTATTGTTGTTTATTTGACGTTTTTGTTGTAGTTGATGTTGTTGTTGTTTTTTATTTGATGTTGTTGTCGTTGTTGTTTATTTGACGTTGTTGTTGTTGTTATTGTTGTTGTTGTTGTTTATTTGACGTTGTTGTTGTTGTTGTTTATTTGACGTTGTTGTTGTTGTTTATTTGATGTTGTTTTAGTTGTTGTTGTTATTGTTGTTGATTTGACGTTGTTGTTGTTGTTGTTTATTTGATGTTGTTTTAGTTATCGTTGTTTATTTGACATTGTTGTTGTTTTTTATTTGACGTTGTTGTTGTTGACATTATTGTTGTTGTTTATTTGACGTTGTTGTTGTTGTTGTTTATTTGACGTAGTTGTTGTTATTGATGTTGTTGTTGTTGTTGTTGTTGTTTATTTGACATTTTCGTTGTTGTTGTCGTTTTTTATTTGACGTTGTTGTTGTTGTTTATTTGACGTTGTTGTTGTTGTTGTTATTGTTGTTGTTGTTGTTTATTTGACGTTGTTGTTGTTGTTGTTGTTTATTTGACGTTGTTGTTGTTGTTGTTTATTTGACGTTGTTGTTATTTATTTGACGTTGTTGTTGTTGTTGTTGTTGTTGTTATTGTTTATTTAACGTTGTTGTTGTTGTTGTTGTTTATTTGACGTAGTTGTTGTTATTGACGTTGTTGTTGTTGTTGTTGTTTATTTGACGTTTTTGTTGTTGTTGATGTTGTTGTTGTTGTTGTTTTTTATTTTACGTCGTTGTTGTTATTTGACATTTTTGTTGTTGTTGTTTTTATTTGACGTTGTTATTGTTGTTGTTGTTGTTTATTTGACGTTGTTGTTGTTGTTATTTATTTGACGTTGTTGTTGTTGTTTATTTGAGATTGTTGTTGTTGTTGTTGTTTATTTGACGTTGTTGTTGTTGTTTATTTGACGTTGTTGATGTTGTTTATTTGACGTTGTTGTTGTTGTTGTTATTGTTTATTTAACGTTGTTGGTGTTGTTGTTGTTGTTGTTGTTTATTTGACGTTGTTAATGTTGTTGACGTTGTTGTTGTTGTTGTTGTTTTTGTTATTTTTTTGACGTTGTTGTTGTTGTTGTTTTTGTTGTTGTTATTGTTGGTGGTGTGGTTGTTTATTTGACGTTGTTGTTGTTGTTTTTGTTGTTGTTATTGTTGGTGGTGTGGTTGTTTATTTGACGTTGTTGTTGTTGTTGTTGTTGTTGTTGTTGTTTATTTGACGTTGTTGTTGTTGTTTATTTGACGTTGTTAATGTTGTTGACGTTGTTGTTGCTGTTGTTTATTTCACGTTGTTGTTGTTGTTGTTGTTGTTATTGTTGTTGTTGTTGTTTATTTGACGTTCTTGTTGTTGTTGTTTATTTGACGCTGTTATTGTTGTTGTTTATATGACGTTGTTGTTGTTGTTGACGTTGTTGTTGTTATTGTTTATTTAACGTTGTTGTTGTTGTTATTGTTTATTTGACGTTGTTAATGTTGTTGACGTTGTTGTTGTTGTTTTTGTTGTTTATTTGACGTTGCTGTTGTTGTTGTTGTTTTTGTTGTTGTTATTGTTGTTGTTGTTGTTTATTTGACATTGTTGTTGTTGTTATTTATTTGACGTTGTTGTTGTTTATTTGAGATTGTTGTTGTTGTTGTTGTTTATTTGACGTTGTTGTTGTTGTTTATTTGATGTTGTTTTAGTTGTTGTTGTTTATTTGACATTGTTGTTGTTATTTATTTGACGTTGTTGTTGTTGTTATTGTTTATTTGACGTTGTTGTTGTTGTTATTTATTTGACGTTGTTAATGTTGTTGACGTTGTTGTTGTTGTTTTTGTTATTTATTTGACGTTGTTGTTGTTGTTGTTGTTTTTGTTGTTGTAATTGTTGGTGTTGTTGTTGTTTATTTGACGTTATTGTTGTTATTGTTTATTTGACGTTGTTGTTGTTGTTGTTGTTTATTTGACGTTGTTGTTGTTGTTTATTTAACGTTGTTGTTTTGTTGTTTATTTGACGTTGTTGTTGTTGTTGTTTATTTGACGTTGTTGTTGTTGTTTATTTGACATTGTTGTTATTGTTGTTGACGTTGTTGTTGTTGTTGTTGTTGTTGTTTATTTGATGTTGTTTTAGTTGTTGTTGTTTATTTATTTGACGTTGTTGTTGTTATTGTTTATTTGACGTTTTTGTTGTTATTGATGTTGTTGTTGTTTTTTATTTGACGTCGTTGTTGTTATTTGACGTTTTTGTTGTTGTTGTTGTTTATTTGACGTTGTTGTTATTGTTTATTTGACGTTGTTGTTTTTGTTATTTATTTGACGTTGTTGTTGTTGTTGTTTATTTGACGTTGTTGTTGTTGTTTATTTGACATTGTTTTTGTTATTTTACGTTGTTGTTGTTGTTGTTGTATTTGTTGTTGCTTATTTGACATTGTTGTTATTGTTGTTGTTTTATTGACGTTGTTGTTGCTGTTGTTTATTTGACGTTGTTGTTGTTGTTGTTGTTTATTTGACGTTGTTGTTATTGTTTATTTGATGTTGTTTTAGTTGTTGTTGTTTATTTAACATTGTTGTTGATTTTTATTTGACGTTGTTGTTGTTGTTGACATTGTTGTTGTTTTTTATTTGACGTTGTTGTTGTTGACATTGTTGTTGTTGTTTTTTTGACGTTGTTGTTGTTGTTTATTTGACGTAGTTGTTGTTATTGATGTTGTTGTTGTTGTTGTTTATTTGACATTTTTGTTGTTGTTGATGTTGTCATTGTTGTTTTTTATTTGACGTTGTTGTTGTTGTTGTTGTTTATTTGACGTTGTTGTTGTTGTTATTGTTATTGTTGTTGTTTATTTGACGTTGTTGTTGTTGTTTATTTGACGTTGTTGTTGTTGTTGTTTATTTGACGTTGTTGTTATTATTTATTTGACATTGTTGTTGTTGTTATTGTTTATTTAACGTTGTTGTTGTTGTTGTTGTTTATTTGACGTTGTTAATGTGGTTGACGTTGTTGTTGTTATTTTGGTTATTTATTTGACGTTGTTGTTGTTGTTTTTGTTGTTGTTATTGTTGGTGTTGTTGTTATTTATTTGACGTTGTTGTTGTTGTTGTTGTTGTTGTTTATTTGACGTTGTTGTTATTGTTGTTGTTTATTTGACGTTGTTGTTGTTGTTGTTGTTGTTTATTTGACGTTGTTGTTGTTGTTTATTTGACATTGTTGTTGTTGTTGTTGACGTTGTTGTTGTTGTTGTTTATTTGACGTTGTTGTTGCTGTTGTTTATTTGATAATGTTTTAGTTGTTGTTGTTTATTTGACGTTGTTGTTGTTGTTGTTGTTGTTGTTGTTGTTTATTTGATGTTGTTTTAGTTGTTGTTGTTTATTAGACGTTTTTGTTGTTTTTTATTTGACGTTGTTGTTGTTGACATTGTTGTTGTTGTTGTTGTTTATTTGACGTTGTTGTTGTTGTTTATTTGACGTAGTTGTTGTTATTGACGTTGTTGTTGTTGTTATTGTTGTTTATTTGACGTTTTTGTTGTAGTTGATGTTGTTGTTGTTTTTTATTTGATGTTGTTGTCGTTGTTGTTTATTTGACGTTGTTGTTGTTGTTATTGTTGTTGTTGTTGTTTATTTGACGTTGTTGTTGTTGTTGTTTATTTGACGTTGTTGTTGTTGTTTATTTGATGTTGTTTTAGTTGTTGTTGTTATTGTTGTTTATTTGACGTTGTTGTTGTTGTTTATTTGATGTTGTTTTGGTTATCGTTGTTTATTTGACATTGTTGTTGTTTTTTATTTGACGTTGTTGTTGTTGACATTATTGTTGTTGTTTATTTGACGTTGTTATTGTTGTTTATTTGACGTAGTTGTTGTTATTGATGTTGTTGTTGTTGTTGTTTATTTGACATTTTCGTTGTTGTTGTCGTTTTTTATTTGACGTTGTTGTTGTTGTTGTTGTTGTTTATTTGACGTTGTTGTTGTTGTTGTTATTGTTGTTGTTGTTGTTGTTTATTTGACGTTGTTGTTGTTGTTGTTTATTTGACGTTGTTGTTGTTGTTGTTGTTTATTTGACGTTGTTGTTGTTATTTATTTGACGTTGTTGTTGTTGTTGTTGTTATTGTTTATTTAACGTTGTTGTTGTTGTTGTTGTTTATTTGACGTAGTTGTTGTTATTGACGTTGTTGTTGTTGTTGTTGTTTATTTGACGTTTTTGTTGTTGTTGATGTTGTTGTTGTTGTTGTTTTTTATTTTACGTCATTGTTGTTATTTGACGTTTTTGTTGTTGTTGTTTTTATTTGACGTTGTTATTGTTGTTGTTGTTGTTTATTTGACGTTGTTGTTGTTGTTATTTATTTGACGTTGTTGTTGTTGTTTATTTGAGATTGTTGTTGTTGTTGTTGTTTATTTGACGTTGTTGTTGTTGTTTATTTGACGTTGTTGTTGTTGTTGTTGTTTATTTGATGTTGTTTTAGTTGTTGTTGTTTATTTGACATTGTTGTTGTTATTTATTTGACGTTGTTGTTGTTGTTATTGTTTATTTGACGTTGTTGTTGTTGTTGTTTATTTGACGTTTTTAATGTTGTTGACGTTGTTGTTGTTGTTTTTGTTATTTATTTGACGTTGTTGTTGTTGTTGTAATTGTTGGTGTTGTTGTTGTTTATTTGACGTTGTTGTTGTTGTTGTTTATTTGATGTTGTTGTTGTTATTGTTTATTTGACGTTGTTGTTGTTGTTTATTTGACATTGTTTTTGTTATTTGACGTTGTTGTTGTTGTTGTTGTATTTGTTGTTGCTTATTTGACATTGTTGTTATTGTTGTTGTTTTATTGACGTTGTTGTTGCTGTTGTTTATTTGACGTTGTTGTTGTTGTTGTTGTTTATTTGACGTTGTTGTTATTGTTTATTTGATGTTGTTTTAGTTGTTGTTGTTTATTTAACGTTGTTGTTGTTTTTTATTTGACGTTGTTGTTGTTGTTGACATTGTTGTTGTTTTTTATTTGACGTTGTTGTTGTTGACATTGTTGTTGTTGTTTTTTTGACGTTGTTGTTGTTGTTTATTTGACGTAGTTGTTGTTATTGATGTTGTCGTTGTTGTTGTTTATTTGACATTTTTGTTGTTGTTGATGTTGTCATTGTTGTTTTTTATTTGACGTTGTTGTTGTTGTTGTTTATTTGACGTTGTTGTTGTTGTTGTTATTGTTATTGTTGTTGTTTATTTGACGTTGTTGTTGTTGTTTATTTGACGTTGTTGTTGTTTATTTGACGTTGTTGTTGTTATTTATTTGACATTGTTGTTGTTGTTATTGTTTATTTAACGTTGTTGTTGTTGTTGTTGTTTATTTGACGTTGTTAATGTGGTTGACGTTGTTGTTGTTGTTTTTGTTATTTATTTGACGTTGTTGTTGTTGTTGTTTTTGTTGTTGTTATTATTGGTGTTGTTGTTATTTATTTGACGTTGTTGTTGTTGTTGTTGTTTATTTGACGTTGTTGTTGTTGTTGTTGTTATTGTTTATTTGACGTTGTTGTTGTTGTTGTTGTTGTTTATTTGACGTTGTTGTTGTTGTTTATTTGACATTGTTGTTGTTGTTGTTGACATTGTTGTTGTTGTTGTTGTTTATTTGACGTTGTTGTTGCTGTTGTTTATTTGATAATGTTTTAGTTGTTGTTGTTTATTTGACGTTGTTGTTGTTGTTGTTGTTGTTGTTGTTTATTTGATGTTGTTTTAGTTGTTGTTGTTTATTTGACGTTTTTGTTGTTTTTTATTTGACGTTGTTGTTGTTGACATTGTTGTTGTTGTTGTTGTTTATTTGACGTTGTTGTTGTTGTTTATTTGACGTAGTTGTTGTTATTGACGTTGTTGTTGTTGTTATTGTTGTTTATTTGACGTTTTTGTTGTAGTTGATGTTGTTGTTGTTTTTTATTTTATGTTGTTGTCGTTGTTGTTTATTTGACGTTGTTGTTGTTGTTATTGTTGTTGTTGTTGTTGTTGTTTATTTGACGTTGTTGTTGTTATTTATTTGACGTTGTTGTTGTTGTTGTTATTGTTTATTTAACGTTGTTGTTGTTGTTGTTGTTGTTTATTTGACGTAGTTGTTGTTATTGACGTTGTTGTTGTTGTTGTTGTTTATTTGACGTTTTTGTTGTTGTTGATGTTGTTGTTGTTGTTGTTTTTTATTTTACGTCATTGTTGTTATTTGACGTTTTTGTTGTTGTTGTTTTTATTTGACGTTGTTATTGTTGTTGTTGTTGTTTATTTGACGTTGTTGTTGTTGTTATTTATTTGACGTTGTTGTTGTTGTTTATTTGAGATTGTTGTTGTTGTTGTTGTTTATTTGACGTTGTTGTTGTTGTTTATTTGACGTTGTTATTGTTGTTGTTGTTTATTTGATGTTGTTTTAGTTGTTGTTGTTTATTTGACATTGTTGTTGTTATTTATTTGACGTTGTTGTTGTTGTTATTGTTTATTTGACGTTGTTGTTGTTGTTGTTTATTTGACGTTTTTAATGTTGTTGACGTTGTTGTTGTTGTTTTTGTTATTTATTTGACGTTGTTATTGTTGTTGTAATTGTTGGTGTTGTTGTTGTTTATTTGACGTTGTTGTTGTTGTTGTTGTTTATTTGATGTTGTTGTTGTTGTTGTTTATTTGACGTTGTTGTTGTTGTTTATTTGACATTGTTGTTATTGTTGTTGACGTTGTTGTTGTTGTTGTTTATTTGACGTTGTTGTTGTTGTTGTTGTTGTTGTTGTTTATTTGATGTTGTTTTAGTTGTTGTTAATTATTTGTGGTTGTTGTTGTTTTTTATTTGACGTTATTGTTGTTGACATTGTTGTTGTTGTTGTTTATTTGACGTTGTTGTTGTTGTTGTTTATTTGACGTAGTTGTTTATATTGACGTTGTTGTTGTTGTTGTTGTTTATTTGACGTTTTTGTTGTTGTTGATGTTGTTTTTTATTTGACGTCGTTGTTGTTATTTGACGTTTTTGTTGTTGTTGTTGTTGTTTATTTGACGTTGTTGTTGTTGTTGTTTATTTGACGTTGTTGTTGTTGTTGTTTATTTGACGTTGTTGTTGTTGTTTATTAGACATTGTTTTTGTTATTTGACGTTGTTGTTGTTGTATTTGTTGTTGCTTATTTGACATTGTTGTTATTGTTGTTGTTTTATTGACGTTGTTGTTGCTGTTGTTTATTTGACGTTGTTGTTATTGTTTATTTGATGTTGTTTTAGTTGTTGTTGTTTATTTAACGTTGTTGTTGTTTTTTATTTGACGTTGTTGTTGTTGTTGACATTGTTGTTGTTTTTTATTTGACGTTGTTGTTGTTGACATTGTTGTTGTTGTTTTTTTGACGTTGTTGTTGTTGTTTATTTGACGTAGTTGTTGTTATTGATGTTGTCGTTGTTGTTGTTTATTTGACATTTTTGTTGTTGTTGATGTTGTCATTGTTGTTTTTTATTTGACGTTGTTGTTGTTGTTGTTTATTTGACGTTGTTGTTGTTGTTATTGTTATTGTTGTTGTTTATTTGACGTTGTTGTTGTTGTTTATTTGACGTTGTTGTTGTTGTTGTTTATTTGACGTTGTTGTTGTTATTTATTTGACATTGTTGTTGTTGTTATTGTTTATTTAACGTTGTTGTTGTTGTTGTTGTTTATTTGACGTTGTTAATGTGGTTGACGTTGTTGTTGTTGTTTTTGTTATTTATTTGACGTTGTTGTTGTTGTTGTTTTTGTTGTTGTTATTGTTGGTGTTGTTGTTATTTATTTGACGTTGTTGTTGTTGTTGTTGTTTATTTGACGTTGTTGTTGTTGTTGTTGTTGTTTATTTGACGTTGTTGTTGTTGT
Source organism: Vicia faba (assembly GCA_948472305.1). Lineage (NCBI taxonomy): Eukaryota > Viridiplantae > Streptophyta > Magnoliopsida > Fabales > Fabaceae > Vicia > Vicia faba. Next base: position 455,848,671 of record OX451740.1, read on the forward strand.
TGTTGTTGTTTATTTGACGTTGTTGTTGTTGTTTATTTGACATTGTTGTTGTTGTTGTTGACATTGTTGTTGTTGTTGTTGTTGTTTATTTGACGTTGTTGTTGCTGTTGTTTATTTGATAATGTTTTAGTTGTTGTTGTTTATTTGACGTTGTTGTTGTTGTTGTTGTTGTTTATTTGATGTTGTTTTAGTTGTTGTTGTTTATTTGACGTTTTTGTTGTTTTTTATTTGACGTTGTTGTTGTTGACATTGTTGTTGTTGTTGTTGTTTATTTGACGTTGTTGTTGTTGTTTATTTGACGTAGTTGTTGTTATTGACGTTGTTGTTGTTGTTGTTATTGTTGTTTATTTGACGTTTTTGTTGTAGTTGATGTTGTTGTTGTTTTTTATTTGATGTTGTTGTCGTTGTTGTTTATTTGACGTTGTTGTTGTTGTTATTGTTGTTGTTGTTGTTTATTTGACGTTGTTGTTGTTGTTGTTTATTTGACGTTGTTGTTGTTGTTTATTTGATGTTGTTTTAGTTGTTGTTGTTATTGTTGTTGATTTGACGTTGTTGTTGTTGTTGTTTATTTGATGTTGTTTTAGTTATCGTTGTTTATTTGACATTGTTGTTGTTTTTTATTTGACGTTGTTGTTGTTGACATTATTGTTGTTGTTTATTTGACGTTGTTTTTGTTGTTTATTTGACGTAGTTGTTGTTATTGATGTTGTTGTTGTTGTTGTTGTTTATTTGACATTTTCGTTGTTGTTGTCGTTTTTTATTTGACGTTGTTGTTGTTGTTTATTTGACGTTGTTGTTGTTGTTGTTATTGTTGTTGTTGTTGTTTATTTGACGTTGTTGTTGTTGTTGTTGTTTATTTGACGTTGTTGTTGTTGTTGTTTATTTGACGTTGTTGTTATTTATTTGACGTTGTTGTTGTTGTTGTTGTTGTTGTTATTGTTTATTTAACGTTGTTGTTGTTGTTGTTGTTTATTTGACGTAGTTGTTGTTATTGACGTTGTTGTTGTTGTTGTTGTTTATTTGACGTTTTTGTTGTTGTTGATGTTGTTGTTGTTGTTGTTTTTTATTTTACGTCGTTGTTGTTATTTGACATTTTTGTTGTTGTTGTTTTTATTTGACGTTGTTATTGTTGTTGTTGTTGTTTATTTGACGTTGTTGTTGTTGTTATTTATTTGACGTTGTTGTTGTTGTTTATTTGAGATTGTTGTTGTTGTTGTTGTTTATTTGACGTTGTTGTTGTTGTTTATTTGACGTTGTTGTTGTTGTTTATTTGACGTTGTTGTTGTTGTTGTTATTGTTTATTTAACGTTGTTGGTGTTGTTGTTGTTGTTGTTGTTTATTTGACGTTGTTAATGTTGTTGACGTTGTTGTTGTTGTTGTTGTTTTTGTTATTTTTTTGACGTTGTTGTTGTTGTTGTTTTTGTTGTTGTTATTGTTGGTGGTGTGGTTGTTTATTTGACGTTGTTGTTGTTGTTTTTGTTGTTGTTATTGTTGGTGGTGTGGTTGTTTATTTGACGTTGTTGTTGTTGTTGTTGTTGTTGTTGTTGTTGTTGTTTATTTGACGTTGTTGTTGTTGTTTATTTGACGTTGTTAATGTTGTTGACGTTGTTGTTGCTGTTGTTTATTTCACGTTGTTGTTGTTGTTGTTGTTGTTGTTATTGTTGTTGTTGTTGTTTATTTGACGTTCTTGTTGTTGTTGTTTATTTGACGCTGTTATTGTTGTTGTTTATATGACGTTGTTGTTGTTGTTGACGTTGTTGTTGTTATTGTTTATTTAACGTTGTTGTTGTTGTTGTTGTTTATTTGACGTTGTTAATGTTGTTGACGTTGTTGTTGTTGTTTTTGTTGTTTATTTGACGTTGCTGTTGTTGTTGTTGTTTTTGTTGTTGTTATTGTTGTTGTTGTTGTTTATTTGACGTTGTTGTTGTTGTTATTTATTTGACGTTGTTGTTGTTTATTTGAGATTGTTGTTGTTGTTGTTGTTTATTTGACGTTGTTGTTGTTGTTTATTTGACGTTGTTGTTGTTGTTGTTTATTTGATGTTGTTTTAGTTGTTGTTGTTTATTTGACATTGTTGTTGTTATTTATTTGACGTTGTTGTTGTTGTTATTGTTTATTTGACGTTGTTGTTGTTGTTATTTATTTGACGTTGTTAATGTTGTTGACGTTGTTGTTGTTGTTTTTGTTATTTATTTGACGTTGTTGTTGTTGTTGTTGTTTTTGTTGTTGTAATTGTTGGTGTTGTTGTTGTTTATTTGACGTTATTGTTGTTATTGTTTATTTGACGTTGTTGTTGTTGTTGTTGTTTATTTGACGTTGTTGTTGTTGTTTATTTAACGTTGTTGTTGTTGTTGTTTATTTGACGTTGTTGTTGTTGTTGTTTATTTGACGTTGTTGTTGTTGTTTATTTGACATTGTTGTTATTGTTGTTGACGTTGTTGTTGTTGTTGTTGTTGTTGTTTATTTGATGTTGTTTTAGTTGTTGTTGTTTATTTATTTGACGTTGTTGTTGTTATTGTTTATTTGACGTTTTTGTTGTTATTGATGTTGTTGTTGTTTTTTATTTGACGTCGTTGTTGTTATTTGACGTTTTTGTTGTTGTTGTTGTTTATTTGACGTTGTTGTTATTGTTTATTTGACGTTGTTGTTGTTGTTGTTTATTTGACGTTGTTGTTATTGTTGTTTATTTGACGTTGTTGTTGTTGTTTATTTGACATTGTTTTTGTTATTTGACGTTGTTGTTGTTGTTGTTGTTGTATTTGTTGTTGCTTATTTGACATTGTTGTTATTGTTGTTGTTTTATTGACGTTGTTGTTGCTGTTGTTTATTTGACGTTGTTGTTGTTGTTGTTGTTTATTTGACGTTGTTGTTATTGTTTATTTGATGTTGTTTTAGTTGTTGTTGTTTATTTAACGTTGTTGTTGTTTTTTATTTGACGTTGTTGTTGTTGTTGACATTGTTGTTGTTTTTTATTTGACGTTGTTGTTGTTGACATTGTTGTTGTTGTTTTTTTGACGTTGTTGTTGTTGTTTATTTGACGTAGTTGTTGTTATTGATGTTGTTGTTGTTGTTTATTTGACATTTTTGTTGTTGTTGATGTTGTCATTGTTGTTTTTTATTTGACGTTGTTGTTGTTTATTTGACGTTGTTGTTGTTGTTATTGTTATTGTTGTTGTTTATTTGACGTTGTTGTTGTTGTTTATTTGACGTTGTTGTTGTTGTTATTTATTTGACGTTGTTGTTGTTATTTATTTGACATTGTTGTTGTTGTTATTGTTTATTTAACGTTGTTGTTGTTGTTGTTTATTTGACGTTGTTAATGTGGTTGACGTTGTTGTTGTTGTTTTTGTTATTTATTTGACGTTGTTGTTGTTGTTGTTTTTGATGTTGTTATTGTTGGTGTTGTTGTTATTTATTTGACGTTGTTGTTGTTGTTGTTGTTGTTTATTTGACGTCGTTGTTGTTGTTGTTGTTGTTTATTTGATGTTGTTGTTGTTGTTGTTGTTGTTTATTTGACGTTGTTGTTGTTGTTTATTTGACATTGTTGTTGTTGTTGTTGACGTTGTTGTTGTTGTTGTTGTTTATTTGACGTTGTTGTTGCTGTTGTTTATTTGATAATGTTTTAGTTGTTGTTGTTTATTTGACGTTGTTGTTGTTGTTGTTGTTGTTTATTTGATGTTGTTTTAGTTGTTGTTGTTTATTTGACGTTTTTGTTGTTTTTTATTTGACGTTGTTGTTGTTGACATTGTTGTTGTTGTTGTTGTTTATTTGACGTTGTTGTTGTTGTTTATTTGACGTAGTTGTTGTTATTGACGTTGTTGTTGTTGTTATTGTTGTTTATTTGACGTTTTTGTTGTAGTTGATGTTGTTGTTGTTTTTTATTTGATGTTGTTGTCGTTGTTGTTTATTTGACGTTGTTGTTGTTGTTATTGTTGTTGTTGTTGTTTATTTGACGTTGTTGTTGTTGTTGTTTATTTGACGTTGTTGTTGTTGTTGTTTATTTGACGTTGTTGTTGTTGTTTATTTGATGTTGTTTTAGTTGTTGTTGTTATTGTTGTTTATTTGACGTTGTTGTTGTTGTTGTTGTTTATTTGATGTTGTTTTAGTTATCGTTGTTTATTTGACATTGTTGTTGCTTTTTATTTGACGTTGTTGTTGTTGACTTTATTGTTGTTGTTTATTTGACGTTGTTGTTGTTGTTGTTTATTTGACGTAGTTGTTGTTATTGATGTTGTTGTTGTTGTTGTTGTTTATTTGACATTTTCGTTGTTGTTGTCGTTTTTTATTTGACGTTGTTGTTGTTGTTGTTGTTGTTTAGTTGACGTTGTTGTTGTTGTTGTTATTGTTGTTGTTGTTGTTTATTTGACGTTGTTGTTGTTGTTGTTTATTTGAAGTTGTTGTTGTTGTTGTTTATTTGACGTTGTTGTTGTTATTTATTTGACGTTGTTGTTGTTGTTGTTGTTATTGTTTATGTAACGTTGTTGTTGTTGTTGTTTATTTGACGTAGTTGTTGTTATTGACGTTGTTGTTGTTGTTGTTTATTTGACGTTTTTGTTGTTGTTGATGTTGTTGTTGTTGTTGTTTTTTATTTTACGTCGTTGTTGTTATTTGACGTTTTTGTTGTTGTTGTTTTTATTTGACGTTGTTATTGTTGTTGTTGTTGTTTATTTGACGTTGTTGTTGTTGTTATTTATTTGACGTTGTTGTTGTTGTTTATTTGAGATTGTTGTTGTTGTTGTTGTTTATTTGACGTTGTTGTTGTTGTTTATTTGACGTTGTTGTTGTTGTTGTTGGTGTTGTTTATTTGATGTTGTTTTAGTTGTTGTTGTTTATTTGACATTGTTGTTGTTATTTATTTGACGTTGTTGTTGTTATTGTTTATTTGACGTTGTTGTTGTTGTTGTTTATTTGACGTTTTTAATGTTGTTGACGTTGTTGTTGTTGTTTTTGTTATTTATTTGACGTTGGTGTTGTTGTTGTTGTTGTAATTGTTGGTGTTGTTGTTGTTTATTTGACGTTGTTGTTGTTGTTGTTGTTTATTTGACGTTGTTGTTGTTGTTGTTTATTTGACGTTGTTGTTGTTGTTGTTTATTTGACATTGTTGTTATTGTTGTTAACGTTGTTGTTGTTGTTGTTGTTTATTTGACGTTGTTGTTGTTGTTGTTGTTGTTTATTTGATGTTGTTTTAGTTGTTGTTGTTTATTTGTGGTTGTTGTTGTTTTTTATTTGACGTTATTGTTGTTGACATTGTTGTTGTTGTTGTTTATTTGACGTTGTTGTTGTTATTGTTTATTTGACGTAGTTGTTTATATTGACGTTGTTGTTGTTGTTGTTGTTTATTTGACGTTTTTGTTGTTGTTGATGTTGTTGTTGTTGTTGTTTTTTATTTGACGTCGTTGTTGTTATTTGACGTTTTTGTTGTTGTTGTTGTTTATTTGACGTTGTTGTTGTTGTTGTTTATTTGACGTTGTTGTTGTTGTTGTTTATTTGATGTTGTTGTTGTTGTTTATTTGACATTGTTTTTGTTATTTTACGTTGTTGTTGTTGTTGTTGTATTTGTTGTTGCTTATTTGACATTGTTGTTATTGTTGTTGTTTTATTGACGTTGTTGTTGCTGTTGTTTATTTGACGTTGTTGTTGTTGTTGTTGTTTATTTGACGTTGTTGTTATTGTTTATTTGATGTTGTTTTAGTTGTTGTTGTTTATTTAACATTGTTGTTGTTTTTTATTTGACGTTGTTGTTGTTGTTGACATTGTTGTTGTTTTTTATTTGACGTTGTTGTTGTTGACATTGTTGTTGTTGTTTTTTTGACGTTGTTGTTGTTGTTTATTTGACGTAGTTGTTGTTATTGATGTTGTTGTTGTTGTTGTTTATTTGACATTTTTGTTGTTGTTGATGTTGTCATTGTTGTTTTTTATTTGACGTTGTTGTTGTTGTTGTTTATTTGACGTTGTTGTTGTTGTTATTGTTATTGTTGTTGTTTATTTGACGTTGTTGTTGTTGTTTATTTGACGTTGTTGTTGTTGTTGTTTATTTGACGTTGTTGTTGTTATTTATTTGACATTGTTGTTGTTGTTATTGTTTATTTAACGTTGTTGTTGTTGTTGTTGTTTATTTGACGTTGTTAATGTGGTTGACGTTGTTGTTGTTGTTTTTGTTATTTATTTGACGTTGTTGTTGTTGTTGTTTTTGTTGTTGTTATTGTTGGTGTTGTTGTTATTTATTTGACGTTGTTGTTGTTGTTGTTGTTTATTTGACGTTGTTGTTATTGTTGTTGTTTATTTGACGTTGTTGTTGTTGTTGTTGTTGTTTATTTGACGTTGTTGTTGTTGTTTATTTGACGTTGTTGTTGTTGTTTATTTGACATTGTTGTTATTGTTGTTGACGTTGTTGTTGTTGTTGTTGTTGTTGTTTATTTGATGTTGTTTTAGTTGTTGTTGTTTATTTATTTGACGTTGTTGTTGTTATTGTTTATTTGACGTTTTTGTTGTTATTGATGTTGTTGCTGTTTTTTATTTGACGTCGTTGTTGTTATTTGACGTTTTTGTTGTTGTTGTTGTTTATTTGACGTTGTTGTTATTGTTTATTTGACGTTGTTGTTGTTGTTGTTTATTTGACGTTGTTGTTATTGTTGTTTATTTGACGTTGTTGTTGTTGTTTATTTGACATTGTTTTTGTTATTTGACGTTGTTGTTGTTGTTGTTGTTGTATTTGTTGTTGCTTATTTGACATTGTTGTTATTGTTGTTGTTTTATTGACGTTGTTGTTGCTGTTGTTTATTTGACGTTGTTGTTGTTGTTGTTTATTTGACGTTGTTGTTATTGTTTATTTGATGTTGTTTTAGTTGTTGTTGTTTATTTAACGTTGTTGTTGTTTTTTATTTGACGTTGTTGTTGTTGTTGACATTGTTGTTGTTTTTTATTTGACGTTGTTGTTGTTGACATTGTTGTTGTTGTTTTTTTGACGTTGTTGTTGTTGTTTATTTGACGTAGTTGTTGTTATTGATGTTGTTGTTGTTGTTTATTTGACATTTTTGTTGTTGTTGATGTTGTCATTGTTGTTTTTTATTTGACGTTGTTGTTGTTTATTTGACGTTGTTGTTGTTGTTATTGTTATTGTTGTTGTTTATTTGACGTTGTTGTTGTTGTTTATTTGACGTTGTTGTTGTTGTTGTTTATTTGACGTTGTTGTTGTTATTTATTTGACATTGTTGTTGTTGTTATTGTTTATTTAACGTTGTTGTTGTTGTTGTTTATTTGACGTTGTTAATGTGGTTGACGTTGTTGTTGTTTTTGTTATTTATTTGACGTTGTTGTTGTTGTTGTTTTTGATGTTGTTATTGTTGGTGTTGTTGTTATTTATTTGACGTTGTTGTTGTTGTTGTTGTTGTTTATTTGACGTCGTTGTTGTTGTTGTTGTTGTTTATTTGACGTTGTTGTTGTTGTTGTTGTTGTTTATTTGACGTTGTTGTTGTTGTTTATTTGACATTGTTGTTGTTGTTGTTGACGTTGTTGTTGTTGTTGTTGTTTATTTGACGTTGTTGTTGCTGTTGTTTATTTGATAATGTTTTAGTTGTTGTTGTTTATTTGACGTTGTTGTTGTTGTTGTTGTTGTTGTTTATTTGATGTTGTTTTAGTTGTTGTTGTTTATTTGACGTTTTTGTTGTTTTTTATTTGACGTTGTTGTTGTTGACATTGTTGTTGTTGTTGTTGTTTATTTGACGTTGTTGTTGTTGTTTATTTGACGTAGTTGTTGTTATTGACGTTGTTGTTGTTGTTATTGTTGTTTATTTGACGTTTTTGTTGTAGTTGATGTTGTTGTTGTTTTTTATTTGATGTTGTTGTCGTTGTTGTTTATTTGACGTTGTTGTTGTTGTTATTGTTGTTGTTGTTGTTTATTTGACGTTGTTGTTGTTGTTGTTTATTTGACGTTGTTGTTGTTGTTTATTTGATGTTGTTTTAGTTGTTGTTGTTATTGTTGTTTATTTGACGTTGTTGTTGTTGTTGTTGTTTATTTGATGTTGTTTTAGTTATCGTTGTTTATTTGACATTGTTGTTGCTTTTTATTTGACGTTGTTGTTGTTGACTTTATTGTTGTTGTTTATTTGACGTTGTTGTTGTTGTTGTTTATTTGACGTAGTTGTTGTTATTGATGTTGTTGTTGTTGTTGTTGTTTATTTGACATTTTCGTTGTTGTTGTCGTTTTTTATTTGACGTTGTTGTTGTTGTTGTTGTTGTTTATTTGACGTTGTTGTTGTTGTTGTTATTGTTGTTGTTGTTGTTTATTTGACGTTGTTGTTGTTGTTGTTTATTTGAAGTTGTTGTTGTTGTTGTTTATTTGACGTTGTTGTTGTTATTTATTTGACGTTGTTGTTGTTGTTGTTGTTATTGTTTATGTAACGTTGTTGTTGTTGTTGTTTATTTGACGTAGTTGTTGTTATTGACGTTGTTGTTGTTGTTGTTTATTTGACGTTTTTGTTGTTGTTGATGTTGTTGTTGTTGTTGTTTTTTATTTTACGTCGTTGTTGTTATTTGACGTTTTTGTTGTTGTTGTTTTTATTTGACGTTGTTATTGTTGTTGTTGTTGTTTATTTGACGTTGTTGTTGTTGTTATTTATTTGACGTTGTTGTTGTTGTTTATTTGAGATTGTTGTTGTTGTTGTTGTTTATTTGACGTTGTTGTTGTTGTTTATTTGACGTTTGTGTTGTTGTTGTTGGTGTTGTTTATTTGATGTTGTTTTAGTTGTTGTTGTTTATTTGACATTGTTCTTGTTATTTATTTGACGTTGTTGTTGTTATTGTTTATTTGACGTTGTTGTTGTTGTTGTTTATTTGACGTTTTTAATGTTGTTGACGTTGTTGTTGTTGTTTTTGTTATTTATTTGACGTTGTTGTTGTTGTTGTTGTTGTAATTGTTGGTGTTGTTGTTGTTTATTTGACGTTGTTGTTGTTGTTGTTGTTTATTTGACGTTGTTGTTGTTGTTGTTTATTTGACGTTGTTGTTGTTGTTGTTTATTTGACATTGTTGTTATTGTTGTTAACGTTGTAGTTGTTGTTGTTTATTTGACGTTGTTGTTGTTGTTGTTGTTGTTTATTTGATGTTGTTTTAGTTGTTGTTGTTTATTTGTGGTTGTTGTTGTTTTTTATTTGACGTTATTGTTGTTGACATTGTTGTTGTTGTTGTTTATTTGACGTTGTTGTTGTTATTGTTTATTTGACGTAGTTGTTTATATTGACGTTGTTGTTGTTGTTGTTGTTGTTTATTTGACGTTTTTGTTGTTGTTGATGTTGTTGTTGTTGTTGTTTTTTATTTGACGTCGTTGTTGTTATTTGACGTTTTTGTTGTTGTTGTTGTTTATTTGACGTTGTTGTTGTTGTTGTTTATTTGACGTTGTTGTTGTTGTTGTTTATTTGATGTTGTTGTTGTTGTTGTTTATTTGACATTGTTTTTGTTATTTTACGTTGTTGTTGTTGTTGTTGTTGTATTTGTTGTTGCTTATTTGACATTGTTGTTATTGTTGTTGTTTTATTGACGTTGTTGTTGCTGTTGTTTATTTGACGTTGTTGTTGTTGTTGTTTATTTGACGTTGTTGTTATTGTTTATTTGATGTTGTTTTAGTTGTTGTTGTTTATTTAACATTGTTGTTGTTTTTTATTTGACGTTGTTGTTGTTGTTGACATTGTTGTTGTTTTTTATTTGACGTTGTTGTTGTTGACATTGTTGTTGTTGTTTTTTTGACGTTGTTGTTGTTGTTTATTTGACGTAGTTGTTGTTATTGATGTTGTTGTTGTTGTTGTTTATTTGACATTTTTGTTGTTGTTGATGTTGTCATTGTTGTTTTTTATTTGACGTTGTTGTTGTTGTTGTTTATTTGACGTTGTTGTTGTTGTTATTGTTATTGTTGTTGTTTATTTGACGTTGTTGTTGTTGTTTATTTGACGTTGTTGTTGTTGTTGTTTATTTGACGTTGTTGTTGTTATTTATTTGACATTGTTGTTGTTGTTATTGTTTATTTAACGTTGTTGTTGTTGTTGTTGTTTATTTGACGTTGTTAATGTGGTTGACGTTGTTGTTGTTGTTTTTGTTATTTATTTGACGTTGTTGTTGTTGTTGTTTTTGTTGTTGTTATTGTTGGTGTTGTTGTTATTTATTTGACGTTGTTGTTGTTGTTGTTGTTTATTTGACGTTGTTGTTATTGTTGTTGTTTATTTGACGTTGTTGTTGTTGTTGTTGCTGTTGTTGTTTATTTGACGTTGTTGTTGTTGTTTATTTGACATTGTTGTTGTTGTTGTTGACGTTGTTGTTGTTGTTGTTTATTTGACGTTGTTGTTGCTGTTGTTTATTTGATAATGTTTTAGTTGTTGTTGTTTATTTGACGTTGTTGTTGTTGTTGTTGTTGTTGTTTATTTGATGTTGTTTTAGTTGTTGTTGTTTATTAGACGTTTTTGTTGTTTTTTATTTGACGTTGTTGTTGTTGACATTGTTGTTGTTGTTGTTGTTTATTTGACGTTGTTGTTGTTGTTGTTTATTTGACGTAGTTGTTGTTATTGACGTTGTTGTTGTTGTTATTGTTGTTTATTTGACGTTTTTGTTGTAGTTGATGTTGTTGTTGTTTTTTATTTGATGTTGTTGTCGTTGTTGTTTATTTGACGTTGTTGTTGTTGTTATTGTTGTTGTTGTTGTTTATTTGACGTTGTTGTTGTTGTTGTTTATTTGACGTTGTTGTTGTTGTTTATTTGATGTTGTTTTAGTTGTTGTTGTTATTGTTGTTTATTTGACGTTGTTAATGTTGTTGACGTTGTTGTTGCTGTTGTTTATTTCACGTTGTTGTTGTTGTTGTTGTTGTTATTGTTGTTGTTGTTGTTTATTTGACGTTCTTGTTGTTGTTGTTTATTTGACGCTGTTATTGTTGTTGTTTATATGACGTTGTTGTTGTTGTTGACGTTGTTGTTGTTATTGTTTATTTAACGTTGTTGTTGTTGTTGTTGTTGTTGTTTATTTGACGTTGTTAATGTTGTTGACGTTGTTGTTGTTGTTTTTGTTGTTTATTTGACGTTGCTGTTGTTGTTGTTGTTTTTGTTGTTGTTATTGTTGTTGTTGTTGTTTATTTGACGTTGTTGTTGTTGTTATTTATTTGACGTTGTTGTTGTTTATTTGAGATTGTTGTTGTTGTTGTTGTTTATTTGACGTTGTTGTTGTTGTTTATTTGACGTTGTTGTTGTTGTTGTTTATTTGATGTTGTTTTAGTTGTTGTTGTTTATTTGTCATTGTTGTTGTTATTTATTTGACGTTGTTGTTGTTGTTATTGTTTATTTGACGTTGTTGTTGTTGTTATTTATTTGACGTTGTTAATGTTGTTGACGTTGTTGTTGTTGTTTTTGTTATTTATTTGACGTTGTTGTTGTTGTTGTTGTTTTTGTTGTTGTAATTGTTGGTGTTGTTGTTGTTTATTTGACGTTATTGTTGTTATTGTTTATTTGACGTTGTTGTTGTTGTTGTTGTTTATTTGACGTTGTTGTTGTTGTTTATTTAACGTTGTTGTTGTTGTTGTTTATTTGACGTTGTGGTTGTTGTTGTTTATTTGACGTTGTTGTTGTTGTTTATTTGACATTATTGTTATTGTTGTTGACGTTGTTGTTGTTGTTGTTTATTTGACGTTGTTGTTGTTTATTTGACATTGTTGTTGTTTATTTGATGTTGTTTTAGTTGTTGTTGTTTATTTATTTGACGTTGTTGTTGTTATTGTTTATTTGACGTTTTTGTTGTTATTGATGTTGTTGTTGTTTTTTATTTGACGTCGTTGTTGTTATTTGACGTTTTTGTTGTTGTTGTTGTTTATTTGACGTTGTTGTTATTGTTTATTTGACGTTGTTGTTGTTGTTGTTTATTTGACGTTGTTGTTGTTGTTGTTTATTTGACGTTGTTGTTGTTGTTTATTTGACATTGTTTTTGTTATTTGACGTTGTTGTTGTTGTTGTTGTTGTTGTATTTGTTGTTGCTTATTTGACATTGTTGTTATTGTTGTTGTTTTATTGACGTTGTTGTTGCTGTTGTTTATTTGACGTTGTTGTTGTTGTTGTTGTTTATTTGACGTTGTTGTTATTGTTTATTTGATGTTGTTTTAGTTGTTGTTGTTTATTTAACGTTGTTGTTGTTTTTTATTTGACGTTGTTGTTGTTGTTGACATTGTTGTTGTTTTTTATTTGACGTTGTTGTTGTTGACATTGTTGTTGTTGTTTTTTTGACGTTGTTGTTGTTGTTTATTTGACGTAGTTGTTGTTATTGATGTTGTTGTTGTTGTTTATTTGACATTTTTGTTGTTGTTGATGTTGTCATTGTTGTTTTTTATTTGACGTTGTTGTTGTTTATTTGACGTTGTTGTTGTTGTTATTGTTATTGTTGTTGTTTATTTGACGTTGTTGTTGTTGTTTATTTGACGTTGTTGTTGTTGTTGTTTATTTGACGTTGTTGTTGTTATTTATTTGACATTGTTGTTGTTGTTATTGTTTATTTAACGTTGTTGTTGTTGTTGTTTATTTGACGTTGTTAATGTGGTTGACGTTGTTGTTGTTGTTTTTGTTATTTATTTGACGTTGTTGTTGTTGTTGTTTTTGATGTTGTTATTGTTGGTGTTGTTGTTATTTATTTGACGTTGTTGTTGTTGTTGTTGTTGTTTATTTGACGTCGTTGTTGTTGTTGTTGTTGTTTATTTGACGTTGTTGTTGTTGTTGTTGTTGTTGTTTATTTGACGTTGTTGTTGTTGTTTATTTGACATTGTTGTTGTTGTTGTTGACGTTGTTGTTGTTGTTGTTGTTTATTTGACGTTGTTGTTGCTGTTGTTTATTTGATAATGTTTTAGTTGTTGTTGTTTATTTGACGTTGTTGTTGTTGTTGTTGTTGTTGTTGTTTATTTGATGTTGTTTTAGTTGTTGTTGTTTATTTGACGTTTTTGTTGTTTTTTATTTGACGTTGTTGTTGTTGACATTGTTGTTGTTGTTGTTGTTTATTTGACGTTGTTGTTGTTGTTTATTTGACGTAGTTGTTGTTATTGACGTTGTTGTTGTTGTTATTGTTGTTTATTTGACGTTTTTGTTGTAGTTGATGTTGTTGTTGTTTTTTATTTGATGTTGTTGTCGTTGTTGTTTATTTGACGTTGTTGTTGTTGTTATTGTTGTTGTTGTTGTTTATTTGACGTTGTTGTTGTTGTTGTTTATTTGACGTTGTTGTTGTTGTTTATTTGATGTTGTTTTAGTTGTTGTTGTTATTGTTGTTTATTTGACGTTGTTGTTGTTGTTGTTGTTTATTTGATGTTGTTTTAGTTATCGTTGTTTATTTGACATTGTTGTTGCTTTTTATTTGACGTTGTTGTTGTTGACTTTATTGTTGTTGTTTATTTGACGTTGTTGTTGTTGTTGTTTATTTGACGTAGTTGTTGTTATTGATGTTGTTGTTGTTGTTGTTGTTTATTTGACATTTTCGTTGTTGTTGTCGTTTTTTATTTGACGTTGTTGTTGTTGTTGTTGTTTATTTGACGTTGTTGTTGTTGTTGTTATTGTTGTTGTTGTTGTTTATTTGACGTTGTTGTTGTTGTTGTTTATTTGAAGTTGTTGTTGTTGTTGTTTATTTGACGTTGTTGTTGTTATTTATTTGACGTTGTTGTTGTTGTTGTTGTTATTGTTTATGTAACGTTGTTGTTGTTGTTGTTTATTTGACGTAGTTGTTGTTATTGACGTTGTTGTTGTTGTTGTTTATTTGACGTTTTTGTTGTTGTTGATGTTGTTGTTGTTGTTGTTTTTTATTTTACGTCGTTGTTGTTATTTGACGTTTTTGTTGTTGTTGTTTTTATTTGACGTTGTTATTGTTGTTGTTGTTGTTTATTTGACGTTGTTGTTGTTGTTATTTATTTGACGTTGTTGTTGTTGTTTATTTGAGATTGTTGTTGTTGTTGTTGTTTATTTGACGTTGTTGTTGTTGTTTATTTGACGTTGTTGTTGTTGTTGTTGGTGTTGTTTATTTGATGTTGTTTTAGTTGTTGTTGTTTATTTGACATTGTTGTTGTTATTTATTTGACGTTGTTGTTGTTATTGTTTATTTGACGTTGTTGTTGTTGTTGTTTATTTGACGTTTTTAATGTTGTTGACGTTGTTGTTGTTGTTTTTGTTATTTATTTGACGTTGTTGTTGTTGTTGTTGTTGTAATTGTTGGTGTTGTTGTTGTTTATTTGACGTTGTTGTTGTTGTTGTTGTTTATTTGACGTTGTTGTTGTTGTTGTTTATTTGACGTTGTTGTTGTTGTTGTTTATTTGACATTGTTGTTATTGTTGTTAACGTTGTAGTTGTTGTTGTTTATTTGACGTTGTTGTTGTTGTTGTTGTTGTTTATTTGATGTTGTTTTAGTTGTTGTTGTTTATTTGTGGTTGTTGTTGTTTTTTATTTGACGTTATTGTTGTTGACATTGTTGTTGTTGTTGTTTATTTGACGTTGTTGTTGTTATTGTTTATTTGACGTAGTTGTTTATATTGACGTTGTTGTTGTTGTTGTTGTTTATTTGACGTTTTTGTTGTTGTTGATGTTGTTGTTGTTGTTGTTTTTTATTTGACGTCGTTGTTGTTATTTGACATTTTTGTTGTTGTTGTTGTTTATTTGACGTTGTTGTTGTTGTTGTTTATTTGACGTTGTTGTTGTTGTTGTTTATTTGATGTTGTTGTTGTTGTTGTTTATTTGACATTGTTTTTGTTATTTTACGTTGTTGTTGTTGTTGTTGTATTTGTTGTTGCTTATTTGACATTGTTGTTATTGTTGTTGTTTTATTGACGTTGTTGTTGCTGTTGTTTATTTGACGTTGTTGTTGTTGTTGTTGTTTATTTGACGTTGTTGTTATTGTTTATTTGATGTTGTTTTAGTTGTTGTTGTTTATTTAACATTGTTGTTGTTTTTTATTTGACGTTGTTGTTGTTGTTGACATTGTTGTTGTTTTTTATTTGACGTTGTTGTTGTTGACATTGTTGTTGTTGTTTTTTTGACGTTGTTGTTGTTGTTTATTTGACGTAGTTGTTGTTATTGATGTTGTTGTTGTTGTTGTTTATTTGACATTTTTGTTGTTGTTGATGTTGTCATTGTTGTTTTTTATTTGACGTTGTTGTTGTTGTTGTTTATTTGACGTTGTTGTTGTTGTTATTGTTATTGTTGTTGTTTATTTGACGTTGTTGTTGTTGTTTATTTGACGTTGTTGTTGTTGTTGTTTATTTGACGTTGTTGTTGTTATTTATTTGACATTGTTGTTGTTGTTATTGTTTATTTAACGTTGTTGTTGTTGTTGTTGTTTATTTGACGTTGTTAATGTGGTTGACGTTGTTGTTGTTGTTTTTGTTATTTATTTGACGTTGTTGTTGTTGTTGTTTTTGTTGTTGTTATTGTTGGTGTTGTTGTTATTTATTTGACGTTGTTGTTGTTGTTGTTGTTTATTTGACGTTGTTGTTATTGTTGTTGTTTATTTGACGTTGTTGTTGTTGTTGTTGTTGTTGTTGTTTATTTGACGTTGTTGTTGTTGTTTATTTGACATTGTTGTTGTTGTTGTTGACGTTGTTGTTGTTGTTGTTTATTTGACGTTGTTGTTGCTGTTGTTTATTTGATAATGTTTTAGTTGTTGTTGTTTATTTGACGTTGTTGTTGTTGTTGTTGTTGTTGTTTATTTGATGTTGTTTTAGTTGTTGTTGTTTATTAGACGTTTTTGTTGTTTTTTATTTGACGTTGTTGTTGTTGACATTGTTGTTGTTGTTGTTGTTTATTTGACGTTGTTGTTGTTGTTGTTTATTTGACGTAGTTGTTGTTATTGACGTTGTTGTTGTTGTTATTGTTGTTTATTTGACGTTTTTGTTGTAGTTGATGTTGTTGTTGTTTTTTATTTGATGTTGTTGTCGTTGTTGTTTATTTGACGTTGTTGTTGTTGTTATTGTTGTTGTTGTTGTTTATTTGACGTTGTTGTTGTTGTTGTTTATTTGACGTTGTTGTTGTTGTTTATTTGATGTTGTTTTAGTTGTTGTTGTTATTGTTGTTTATTTGACGTTGTTAATGTTGTTGACGTTGTTGTTGCTGTTGTTTATTTCACGTTGTTGTTGTTGTTGTTGTTGTTATTGTTGTTGTTGTTGTTTATTTGACGTTCTTGTTGTTGTTGTTTATTTGACGCTGTTATTGTTGTTGTTTATATGACGTTGTTGTTGTTGTTGACGTTGTTGTTGTTATTGTTTATTTAACGTTGTTGTTGTTGTTGTTGTTTATTTGACGTTGTTAATGTTGTTGACGTTGTTGTTGTTGTTTTTGTTGTTTATTTGACGTTGCTGTTGTTGTTGTTGTTTTTGTTGTTGTTATTGTTGTTGTTGTTGTTTATTTGACGTTGTTGTTGTTGTTATTTATTTGACGTTGTTGTTGTTTATTTGAGATTGTTGTTGTTGTTGTTGTTGTTTATTTGACGTTGTTGTTGTTGTTTATTTGACGTTGTTGTTGTTGTTGTTTATTTGATGTTGTTTTAGTTGTTGTTGTTTATTTGACATTGTTGTTGTTATTTATTTGACGTTGTTGTTGTTGTTATTGTTTATTTGACGTTGTTGTTGTTGTTATTTATTTGACGTTGTTAATGTTGTTGACGTTGTTGTTGTTGTTTTTGTTATTTATTTGACGTTGTTGTTGTTGTTGTTGTTTTTGTTGTTGTAATTGTTGGTGTTGTTGTTGTTTATTTGACGTTATTGTTGTTATTGTTTATTTGACGTTGTTGTTGTTGTTGTTGTTTATTTGACGTTGTTGTTGTTGTTTATTTAACGTTGTTGTTGTTGTTGTTTATTTGACGTTGTGGTTGTTGTTGTTTATTTGACGTTGTTGTTGTTGTTTATTTGACATTATTGTTATTGTTGTTGACGTTGTTGTTGTTGTTGTTTATTTGACGTTGTTGTTGTTTATTTGACATTGTTGTTGTTTATTTGATGTTGTTTTAGTTGTTGTTGTTTATTTATTTGACGTTGTTGTTGTTATTGTTTATTTGACGTTTTTGTTGTTATTGATGTTGTTGTTGTTTTTTATTTGACGTCGTTGTTGTTATTTGACGTTTTTGTTGTTGTTGTTGTTTATTTGACGTTGTTGTTATTGTTTATTTGACGTTGTTGTTGTTGTTGTTTATTTGACGTTGTTGTTGTTGTTGTTTATTTGACGTTGTTGTTGTTGTTTATTTGACATTGTTTTTGTTATTTGACGTTGTTGTTGTTGTTGTTGTTGTATTTGTTGTTGCTTATTTGACATTGTTGTTATTGTTGTTGTTTTATTGACGTTGTTGTTGCTGTTGTTTATTTGACGTTGTTGTTGTTGTTGTTTATTTGACGTTGTTGTTATTGTTTATTTGATGTTGTTTTAGTTGTTGTTGTTTATTTAACGTTGTTGTTGTTTTTTATTTGACGTTGTTGTTGTTGTTGACATTGTTGTTGTTTTTTATTTGACGTTGTTGTTGTTGACATTGTTGTTGTTGTTTTTTTGACGTTGTTGTTGTTGTTTATTTGACGTAGTTGTTGTTATTGATGTTGTTGTTGTTGTTTATTTGACATTTTTGTTGTTGTTGATGTTGTCATTGTTGTTTTTTATTTGACGTTGTTGTTGTTTATTTGACGTTGTTGTTGTTGTTATTGTTATTGTTGTTGTTTATTTGACGTTGTTGTTGTTGTTTATTTGACGTTGTTGTTGTTGTTGTTTATTTGACGTTGTTGTTGTTATTTATTTGACATTGTTGTTGTTGTTATTGTTTATTTAACGTTGTTGTTGTTGTTGTTTATTTGACGTTGTTAATGTGGTTGACGTTGTTGTTGTTGTTTTTGTTATTTATTTGACGTTGTTGTTGTTGTTGTTTTTGATGTTGTTATTGTTGGTGTTGTTGTTATTTATTTGACGTTGTTGTTGTTGTTGTTGTTGTTTATTTGACGTCGTTGTTGTTGTTGTTGTTGTTTATTTGACGTTGTTGTTGTTGTTGTTGTTGTTGTTTATTTGACGTTGTTGTTGTTGTTTATTTGACATTGTTGTTGTTGTTGTTGACGTTGTTGTTGTTGTTGTTGTTTATTTGACGTTGTTGTTGCTGTTGTTTATTTGATAATGTTTTAGTTGTTGTTGTTTATTTGACGTTGTTGTTGTTGTTGTTGTTGTTGTTTATTTGATGTTGTTTTAGTTGTTGTTGTTTATTTGACGTTTTTGTTGTTTTTTATTTGACGTTGTTGTTGTTGACATTGTTGTTGTTGTTGTTGTTTATTTGACGTTGTTGTTGTTGTTTATTTGACGTAGTTGTTGTTATTGACGTTGTTGTTGTTGTTATTGTTGTTTATTTGACGTTTTTGTTGTAGTTGATGTTGTTGTTGTTTTTTATTTGATGTTGTTGTCGTTGTTGTTTATTTGACGTTGTTGTTGTTGTTATTGTTGTTGTTGTTGTTTATTTGACGTTGTTGTTGTTGTTGTTTATTTGACGTTGTTGTTGTTGTTTATTTGATGTTGTTTTAGTTGTTGTTGTTATTGTTGTTTATTTGACGTTGTTGTTGTTGTTTATTTGATGTTGTTTTAGTTATCGTTGTTTATTTGACATTGTTGTTGCTTTTTATTTGACGTTGTTGTTGTTGACATTATTGTTGTTGTTTATTTGACGTTGTTGTTGTTGTTGTTTATTTGACGTAGTTGTTGTTAATGATGTTGTTGTTGTTGTTGTTGTTTATTTGACATTTTCGTTGTTGTTGTCGTTTTTTATTTGACGTTGTTGTTGTTGTTGTTGTTTATTTGACGTTGTTGTTGTTGTTGTTATTGTTGTTGTTGTTGTTTATTTGACGTTGTTGTTGTTGTTGTTTATTTGAAGTTGTTGTTGTTGTTGTTTATTTGACGTTGTTGTTGTTATTTATTTGACGTTGTTGTTGTTGTTGTTGTTATTGTTTATTTAACGTTGTTGTAGTTGTTGTTTATTTGACGTAGTTGTTGTTATTGACGTTGTTGTTGTTGTTGTTGTTTATTTGACGTTTTTGTTGTTGTTGATGTTGTTGTTGTTGTTGTTTTTTATTTTACGTCGTTGTTGTTATTTGACGTTTTTGTTGTTGTTGTTTTTATTTGACTTTGTTATTGTTGTTGTTGTTGTTTATTTGACGTTGTTGCTGTTGTTATTTATTTGATGTTGTTGTTGTTGTTTATTTGAGATTGTTGTTGTTGTTGTTGTTTATTTGACGTTGTTGTTGTTGTTTATTTGACGTTGTTGTTGTTGTTGTTGTTGTTGTTTATTTGATGTTGTTTTAGTTGTTGTTGTTTATTTGACATTGTTGTTGTTATTTATTTGACGTTGTTGTTGTTGTTATTGTTTATTTGACGTTGTTGTTGTTGTTGTTGTTTATTTGACGTTTTTAATGTTGTTGACGTTGTTGTTGTTGTTTTTGTTATTTATTTGACGTTGTTGTTGTTGTTGTTGTTGTTGTAATTGTTGGTGTTGTTGTTGTTTATTTGACGTTGTTGTTGTTGTTGTTGTTTATTTGACGTTGTTGTTGTTGTTGTTTATTTGACGTTGTTGTTGTTGTTGTTTATTTGACATTGTTGTTATTGTTGTTAACGTTGTTGTTGTTGTTGTTTATTTGACGTTGTTGTTGTTGTTGTTGTTGTTGTTTATTTGATGTTGTTTTAGTTGTTGTTGTTTATTTGTGGTTGTTGTTGTTTTTTATTTGACGTTATTGTTGTTGACATTGTTGTTGTTGTTGTTTATTTGACGTTGTTGTTGTTGTTGTTTATTTGACGTAGTTGTTTATATTGACGTTGTTGTTGTTGTTGTTGTTTATTTGACGTTTTTGTTGTTGTTGATGTTGTTGTTGTTGTTGTTTTTTATTTGACGTCGTTGTTGTTATTTGACGTTTTTGTTGTTGTTGTTGTTTATTTGACGTTGTTGTTGTTGTTGTTTATTTGACGTTGTTGTTGTTGTTGTTTATTTGACGTTGTTGTTGTTGTTTATTTGACATTGTTTTTGTTATTTTACGTTGTTGTTGTTGTTGTTGTATTTGTTGTTGCTTATTTGACATTGTTGTTATTGTTGTTGTTTTATTGACGTTGTTGTTGATGTTGTTTATTTGACGTTGTTGTTGTTGTTGTTGTTTATTTGACGTTGTTGTTATTGTTTATTTGATGTTGTTTTAGTTGTTGTTGTTTATTTAACATTGTTGTTGTTTTTTATTTGACGTTGTTGTTGTTGTTGACATTGTTGTTGTTTTTTATTTGACGTGGTTGTTGTTGACATTGTTGTTGTTGTTTTTTTGACGTTGTTGTTGTTGTTTATTTGACGTAGTTGTTGTTATTGATGTTGTTGTTGTTGTTGTTTATTTGACATTTTTGTTGTTGTTGATGTTGTCATTGTTGTTTTTTATTTGACGTTGTTGTTGTTGTTGTTTATTTGACGTTGTTGTTGTTGTTATTGTTATTGTTGTTGTTTATTTGACGTTGTTGTTGTTGTTTATTTGACGTTGTTGTTGTTGTTTATTTGACGTTGTTGTTGTTGTTGTTTATTTGACGTTGTTGTTGTTATTTATTTGACATTGTTGTTGTTGTTATTGTTTATTTAACGTTGTTGTTGTTGTTGTTGTTTATTTGACGTTGTTAATGTGGTTGACGTTGTTGTTGTTGTTTTTGTTATTTATTTGACGTTGTTGTTGTTGTTGTTTTTGTTGTTGTTATTGTTGGTGTTGTTGTTATTTATTTGACGTTGTTGTTGTTGTTGTTGTTGTTTATTTGACGTTGTTGTTATTGTTGTTGTTTATTTGACGTTGTTGTTGTTGTTGTTGTTGTTGTTTATTTGACGTTGTTGTTGTTGTTTATTTGACATTGTTGTTGTTGTTGTTGACGTTGTTGTTGTTGTTGTTTATTTGACGTTGTTCTTGCTGTTGTTTATTTGATAATGTTTTAGTTGTTGTTGTTTATTTGACGTTGTTGTTGTTGTTGTTGTTGTTGTTTATTTGATGTTGTTTTAGTTGTTGTTGTTTATTTGACGTTTTTGTTGTTTTTTATTTGACGTTGTTGTTGTTGACATTGTTGTTGTTGTTGTTTATTTGACGTTGTTGTTGTTGTTTATTTGACGTAGTTGTTGTTATTGACGTTGTTGTTGTTGTTATTGTTGTTTATTTGACGTTTTTGTTGTAGTTGATGTTGTTGTTGTTTTTTATTTGATGTTGTTGTCGTTGTTGTTTATTTGACGTTGTTGTTGTTGTTATTGTTGTTGTTGTTGTTTATTTGACGTTGTTGTTGTTGTTGTTTATTTGACGTTGTTGTTGTTGTTTATTTGATGTTGTTTTAGTTGTTGTTGTTATTGTTGTTTATTTGACGTTGTTGTTGTTGTTGTTTATTTGATGTTGTTTTAGTTATCGTTGTTTATTTGACATTGTTGTTGTTTTTTATTTGACGTTGTTGTTGTTGACATTATTCTTGTTGTTTATTTGACGTTGTTGTTGTTGTTTATTTGACGTAGTTGTTGTTATTGATGTTGTTGTTGTTGTTGTTGTTTATTTGACATTTTTGTTGTTGTTGTCGTTTTTTATTTGACGTTGTTGTTGTTGTTGTTGTTTATTTGACGTTGTTGTTGTTGTTGTTATTGTTGTTGTTGTTGTTTATTTGACGTTGTTGTTGTTGTTGTTATTTATTTGACGTTGTTGTTGTTGTTGTTGTTGTTTATTTGACGTTGTTGTTGTTATTTATTTGACGTTGTTGTTGTTGTTGTTGTTGTTATTGTTTATTTAACGTTGTTGTTGTTGTTGTTGTTGTTTATTTGACGTAGTTGTTGTTATTGACGTTGTTGTTGTTGTTGTTGTTTATTTGACGTTTTTGTTGTTGTTGATGTTGTTGTTGTTGTTGTTTTTTATTTTACGTCACTGTTGTTATTTGACGTTTTTGTTGTTGTTGTTTTTATTTGACGTTGTTATTGTTGTTGTTGTTGTTTATTTAACGTTGTTGTTGTTGTTATTTATTTGACGTTGTTGTTGTTGTTTATTTGAGATTGTTGTTGTTGTTGTTGTTGTTTATTTGACGTTGTTGTTGTTGTTTATTTGACGTTGTTGTTGTTGTTGTTTATTTGATGTTGTTTTAGTTGTTGTGGTTTATTTGACATTGTTGTTGTTATTTATTTGACGTTGTTGTTGTTGTTATTGTTTATTTGACGTTGTTGTTGTTGTTGTTTATTTGACGTTTTTAATGTTGTTGACGTTGTTTTTGTTGTTTTTGTTATTTATTTGACGTTGTTGTTGTTGTTGTTGTAATTGTTGGTGTTGTTGTTGTTTATTTGACGTTGTTGTTGTTGTTGTTGTTTATTTGATGTTGTTGTTGTTGTTGTTTATTTGACGTTGTTGTTGTTGTTTATTTGACATTGTTGTTATTGTTGTTGACGTTGTTGTTGTTGTTGTTTATTTGACGTTGTTGTTGTTGTTGTTGTTGTTGTTTATTTGATGTTGTTTTAGTTGTTGTTGTTTATTTGTGGTTGTGGTTGTTTTTTATTTGACGTTATTGTTGTTGACATTGTTGTTGTTGTTGTTTATTTGACGTTGTTGTTGTTGTTGTTTATTTGACGTAGTTGTTTATATTGACGTTGTTGTTGTTGTTGTTGTTTATTTGACGTTTTTGTTGTTGTTGATGTTGTTGTTGTTGTTGTTTTTTATTTGACCTCGTTGTTGTTATTTGACGTTTTTGTTGTTGTTGTTGTTGTTTATTTGACGTTGTTGTTGTTGTTGTTTATTTGACGTTGTTGTTGTTGTTGTTTATTTGACGTTGTTGTTGTTGTTTATTTGACATTGTTTTTGTTATTTGACGTTGTTGTTGTTATTGTTGTATTTGTTGTTGCTTATTTGACATTGTTGTTATTGTTGTTGTTTTATTGACGTTGTTGTTGCTGTTGTTTATTTGACGTTGTTGTTGTTGTTGTTGTTTATTTGACGTTGTTGTTATTGTTTATTTGATGTTGTTTTAGTTGTTGTTGTTTATTTAACGTTGTTGTTGTTTTTTATTTGACGTTGTTGTTGTTGTTGACATTGTTGTTGTTTTTTATTTGACGTTGTTGTTGTTGACATTGTTGTTGTTGTTTTTTGACGTTGTTGTTGTTGTTTATTAGACGTAGTTGTTGTTATTGATGTTGTCGTTGTTGTTGTTTATTTGACATTTTTGTTGTTGTTGATGTTGTCATTGTTGTTTTTTATTTGACGTTGTTGTTGTTGTTGTTTATTTGACGTTGTTGTTGTTGTTATTGTTATTGTTGTTGTTTATTTGACGTTGTTGTTGTTGTTTATTTGACGTTGTTGTTGTTGTTGTTTATTTGACGTTGTTGTTGTTATTTATTTGACATTGTTGTTGTTGTTATTGTTTATTTAACGTTGTTGTTGTTGTTGTTGTTTATTTGACGTTGTTAATGTGGTTGACGTTGTTGTTGTTGTTTTTGTTATTTATTTGACGTTGTTGTTGTTGTTGTTTTTGTTGTTGTTATTGTTGGTGTTGTTGTTATTTATTTGACGTTGTTGTTGTTGTTGTTGTTTATTTGACGTTGTTGTTGTTGTTGTTGTTTATTTGACGTTGTTGTTGTTGTTGTTGTTTATTTGACGTTGTTGTTGTTGTTTATTTGACATTGTTGTTGTTGTTGTTGACGTTGTTGTTGTTGTTGTTGTTGTTGTTTATTTGACGTTGTTGTTGATGTTGTTTATTTGATAATGTTTTAGTTGTTGTTGTTTATTTGACGTTGTTGTTGTTGTTGTTGTTGTTGTTGTTGTTGTTTATTTGATGTTGTTTTAGTTGTTGTTGTTTATTTGACGTTTTTGTTGTTTTTTATTTGACGTTGTTGTTGTTGACATTGTTGTTGTTGTTGTTGTTTATTTGACGTTGTTGTTGTTGTTTATTTGACGTAGTTGTTGTTATTGACGTTGTTGTTGTTGTTATTGTTGTTTATTTGACGTTTTTGTTGTAGTTGATGTTGTTGTTGTTTTTTATTTGATGTTGTTGTCGTTGTTGTTTATTTGACGTTGTTGTTGTTGTTATTGTTGTTGTTGTTGTTTATTTGACGTTGTTGTTGTTGTTGTTTATTTGACGTTGTTGTTGTTGTTTATTTGATGTTGTCTTAGTTGTTGTTGTTATTGTTGTTGATTTGACGTTGTTGTTGTTGTTGTTTATTTGATGTTGTTTTAGTTATCGTTGTTTATTTGACATTGTTGTTGTTTTTTATTTGACGTTGTTGTTGTTGACATTATTGTTGTTGTTTATTTGACGTTGTTGTTGTTGTTGTTAATTTGACGTAGTTGTTGTTATTGATGTTGTTGTTGTTGTTGTTGTTTATTTGACATTTTCGTTGTTGTTGTCGTTTTTTATTTGACGTTGTTGTTGTTGTTGTTGTTTATTTGACGTTGTTGTTGTTGTTATTGTTGTTGTTGTTGTTTATTTGACGTTGTTGTTGTTGTTGTTGTTTATTTGACGTTGTTGTTGTTGTTGTTTATTTGACGTTGTTGTTGTTATTTATTTGACGTTGTTGTTGTTGTTGTTGTTGTTATTGTTTATTTAACGTTGTTGTTGTTGTTGTTGTTTATTTGACGTAGTTGTTGTTATTGACGTTGTTGTTGTTGTTGTTGTTGTTTATTTGACGTTTTTGTTGTTGTTGATGTTGTTGTTGTTGTTGTTTTTTATTTTACGTCGTTGTTGTTATTTGACATTTTTGTTGTTGTTGTTTTTATTTGACGTTGTTATTGTTGTTGTTGTTGTTTATTTGACGTTGTTGTTGTTGTTATTTATTTGACGTTGTTGTTGTTGTTTATTTGAGATTGTTGTTGTTGTTGTTGTTTATTTGACGTTGTTGTTGTTGTTTATTTGACGTTGTTGTTGTTGTTGTTGTTGTTTATTTGATGTTGTTTTAGTTGTTGTTGTTTATTTGACATTGTTGTTGTTATTTATTTGACGTTGTTGTTGTTGTTATTGTTTATTTGACGTTGTTGTTGTTGTTGTTTATTTGACGTTTTTAATGTTGTTGACGTTGTTGTTGTTGTTTTTGTTATTTATTTGACGTTGTTGTTGTTGTTGTTGTTGTAATTGTTGGTGTTGTTGTTGTTTATTTGACGTTGTTGTTGTTGTTGTTGTTTATTTGACGTTGTTGTTGTTGTTGTTGTTTATTTGACGTTGTTGTTGTTGTTTATTTGACATTGTTGTTATTGTTGTTGACGTTGTTGTTGTTGTTGTTTATTTGACGTTGTTGTTGTTGTTGTTGTTGTTGTTTATTTGATGTTGTTTTAGTTGTTGTTGTTTATTTGTGGTTGTTGTTGTTTTTTATTTGACGTTATTGTTGTTGACATTGTTGTTGTTGTTGTTTATTTGACGTTGTTGTTGTTTATTTGACGTAGTTGTTTATATTGACGTTGTTGTTGTTGTTGTTGTTTATTTGACGTTTTTGTTGTTGTTGATGTTGTTGTTTATTTGACGTTTTTGTTGTTGTTGATGTTGTTGTTGTTGTTGTTTTTTATTTGACGTCGTTGTTGTTATTTGACGTTTTTGTTGTTGTTGTTGTTTATTTGACGTTGTTGTTGTTGTTGTTGTTTATTTGACGTTGTTGTTGTTGTTGTTTATTTGACGTTGTTGTTGTTATTTATTTGACGTTGTTGTTGTTGTTGTTGTTGTTATTGTTTATTTAACGTTGTTGTTGTTGTTGTTGTTTATTTGACGTAGTTGTTGTTATTGACGTTGTTGTTGTTGTTGTTGTTGTTTATTTGACGTTTTTGTTGTTGTTGATGTTGTTGTTGTTGTTGTTTTTTATTTTACGTCGTTGTTGTTATTTGACATTTTTGTTGTTGTTGTTTTTATTTGACGTTGTTATTGTTGTTGTTGTTGTTTATTTGACGTTGTTGTTGTTGTTATTTATTTGACGTTGTTGTTGTTGTTTATTTGAGATTGTTGTTGTTGTTGTTGTTTATTTGACGTTGTTGTTGTTGTTTATTTGACGTTGTTGTTGTTGTTGTTGTTGTTTATTTGATGTTGTTTTAGTTGTTGTTGTTTATTTGACATTGTTGTTGTTATTTATTTGACGTTGTTGTTGTTGTTATTGTTTATTTGACGTTGTTGTTGTTGTTGTTTATTTGACGTTTTTAATGTTGTTGACGTTGTTGTTGTTGTTTTTGTTATTTATTTGACGTTGTTGTTGTTGTTGTTGTAATTGTTGGTGTTGTTGTTGTTTATTTGACGTTGTTGTTGTTGTTGTTGTTTATTTGACATTGTTGTTGTTGTTGTTTATTTGACGTTGTTGTTGTTGTTTATTTGACATTGTTGTTATTGTTGTTGACGTTGTTGTTGTTGTTGTTTATTTGACGTTGTTGTTGTTGTTGTTGTTGTTGTTTATTTGATGTTGTTTTAGTTGTTGTTGTTTATTTGTGGTTGTTGTTGTTTTTTATTTGACGTTATTGTTGTTGACATTGTTGTTGTTGTTGTTTATTTGACGTTGTTGTTGTTTATTTGACGTAGTTGTTTATATTGACGTTGTTGTTGTTGTTGTTTATTTGACGTTTTTGTTGTTGTTGATGTTGTTGTTTATTTGACGTTTTTGTTGTTGTTGATGTTGTTGTTGTTGTTGTTTTTTATTTGACGTCGTTGTTGTTATTTGACGTTTTTGTTGTTGTTGTTGTTTATTTGACGTTGTTGTTGTTGTTGTTGTTTATTTGACGTTGTTGTTGTTGTTGTTTATTTGACGTTGTTGTTGTTGTTTATTTGACATTGTTTTTGTTATTTGACGTTGTTGTTGTTGTTGTTGTATTTGTTGTTGCTTATTTGACATTGTTGTTATTGTTGTTGTTTTATTGACGTTGTTGTTGCTGTTGTTTATTTGACGTTGTTGTTGTTGTTGTTGTTTATTTGACGTTGTTGTTATTGTTTATTTGATGTTGTTTTAGTTGTTGTTGTTTATTTAACGTTGTTGTTGTTTTTTATTTGACGTTGTTGTTGTTGTTGACATTGTTGTTGTTTTTTATTTGACGTTGTTGTTGTTGACATTGTTGTTGTTGTTTTTTTGACGTTGTTGTTGTTGTTTATTTGACGTAGTTGTTGTTATTGATGTTGTTGTTGTTGTTGTTTATTTGACATTTTTGTTGTTGTTGATGTTGTCATTGTTATTTTTTATTTGACGTTGTTGTTGTTGTTGTTTATTTGACGTTGTTGTTGTTGTTATTGTTATTGTTGTTGTTTATTTGACGTTGTTGTTGTTGTTTATTTGACGTTGTTGTTGTTGTTGTTTATTTGACGTTGTTGTTGTTATTTATTTGACATTGTTGTTGTTGTTATTGTTTATTTAACGTTGTTGTTGTTGTTGTTGTTTATTTGACGTTGTTAATGTGGTTGACGTTGTTGTTGTTGTTTTTGTTATTTATTTGACGTTGTTGTTGTTGTTGTTTTTGTTGTTGTTATTGTTGGTGTTGTTGTTATTTATTTGACGTTTTTGTTGTTGTTGTTGTTGTTTATTTGACGTTGTTGTTATTGTTGTTGTTTATTTGACGTTGTTGTTGTTGTTGTTGTTGTTGTTGTTTATTTGACGTTGTTGTTGTTTATTTGACATTGTTGTTGTTGTTGTTGACGTTGTTGTTGTTGTTGTTGTTGTTTATTTGACGTTGTTGTTGCTGTTGTTTATTTGATAATGTTTTAGTTGTTGTTGTTTATTTGACGTTGTTGTTGTTGTTGTTGTTGTTTATTTGATGTTGTTTTAGTTGTTGTTGTTTATTTGACGTTTTTGTTGTTTTTTATTTGACGTTGTTGTTGTTGACATTGTTGTTGTTGTTGTTTATTTGACGTTGTTGTTGTTGTTGTTTATTTGACGTAGTTGTTGTTATTGACGTTGTTGTTGTTGTTATTGTTGTTTATTTGACGTTTTTGTTGTAGTTGATGTTGTTGTTGTTTTTTATTTGATGTTGTTGTCGTTGTGGTTTATTTGACGTTGTTGTTGTTGTTATTGTTGTTGTTGTTGTTTATTTGACGTTGTTGTTGTTGTTGTTTATTTGACGTTGTTGTTGTTGTTTATTTGATGTTGTTTTAGTTGTTGTTGTTATTGTTGTTTATTTGACGTTGTTGTTGTTGTTTATTTGATGTTGTTTTAGTTATCGTTGTTTATTTGACATTGTTGTTGTTTTTTATTTGACGTTGTTGTTGTAGACATTATTGTTGTTGTTTATTTGACGTTGTTGTTGTTGTTTATTTGACGTAGTTGTTGTTATTGATGTTGTTGTTGTTGTTGTTTATTTGACATTTTCGTTGTTGTTGTCGTTTTTTATTTGACGTTGTTGTTGTTGTTGTTTTTTATTTGACGTTGTTGTTGTTGTTGTTGTTATTGTTGTTGTTGTTGTTTATTTGACGTTGTTGTTGTTGTTGTTGTTGTTGTTTATTTGACGTTGTTGTTGTTGTTGTTTATTTGACGTTGTTGTTGTTATTTATTTGACATTGTTGTTGTTGTTGTTGTTATTGTTATTGTTTATTTAACGTTGTTGTTGTTGTTGTTGTTTATTTGACGTTGTTGTTGTTATTGACGTTGTTGTTGTTGTTGTTGTTTATTTGACGTTTTTGTTGTTGTTGATGTTGTTGTTGTTGTTGTTTTTTATTTTACGTCATTGTTGTTATTTGACGTTTTTGTTGTTGTTGTTTTTATTTGACGTTGTTATTGTTGTTGTTGTTGTTTATTTGACGTTGTTGTTGTTGTTGTTATTTATTTGACGTTGTTGTTGTTGTTTATTTGAGATTGTTGTTGTTGTTGTTTATTTGACGTTGTTGTTGTTGTTTATTTGACGTTGTTGTTGTTGTTGTTGTTTATTTGATGTTGTTTTAGTTGTTGTTGTTTATTTGACATTGTTGTTGTTATTTATTTAACGTTGTTGTTGTTGTTATTGTTTATTTGACGTTGTTGTTGTTGTTGTTTATTTGACGTTTTTAATGTTGTTGACGTTGTTGTTGTTGTTTTTGTTATTTATTTGACGTTGTTGTTGTTGTTCTTGTAATTGTTGGTGTTGTTGTTGTTTATTTGACGTTGTTGTTGTTGTTGTTTATTTGACGTTGTTGTTGTTGTTTATTTGACGTTGTTGTTGTTGTTTATTTGACATTGTTGTTATTGTTGTTGACGTTGTTGTTGTTGTTATTTATTTGACGTTGTTGTTGTTGTTGTTGTTGTTTATTTGATGTTGTTTTAGTTGTTGTTGTTTATTTGTGGTTGTTGTTGTTTTTTATTTGACGTTATTGTTGTTGACATTGTTGTTGTTGTTGTTTATTTGACGTTGTTGTTGTTGTTGTTTATTTGACGTAGTTGTTTATATTGACGTTGTTGTTGTTGTTGTTTATTTGACGTTTTTGTTGTTGTTGATGTTGTTGTTGTTGTTGTTTTTTATTTGACGTCGTTGTTGTTATTTGACGTTTTTGTTGTTGTTGTTGTTGTTTATTTGACGTTGTTGTTGTTGTTGTTGTTTATTTGACGTTGTTGTTGTTGTTTATTTGACATTGTTTTTGTTATTTGACGTTGTTGTTGTTGTTGTTGTATTTGTTGTTGCTTATTTGACATTGTTGTTATTGTTGTTGTTTTATTGACGTTGTTGTTGCTGTTGTTTATTTGACGTTGTTGTTGTTGTTGTTTATTTGACGTTGTTGTTATTGTTTATTTGATGTTGTTTTAGTTGTTGTTGTTTATTTAACGTTGTTGTTGTTTTTTATTTGACGTTGTTGTTGTTGTTGACATTGTTGTTGTTTTTTATTTGACGTTGTTGTTGTTGACATTGTTGTTGTTGTTTTTTTGACGTTGTTGTTGTTGTTTATTAGACGTAGTTGTTGTTATTGATGTTGTCGTTGTTGTTGTTTATTTGACATTTTTGTTGTTGTTGATGTTGTCATTGTTGTTTTTTATTTGACGTTGTTGTTGTTGTTGTTTATTTGACGTTGTTGTTGTTGTTATTGTTATTGTTGTTGTTTATTTGACGTTGTTGTTGTTGTTTATTTGACGTTGTTGTTGTTGTTGTTTATTTGACGTTGTTGTTGTTATTTATTTGACATTGTTGTTGTTGTTATTGTTTATTTAACGTTGTTGTTGTTGTTGTTGTTTATTTGACGTTGTTAATGTGGTTGACGTTGTTGTTGTTGTTTTTGTTATTTATTTGACGTTGTTGTTGTTGTTTTTGTTGTTGTTATTGTTGGTGTTGTTGTTATTTATTTGACGTTGTTGTTGTTGTTGTTGTTTATTTGACGTTGTTGTTGTTGTTGTTGTTTATTTGACGTTGTTGTTGTTGTTGTTGTTTATTTGACGTTGTTGTTGTTGTTTATTTGACATTGTTGTTGTTGTTGTTGACGTTGTTGTTGTTGTTGTTGTTGTTGTTTATTTGACGTTGTTGTTGATGTTGTTTATTTGATAATGTTTTAGTTGTTGTTGTTTATTTGACGTTGTTGTTGTTGTTGTTGTTGTTGTTGTTGTTTATTTGATGTTGTTTTAGTTGTTGTTGTTTATTTGACGTTTTTGTTGTTTTTTATTTGACGTTGTTGTTGTTGACATTGTTGTTGTTGTTGTTGTTTATTTGACGTTGTTGTTGTTGTTTATTTGACGTAGTTGTTGTTATTGACGTTGTTGTTGTTGTTATTGTTGTTTATTTGACGTTTTTGTTGTAGTTGATGTTGTTGTTGTTTTTTATTTGATGTTGTTGTCGTTGTTGTTTATTTGACGTTGTTGTTGTTGTTATTGTTGTTGTTGTTGTTTATTTGACGTTGTTGTTGTTGTTGTTTATTTGACGTTGTTGTTGTTGTTTATTTGATGTTGTCTTAGTTGTTGTTGTTATTGTTGTTGATTTGACGTTGTTGTTGTTGTTGTTTATTTGATGTTGTTTTAGTTATCGTTGTTTATTTGACATTGTTGTTGTTTTTTATTTGACGTTGTTGTTGTTGACATTATTGTTGTTGTTTATTTGACGTTGTTGTTGTTGTTGTTAATTTGACGTAGTTGTTGTTATTGATGTTGTTGTTGTTGTTGTTGTTTATTTGACATTTTCGTTGTTGTTGTCGTTTTTTATTTGACGTTGTTGTTGTTGTTGTTGTTTATTTGACGTTGTTGTTGTTGTTATTGTTGTTGTTGTTGTTTATTTGACGTTGTTGTTGTTGTTGTTGTTTATTTGACGTTGTTGTTGTTGTTGTTTATTTGACGTTGTTGTTGTTATTTATTTGACGTTGTTGTTGTTGTTGTTGTTGTTATTGTTTATTTAACGTTGTTGTTGTTGTTGTTGTTTATTTGACGTAGTTGTTGTTATTGACGTTGTTGTTGTTGTTGTTGTTGTTTATTTGACGTTTTTGTTGTTGTTGATGTTGTTGTTGTTGTTGTTTTTTATTTTACGTCGTTGTTGTTATTTGACATTTTTGTTGTTGTTGTTTTTATTTGACGTTGTTATTGTTGTTGTTGTTGTTTATTTGACGTTGTTGTTGTTGTTATTTATTTGACGTTGTTGTTGTTGTTTATTTGAGATTGTTGTTGTTGTTGTTGTTTATTTGACGTTGTTGTTGTTGTTTATTTGACGTTGTTGTTGTTGTTGTTGTTGTTTATTTGATGTTGTTTTAGTTGTTGTTGTTTATTTGACATTGTTGTTGTTATTTATTTGACGTTGTTGTTGTTGTTATTGTTTATTTGACGTTGTTGTTGTTGTTGTTTATTTGACGTTTTTAATGTTGTTGACGTTGTTGTTGTTGTTTTTGTTATTTATTTGACGTTGTTGTTGTTGTTGTTGTTGTAATTGTTGGTGTTGTTGTTGTTTATTTGACGTTGTTGTTGTTGTTGTTGTTTATTTGACGTTGTTGTTGTTGTTGTTGTTTATTTGACGTTGTTGTTGTTGTTTATTTGACATTGTTGTTATTGTTGTTGACGTTGTTGTTGTTGTTGTTTATTTGACGTTGTTGTTGTTGTTGTTGTTGTTGTTTATTTGATGTTGTTTTAGTTGTTGTTGTTTATTTGTGGTTGTTGTTGTTTTTTATTTGACGTTATTGTTGTTGACATTGTTGTTGTTGTTGTTTATTTGACGTTGTTGTTGTTTATTTGACGTAGTTGTTTATATTGACGTTGTTGTTGTTGTTGTTGTTTATTTGACGTTTTTGTTGTTGTTGATGTTGTTGTTTATTTGACGTTTTTGTTGTTGTTGATGTTGTTGTTGTTGTTGTTTTTTATTTGACGTCGTTGTTGTTATTTGACGTTTTTGTTGTTGTTGTTGTTTATTTGACGTTGTTGTTGTTGTTGTTGTTTATTTGACGTTGTTGTTGTTGTTGTTTATTTGACGTTGTTGTTGTTATTTATTTGACGTTGTTGTTGTTGTTGTTGTTGTTATTGTTTATTTAACGTTGTTGTTGTTGTTGTTGTTTATTTGACGTAGTTGTTGTTATTGACGTTGTTGTTGTTGTTGTTGTTGTTTATTTGACGTTTTTGTTGTTGTTGATGTTGTTGTTGTTGTTGTTTTTTATTTTACGTCGTTGTTGTTATTTGACATTTTTGTTGTTGTTGTTTTTATTTGACGTTGTTATTGTTGTTGTTGTTGTTTATTTGACGTTGTTGTTGTTGTTATTTATTTGACGTTGTTGTTGTTGTTTATTTGAGATTGTTGTTGTTGTTGTTGTTTATTTGACGTTGTTGTTGTTGTTTATTTGACGTTGTTGTTGTTGTTGTTGTTGTTTATTTGATGTTGTTTTAGTTGTTGTTGTTTATTTGACATTGTTGTTGTTATTTATTTGACGTTGTTGTTGTTGTTATTGTTTATTTGACGTTGTTGTTGTTGTTGTTTATTTGACGTTTTTAATGTTGTTGACGTTGTTGTTGTTGTTTTTGTTATTTATTTGACGTTGTTGTTGTTGTTGTTGTAATTGTTGGTGTTGTTGTTGTTTATTTGACGTTGTTGTTGTTGTTGTTGTTTATTTGACGTTGTTGTTGTTGTTGTTTATTTGACGTTGTTGTTGTTGTTTATTTGACATTGTTGTTATTGTTGTTGACGTTGTTGTTGTTGTTGTTTATTTGACGTTGTTGTTGTTGTTGTTGTTGTTGTTTATTTGATGTTGTTTTAGTTGTTGTTGTTTATTTGTGGTTGTTGTTGTTTTTTATTTGACGTTATTGTTGTTGACATTGTTGTTGTTGTTGTTTATTTGACGTTGTTGTTGTTTATTTGACGTAGTTGTTTATATTGACGTTGTTGTTGTTGTTGTTGTTTATTTGACGTTTTTGTTGTTGTTGATGTTGTTGTTTATTTGACGTTTTTGTTGTTGTTGATGTTGTTGTTGTTGTTGTTTTTTATTTGACGTCGTTGTTGTTATTTGACGTTTTTGTTGTTGTTGTTGTTTATTTGACGTTGTTGTTGTTGTTGTTGTTTATTTGACGTTGTTGTTGTTGTTGTTTATTTGACGTTGTTGTTGTTGTTTATTTGACATTGTTTTTGTTATTTGACGTTGTTGTTGTTGTTGTTGTATTTGTTGTTGCTTATTTGACATTGTTGTTATTGTTGTTGTTTTATTGACGTTGTTGTTGTTGTTGTTTATTTGACGTTGTTGTTGTTGTTGTTGTTTATTTGACGTTGTTGTTATTGTTTATTTGATGTTGTTTTAGTTGTTGTTGTTTATTTAACGTTGTTGTTGTTTTTTATTTGACGTTGTTGTTGTTGTTGACATTGTTGTTGTTTTTTATTTGACGTTGTTGTTGTTGACATTGTTGTTGTTGTTTTTTTGACGTTGTTGTTGTTGTTTATTTGACGTAGTTGTTGTTATTGATGTTGTTGTTGTTGTTGTTTATTTGACATTTTTGTTGTTGTTGATGTTGTCATTGTTATTTTTTATTTGACGTTGTTGTTGTTGTTGTTTATTTGACGTTGTTGTTGTTGTTATTGTTATTGTTGTTGTTTATTTGACGTTGTTGTTGTTGTTTATTTGACGTTGTTGTTGTTGTTGTTTATTTGACGTTGTTGTTGTTATTTATTTGACATTGTTGTTGTTGTTATTGTTTATTTAACGTTGTTGTTGTTGTTGTTGTTTATTTGACGTTGTTAATGTGGTTGACGTTGTTGTTGTTGTTTTTGTTATTTATTTGACGTTGTTGTTGTTGTTGTTTTTGTTGTTGTTATTGTTGCTGTTGTTGTTATTTATTTGACGTTTTTGTTGTTGTTGTTGTTGTTTATTTGACGTTGTTGTTATTGTTGTTGTTTATTTGACGTTGTTGTTGTTGTTGTTGTTGTTGTTGTTTATTTGACGTTGTTGTTGTTTATTTGACATTGTTGTTGTTGTTGTTGACGTTGTTGTTGTTGTTGTTGTTTATTTGACGTTGTTGTTGCTGTTGTTTATTTGATAATGTTTTAGTTGTTGTTGTTTATTTGACGTTGTTGTTGTTGTTGTTGTTGTTTATTTGATGTTGTTTTAGTTGTTGTTGTTTATTTGACGTTTTTGTTGTTTTTTATTTGACGTTGTTGTTGTTGACATTGTTGTTGTTGTTGTTTATTTGACGTTGTTGTTGTTGTTGTTTATTTGACGTAGTTGTTGTTATTGACGTTGTTGTTGTTGTTATTGTTGTTTATTTGACGTTTTTGTTGTAGTTGATGTTGTTGTTGTTTTTTATTTGATGTTGTTGTCGTTGTGGTTTATTTGACGTTGTTGTTGTTGTTATTGTTGTTGTTGTTGTTTATTTGACGTTGTTGTTGTTGTTGTTTATTTGACGTTGTTGTTGTTGTTTATTTGATGTTGTTTTAGTTGTTGTTGTTATTGTTGTTTATTTGACGTTGTTGTTGTTGTTTATTTGATGTTGTTTTAGTTATCGTTGTTTATTTGACATTGTTGTTGTTTTTTATTTGACGTTGTTGTTGTAGACATTATTGTTGTTGTTTATTTGACGTTGTTGTTGTTGTTTATTTGACGTAGTTGTTGTTATTGATGTTGTTGTTGTTGTTGTTTATTTGACATTTTCGTTGTTGTTGTCGTTTTTTATTTGACGTTGTTGTTGTTGTTGTTTTTTATTTGACGTTGTTGTTGTTGTTGTTGTTATTGTTGTTGTTGTTGTTTATTTGACGTTGTTGTTGTTGTTGTTGTTGTTGTTTATTTGACGTTGTTGTTGTTGTTGTTTATTTGACGTTGTTGTTGTTATTTATTTGACATTGTTGTTGTTGTTGTTGTTATTGTTATTGTTTATTTAACGTTGTTGTTGTTGTTGTTGTTTATTTGACGTTGTTGTTGTTATTGACGTTGTTGTTGTTGTTGTTGTTTATTTGACGTTTTTGTTGTTGTTGATGTTGTTGTTGTTGTTGTTTTTTATTTTACGTCATTGTTGTTATTTGACGTTTTTGTTGTTGTTGTTTTTATTTGACGTTGTTATTGTTGTTGTTGTTGTTTATTTGACGTTGTTGTTGTTGTTGTTATTTATTTGACGTTGTTGTTGTTGTTTATTTGAGATTGTTGTTGTTGTTGTTTATTTGACGTTGTTGTTGTTGTTTATTTGACGTTGTTGTTGTTGTTGTTGTTTATTTGATGTTGTTTTAGTTGTTGTTGTTTATTTGACATTGTTGTTGTTATTTATTTAACGTTGTTGTTGTTGTTATTGTTTATTTGACGTTGTTGTTGTTGTTGTTTATTTGACGTTTTTAATGTTGTTGACGTTGTTGTTGTTGTTTTTGTTATTTATTTGACGTTGTTGTTGTTGTTCTTGTAATTGTTGGTGTTGTTGTTGTTTATTTGACGTTGTTGTTGTTGTTGTTTATTTGACGTTGTTGTTGTTGTTTATTTGACGTTGTTGTTGTTGTTTATTTGACATTGTTGTTATTGTTGTTGACGTTGTTGTTGTTGTTATTTATTTGACGTTGTTGTTGTTGTTGTTGTTGTTTATTTGATGTTGTTTTAGTTGTTGTTGTTTATTTGTGGTTGTTGTTGTTTTTTATTTGACGTTATTGTTGTTGACATTGTTGTTGTTGTTGTTTATTTGACGTTGTTGTTGTTGTTGTTTATTTGACGTAGTTGTTTATATTGACGTTGTTGTTGTTGTTGTTTATTTGACGTTTTTGTTGTTGTTGATGTTGTTGTTGTTGTTGTTTTTTATTTGACGTCGTTGTTGTTATTTGACGTTTTTGTTGTTGTTGTTGTTGTTTATTTGACGTTGTTGTTGTTGTTGTTGTTTATTTGACGTTGTTGTTGTTGTTTATTTGACATTGTTTTTGTTATTTGACGTTGTTGTTGTTGTTGTTGTATTTGTTGTTGCTTATTTGACATTGTTGTTATTGTTGTTGTTTTATTGACGTTGTTGTTGCTGTTGTTTATTTGACGTTGTTGTTGTTGTTGTTTATTTGACGTTGTTGTTATTGTTTATTTGATGTTGTTTTAGTTGTTGTTGTTTATTTAACGTTGTTGTTGTTTTTTATTTGACGTTGTTGTTGTTGTTGACATTGTTGTTGTTTTTTATTTGACGTTGTTGTTGTTGACATTGTTGTTGTTGTTTTTTTGACGTTGTTGTTGTTGTTTATTTGACGTAGTTGTTGTTATTGATGTTGTCGTTGTTGTTGTTTATTTGACATTTTTGTTGTTGTTGATGTTGTCATTGTTGTTTTTTATTTGACGTTGTTGTTGTTGTTGTTTATTTGACGTTGTTGTTGTTGTTATTGTTATTGTTGTTGTTTATTTGACGTTGTTGTTGTTGTTTATTTGACGTTGTTGTTGTTGTTGTTTATTTGACGTTGTTGTTGTTATTTATTTGACATTGTTGTTGTTGTTATTGTTTATTTAACGTTGTTGTTGTTGTTGTTGTTTATTTGACGTTGTTAATGTGGTTGACGTTGTTGTTGTTGTTTTTGTTATTTATTTGACGTTGTTGTTGTTGTTGTTTTTGTTGTTGTTATTGTTGGTGTTGTTGTTATTTATTTGACGTTTTTGTTGTTGTTGTTGTTGTTTATTTGACGTTGTTGTTATTGTTGTTGTTTATTTGACGTTGTTGTTGTTGTTGTTGTTGTTGTTGTTTATTTGACGTTGTTGTTGTTTATTTGACATTGTTGTTGTTGTTGTTGACGTTGTTGTTGTTGTTGTTGTTGTTGTTTATTTGACGTTGTTGTTGCTGTTGTTTATTTGATAATGTTTTAGTTGTTGTTGTTTATTTGACGTTGTTGTTGTTGTTGTTGTTGTTGTTGTTGTTGTTTATTTGATGTTGTTTTAGTTGTTGTTGTTTATTTGACGTTTTTGTTGTTTTTTATTTGACGTTGTTGTTGTTGACATTGTTGTTGTTGTTGTTTATTTGACGTTGTTGTTGTTGTTTATTTGACGTAGTTGTTGTTATTGACGTTGTTGTTGTTGTTATTGTTGTTTATTTGATGTTTTTGTTGTAGTTGATGTTGTTGTTGTTTTTTATTTGATGTTGTTGTCGTTGTGGTTTATTTGATGTTGTTGTTGTTGTTATTGTTGTTGTTGTTGTTTATTTGACGTTGTTGTTGTTGTTGTTTATTTGATGTTGTTGTTGTTGTTTATTTGATGTTGTTTTAGTTGTTGTTGTTATTGTTGTTTATTTGACGTTGTTGTTGTTGTTTATTTGATGTTGTTTTACTTATCGTTGTTTATTTGACATTGTTGTTGTTTTTTATTTGACGTTGTTGTTGTAGACATTATTGTTGTTGTTTATTTGACGTTGTTGTTGTTGTTTATTTGACGTAGTTGTTGTTATTGATGTTGTTGTTGTTGTTGTTTATTTGACATTTTCGTTGTTGTTGTCGTTTTTTATTTGACGTTGTTGTTGTTGTTGTTGTTTATTTGACGTTGTTGTTGTTGTTGTTGTTATTGTTGTTGTTGTTGTTTATTTGACGTTGTTGTTGTTGTTGTTGTTTATTTGACGTTGTTGTTGTTGTTGTTTATTTGACGTTGTTGTTGTTATTTATTTGACGTTGTTGTTGTTGTTGTTGTTGTTGTTATTGTTTATTTAACGTTGTTGTTGTTGTTGTTGTTTATTTGACGTAGTTGTTGTTATTGACGTTGTTGTTGTTGTTGTTGTTTATTTGACGTTTTTGTTGTTGTTGATGTTGTTGTTGTTGTTGTTTTTTATTTTACGTCATTGTTGTTATTTGACGTTTTTGTTGTTGTTGTTTTTATTTGACGTTGTTATTGTTGTTGTTGTTTATTTGACATTGTTGTTGTTGTTGTTATTTATTTGACGTTGTTGTTGTTGTTTATTTGAGATTGTTGTTGTTGTTGTTGTTTATTTGACGTTGTTGTTGTTGTTGTTGTTTATTTGA
The DNA here is from genome assembly GCA_948472305.1 of Vicia faba. Lineage (NCBI taxonomy): Eukaryota > Viridiplantae > Streptophyta > Magnoliopsida > Fabales > Fabaceae > Vicia > Vicia faba. The sequence goes on from OX451740.1 coordinate 455,886,920, forward strand.
TGTTGTTTTAGTTGTTGTTGTTTATTTGACATTGTTGTTGTTATTTATTTGACGTTGTTGTTGTTGTTATTGTTTATTTGACGTTGTTGTTGTTGTTGTTTATTTGACGTTTTTAATGTTGTTGACGTTGTTGTTGTTGTTTTTGTTATTTATTTGACGTTGTTGTTGTTGTTGTTGTAATTGTTGGTGTTGTTGTTGTTTATTTGACGTTGTTGTTGTTGTTGTTTATTTGACGTTGTTGTTGTTGTTGTTTATTTGACGTTGTTGTTGTTGTTTATTTGACATTGTTGTTATTGTTGTTGACGTTGTTGTTGTTGTTGTTTATTTGACGTTGTTGTTGTTGTTGTTGTTGTTGTTTATTTGATGTTGTTTTAGTTGTTATTGTTTATTTGTGGTTGTTGTTGTTTTTTATTTGACGTTATTGTTGTTGACATTGTTGTTGTTGTTGTTTATTTGACGTTGTTGTTGTTGTTGTTTATTTGACGTAGTTGTTTATATTGACGTTGTTGTTGTTGTTGTTGTTTATTTGACGTTTTTGTTGTTGTTGATGTTGTTGTTGTTGTTGTTTTTTATTTGACGTCGTTGTTGTTATTTGACGTTTTTGTTGTTGTTGTTGTTTATTTGACGTTGTTGTTGTTGTTGTTTATTTGACGTTGTTGTTGTTGTTGTTTATTTGACGTTGTTGTTGTTGTTTATTTGACATTGTTTTTGTTATTTGACGTTGTTGTTGTTGTTGTTGTATTTGTTGTTGCTTATTTGACATTGTTGTTATTGTTGTTGTTTTATTGACGTTGTTGTTGCTGTTGTTTATTTGACGTTGTTGTTGTTGTTGTTGTTTATTTGACGTTGTTGTTATTGTTTATTTGATGTTGTTTTAGTTGGTGTTGTTTATTTAACGTTGTTGTTGTTTTTTATTTGACGTTGTTGTTGTTGTTGTTGTTTATTTAACGTTGTTGTTGTTGTTGTTGTTATTGTTGTTGTTGTTGTTTATTTGACGTTGTTGTTGTTGTTGTTGTTGTTGTTTATTTGACGTTGTTGTTGTTGTTGTTTATTTGACGTTGTTGTTGTTATTTATTTGACGTTGTTGTTGTTGTTGCTGTTGTTATTGTTTATTTAACGTTGTTGTTGTTGTTGTTGTTGTTTATTTGACGTAGTTGTTGTTATTGACGTTGTTGTTGTTGTTGTTGTTTATTTGACGTTTTTGTTGTTGTTGATGTTGTTGTTGTTGTTGTTTTTTATTTTACGTCATTGTTGTTATTTGACGTTTTTGTTGTTGTTGTTTTTATTTGACGTTGTTATTGTTGTTGTTGTTGTTTATTTGACGTTGTTGTTGTTGTTGTTATTTATTTGACGTTGTTGTTGTTGTTTATTTGAGATTGTTGTTGTTGTTGTTGTTTATTTGACGTTGTTGTTGTTGTTTATTTGATGTTGTTTTAGTTGTTGTTGTTTATTTGACATTGTTGTTGTTATTTATTTGACGTTGTTGTTGTTGTTATTGTTTATTTGATGTTGTTGTTGTTGTTGTTTATTTGACGTTTTTAATGTTATTGACGTTGTTGTTGTTGTTTTTGTTATTTATTTGACGTTGTTGTTGTTGTTGTTGTAATTGTTGGTGTTGTTGTTGTTTATTTGACGTTGTTGTTGTTGTTGTTTATTTGACGTTGTTGTTGTTGTTGTTTATTTGACGTTGTTGTTGTTGTTTATTTGACATTGTTGTTATTGTTGTTGACGTTGTTGTTGTTGTTGTTTATTTGACGTTGTTGTTGTTGTTGTTGTTGTTTATTTGACGTTGTTGTTGTTATTGTTGTTGTTGTTGTTTATTTGACGTTGTTGTTATTGTTGTTTATTTGACGTTGTTGTTATTTATTTGACGTTGTTGTTGTTGTTGTTGTTGTTTATTTGACGTTGTTGTTGTTGTTGTTGTTGTTTATTTGACGTTGTTGTTGTTGTTGTTTATTTGACGTTGTTGTTGTTGTTTATTTGACATTGTTGTTGTTGTTGTTGACGTTGTTGTTGTTGTTGTTGTTGTTGTTTATTTGACGTTGTTGTTGCTGTTGTTTATTTGATAATGTTTTAGTTGTTGTTGTTTATTTGACGTTGTTGTTGTTGTTGTTGTTGTTTATTTGATGTTGTTTTAGTTGTTGTTGTTTATTTGACGTTTTTGTTGTTTTTTATTTGACGTTGTTGTTGTTGACATTGTTGTTGTTGTTGTTTATTTGACGTTGTTGTTGTTGTTTATTTGACGTAGTTGTTGTTATTGACGTTGTTGTTGTTGTTATTGTTGTTTATTTGACGTTTTTGTTGTAGTTGATGTTGTTGTTGTTTTTTTATTTGATGTTGTTGTCGTTGTTGTTTATTTGACGTTGTTGTTGTTATTGTTGTTGTTGTTGTTTATTTGACGTTGTTGTTATTGTTGTTTATTTGACGTTGTTGTTGTTTATTTGATGTTGTTTTAGTTGTTGTTGTTATTGTTGTTTATTTGACGTTGTTGTTGTTGTTGTTTATTTGATGTTGTTTTAGTTATCGTTGTTTATTTGACATTGTTGTTGTTTTTTATTTGACGTTGTTGTTGTTGACATTATTGTTGTTGTTTATTTGACGTTGTTGTTGTTGTTTATTTGACGTAGTTGTTGTTATTGATGTTGTTGTTGTTGTTGTTTATTTGACATTTTCGTTGTTGTTGTCGTTTTTTATTTGACGTTGTTGTTGTTGTTGTTTATTTGACGTTGTTGTTGTTGTTATTGTTGTTGTTGTTGTTTATTTGACGTTGTTGTTGTTGTTGTTGTTTATTTGACGTTGTTGTTGTTGTTGTTTATTTGACGTTGTTGTTGTTATTTATTTGACGTTGTTGTTGTTGTTGTTGTTGTTATTGTTTATTTAACGTTGTTGTTGTTGTTGTTGTTTATTTGACGTAGTTGTTGTTATTGACGTTGTTGTTGTTGTTGTTGTTTATTTGACGTTTTTGTTGTTGTTGATGTTGTTGTTGTTGTTGTTTTTTATTTTACGTCGTTGTTGTTATTTGACATTTTTGTTGTTGTTGTTTTTATTTGACGTTGTTATTGTTGTTGTTGTTGTTTATTTGACGTTGTTGTTGTTGTTATTTATTTGACGTTGTTGTTGTTGTTGTTTATTTGAGATTGTTGTTGTTGTTGTTGTTTATTTGACGTTGTTGTTGTTGTTTATTTGACGTTGTTGTTGTTGTTGTTGTTTATTTGATGTTGTTTTAGTTGTTGTTGTTTATTTGACATTGTTGTTGTTATTTATTTGACGTTGTTGTTGTTGTTATTGTTTATTTGACGTTGTTGTTGTTGTTGTTTATTTGATGTTTTTAATGTTGTTGACGTTGTTGTTGTTGTTTTTGTTATTTATTTGACGTTGTTGTTGTTGTTGTTGTTGTTGTAATTGTTGGTGTTGTTGTTGTTTATTTGACGTTGTTGTTGTTGTTGTTTATTTGACGTTGTTGTTGTTGTTGTTGTTTATTTGACGTTGTTGTTGTTGTTTATTTGACATTGTTGTTATTGTTGTTGACGTTGTTGTTGTTCTTGTTTATTTGACGTTGTTGTTGTTGTTGTTGTTTATTTGATGTTGTTTTAGTTGTTGTTGTTTATTTCTGGTTGTTGTTGTTTTTTATTTGACGTTATTGTTGTTGACATTGTTGTTGTTGTTGTTTATTTGACGTTGTTGTTGTTGTTGTTTATTTGACGTAGTTGTTTATATTGACGTTGTTGTTGTTGTTGTTGTTTATTTGACGTTTTTGTTGTTGTTGATGTTGTTGTTGTTGTTGTTTTTTATTTGACGTCGTTGTTGTTATTTGACGTTTTTGTTGTTGTTGTTGTTTATTTGACGTTGTTGTTGTTGTTTATTTGACGTTGTTGTTGTTGTTGTTTATTTGACGTTGTTGTTGTTGTTTATTTGACATTGTTTTTGTTATTTGACGTTGTTGTTGTTGTTGTTGTATTTGTTGTTGCTTATTTGACATTGTTGTTATTGTTGTTGTTTTATTGACGTTGTTGTTGCTGTTGTTTATTTGACGTTGTTGTTGTTGTTGTTGTTTATTTGACGTTGTTGTTATTGTTTATTTGATGTTGTTTTAGTTGTTGTTGTTTATTTAACGTTGTTGTTGTTTTTTATTTGACGTTGTTGTTGTTGTTGACATTGTTGTTGTTTTTTATTTGACGTTGTTGTTGTTGACATTGTTGTTGTTGTTTTTTTGACGTTGTTGTTGTTGTTTATTTGACGTAGTTGTTGTTATTGATGTTGTTGTTGTTGTTGTTTATTTGACATTTTTGTTGTTGTTGATGTTGTCATTGTTATTTTTTATTTGACGTTGTTGTTGTTGTTGTTTATTTGACGTTGTTGTTGTTGTTATTGTTATTGTTGTTGTTTATTTGACGTTGTTGTTGTTGTTTATTTGACGTTGTTGTTGTTGTTGTTTATTTGACGTTGTTGTTGTTATTTATTTGACATTGTTGTTGTTGTTATTGTTTATTTAACGTTGTTGTTGTTGTTGTTGTTTATTTGACGTTGTTAATGTGGTTGACATTGTTGTTGTTGTTTTTGTTATTTATTTGACGTTGTTGTTGTTGTTGTTTTTGTTGTTGTTATTGTTGGTGTTGTTGTTATTTATTTGACGTTTTTGTTGTTGTTGTTGTTTATTTGACGTTGTTGTTATTGTTGTTGTTTATTTGACGTTGTTGTTGTTGTTGTTGTTGTTGTTGTTGTTTATTTGACGTTGTTGTTGTTTATTTGACATTGTTGTTGTTGTTGTTGACGTTGTTGTTGTTGTTGTTGTTGTTTATTTGACGTTGTTGTTGCTGTTGTTTATTTGATAATGTTTTAGTTGTTGTTGTTTATTTGACGTTGTTGTTGTTGTTGTTGTTGTTGTTGTTTATTTGATGTTGTTTTAGTTGTTGTTGTTTATTTGACGTTTTTGTTGTTTTTTATTTGACGTTGTTGTTGTTGACATTGTTGTTGTTGTTGTTTATTTGACGTTGTTGTTGTTGTTTATTTGACGTAGTTGTTGTTATTGACGTTGTTGTTGTTGTTATTGTTGTTTATTTGACGTTTTTGTTGTAGTTGATGTTGTTGTTGTTTTTTATTTGATGTTGTTGTCGTTGTGGTTTATTTGACGTTGTTGTTGTTGTTATTGTTGTTGTTGTTGTTTATTTGACGTTGTTGTTGTTGTTGTTTATTTGACGTTGTTGTTGTTGTTTATTTGATGTTGTTTTAGTTGTTGTTGTTATTGTTGTTTATTTGACGTTGTTGTTGTTGTTTATTTGATGTTGTTTTAGTTATCGTTGTTTATTTGACATTGTTGTTGTTTTTTATTTGACGTTGTTGTTGTAGACATTATTGTTGTTTTTTATTTGACGTTGTTGTTGTTGTTTATTTGACGTAGTTGTTGTTATTGATGTTGTTGTTGTTGTTGTTTATTTGACATTTTCGTTGTTGTTGTCGTTTTTTATTTGACGTTGTTGTTGTTGTTGTTTTTTATTTGACGTTGTTGTTGTTGTTGTTGTTATTGTTGTTGTTGTTGTTTATTTGACGTTGTTGTTGTTGTTGTTGTTGTTTATTTGACGTTGTTGTTGTTGTTGTTTATTTGACGTTGTTGTTGTTATTTATTTGACGTTGTTGTTGTTGTTGTTGTTGTTGTTGTTGTTATTGTTTATTTAACGTTGTTGTTGTTGTTGTTGTTTATTTGACGTAGTTGTTGTTATTGACGTTGTTGTTGTTGTTGTTGTTGTTTATTTGACGTTTTTGTTGTTGTTGATGTTGTTGTTGTTGTTGTTTTTTATTTTACGTCATTGTTGTTATTTGACGTTTTTGTTGTTGTTGTTTTTATTTGACGTTGTTATTGTTGTTGTTGTTGTTTATTTGACGTTGTTGTTGTTGTTGTTATTTATTTGACGTTGTTGTTGTTGTTTATTTGAGATTGTTGTTGTTGTTGTTGTTTATTTGACGTTGTTGTTGTTGTTTATTTGACGTTGTTGTTGTTGTTGTTGTTTATTTGATGTTGTTTTAGTTGTTGTTGTTTATTTGACATTGTTGTTGTTATTTATTTGACGTTGTTGTTGTTGTTATTGTTTATTTGACGTTGTTGTTGTTGTTGTTTATTTGACGTTTTTAATGTTGTTGACGTTGTTGTTGTTGTTTTTGTTATTTATTTGACGTTGTTGTTGTTGTTCTTGTAATTGTTGGTGTTGTTGTTGTTTATTTGACGTTGTTGTTGTTGTTGTTGTTGTTTATTTGACGTTGTTGTTGTTGTTGTTTATTTGACGTTGTTGTTGTTGTTTATTTGACATTGTTGTTATTGTTGTTGACGTTGTTGTTGTTGTTGTTTATTTGACGTTGTTGTTGTTGTTGTTGTTTATTTGATGTTGTTTTAGTTGTTGTTGTTTATTTGTGGTTGTTGTTGTTTTTTATTTGACGTTATTGTTGTTGACATTGTTGTTGTTGTTGTTTATTTGACGTTGTTGTTGTTGTTGTTTATTTGACGTAGTTGTTTATATTGACGTTGTTGTTGTTGTTGTTTATTTGACGTTTTTGTTGTTGTTGATGTTGTTGTTGTTGTTGTTTTTTATTTGACGTCGTTGTTGTTATTTGACGTTTTTGTTGTTGTTGTTGTTGTTTATTTGACGTTGTTGTTGTTGTTATTTATTTGACGTTGTTGTTGTTGTTGTTGTTTATTTGACGTTGTTGTTGTTGTTGTTTATTTGACGTTGTTGTTGTTGTTGTTGTTTATTTGACGTTGTTGTTGTTGTTTATTTGACATTGTTGTTATTGTTGTTGACGTTGTTGTTGTTGTTGTTTATTTGACGTTGTTGTTGTTGTTGTTGTTGTTGTTTATTTGATGTTGTTTTAGTTGTTGTTGTTTATTTGTGGTTGTTGTTGTTTTTTATTTGACGTTATTGTTGTTGACATTGTTGTTGTTGTTGTTTATTTGACGTTGTTGTTGTTGTTGTTTATTTGACGTAGTTGTTTATATTGACGTTGTTGTTGTTGTTGTTGTTGTTTATTTGACGTTTTTGTTGTTGTTGATGTTGTTGTTGTTGTTGTTTTTTATTTGACGTCGTTGTTGTTATTTGACGTTTTTGTTGTTGTTGTTTATTTGACGTTGTTGTTGTTGTTGTTGTTTATTTGACGTTGTTGTTGTTGTTGTTTATTTGACGTTGTTGTTGTTGTTTATTTGACATTGTTTTTGTTATTTGACGTTGTTGTTGTTGTTGTTGTATTTGTTGTTGCTTATTTGACATTGTTGTTATTGTTGTTGTTTTATTGACGTTGTTGTTGCTGTTGTTTATTTGACGTTGTAGTTGTTGTTGTTGTTTATTTGACGTTGTTGTTATTGTTTATTTGATGTTGTTTTAGTTGTTGTTGTTTATTTAACGTTGTTGTTGTTTTTTATTTGACGTTGTTGTTGTTGTTGACATTGTTGTTGTTTTTTATTTGACGTTGTTGTTGTTGACATTGTTGTTGTTGTTTTTTTGACGTTGTTGTTGTTGTTTATTTGACGTAGTTGTTGTTATTGATGTTGTTGTTGTTGTTGTTTATTTGACATTTTTGTTGTTGTTGATGTTGTCATTGTTATTTTTTATTTGACGTTGTTGTTGTTGTTGTTTATTTGACGTTGTTGTTGTTGTTATTGATATTGTTGTTGTTTATTTGACGTTGTTGTTGTTGTTTATTTGACGTTGTTGTTGTTGTTGTTTATTTGACGTTGTTGTTGTTATTTATTTGACATTGTTGTTGTTGTTATTGTTTATTTAACGTTGTTGTTGTTGTTGTTGTTTATTTGACGTTGTTAATGTGGTTGACGTTGTTGTTGTTGTTTTTGTTATTTATTTGACGTTGTTGTTGTTGTTGTTTTTGTTGTTGTTATTGTTGGTGTTGTTGTTATTTATTTGACGTTTTTGTTGTTGTTGTTGTTTATTTGACGTTGTTGTTATTGTTGTTGTTTATTTGACGTTGTTGTTGTTGTTGTTGTTGTTGTTTATTTGACGTTGTTGTTGTTTATTTGACATTGTTGTTGTTGTTGTTGACGTTGTTGTTGTTGTTGTTGTTGTTGTTTATTTGACGTTGTTGTTGCTGTTGTTTATTTGATAATGTTTTAGTTGTTGTTGTTTATTTGACGTTGTTGTTGTTGTTGTTGTTGTTGTTTATTTGATGTTGTTTTAGTTGTTGTTGTTTATTTGACGTTTTTGTTGTTTTTTATTTGACGTTGTTGTTGTTGACATTGTTGTCGTTGTTGTTTATTTGACGTTGTTGTTGTTGTTTATTTGACGTAGTTGTTGTTATTGACGTTGTTGTTGTTGTTATTGTTGTTTATTTGACGTTTTTGTTGTAGTTGATGTTGTTGTTGTTTTTTATTTGATGTTGTTGTCGTTGTGGTTTATTTGACGTTGTTGTTGTTGTTATTGTTGTTGTTGTTGTTTATTTGACGTTGTTGTTGTTGTTGTTTATTTGACGTTGTTGTTGTTGTTGTTTATTTGATGTTGTTTTAGTTGTTGTTGTTATTGTTGTTTATTTGACGTTGTTGTTGTTGTTTATTTGATGTTGTTTTAGTTATCGTTGTTTATTTGACATTGTTGTTGTTTTTTATTTGACGTTGTTGTTGTAGACATTATTGTTGTTTTTTATTTGACGTTGTTGTTGTTGTTTATTTGACGTAGTTGTTGTTATTGATGTTGTTGTTGTTGTTGTTTATTTGACATTTTCGTTGTTGTTGTCGTTTTTTATTTGACGTTGTTGTTGTTGTTGTTTTTTATTTGACGTTGTTGTTGTTGTTGTTGTTATTGTTGTTGTTGTTGTTTATTTGACGTTGTTGTTGTTGTTGTTGTTTATTTGACGTTGTTGTTGTTGTTGTTTATTTGACGTTGTTGTTGTTATTTATTTGACGTTGTTGTTGTTGTTGTTGTTGTTGTTGTTGTTGTTGTTATTGTTTATTTAACGTTGTTGTTGTTGTTGTTGTTTATTTGACGTAGTTGTTGTTATTGATGTTGTTGTTGTTGTTGTTGTTGTTTATTTGACGTTTTTGTTGTTGTTGATGTTGTTGTTGTTGTTGTTTTTTATTTTACGTCATTGTTGTTATTTGACGTTTTTGTTGTTGTTGTTTTTATTTGACGTTGTTATTGTTGTTGTTGTTGTTTATTTGACGTTGTTGTTGTTGTTGTTATTTATTTGACGTTGTTGTTGTTGTTTATTTGAGATTGTTGTTGTTGTTGTTGTTGTTTATTTGACGTTGTTGTTGTTGTTTATTTGACGTTGTTGTTGTTGTTGTTGTTTATTTGATGTTGTTTTAGTTGTTGTTGTTTATTTGACATTGTTGTTGTTATTTATTTGACGTTGTTGTTGTTGTTATTGTTTATTTGACGTTGTTGTTGTTGTTGTTTATTTGACGTTTTTAATGTTGTTGACGTTGTTGTTGTTGTTTTTGTTATCTATTTGACGTTGTTGTTGTTGTTCTTGTAATTGTTGGTGTTGTTGTTGTTTATTTGACGTTGTTGTTGTTGTTGTTTATTTGACGTTGTTGTTGTTGTTGTTTATTTGACGTTGTTGTTGTTGTTTATTTGACATTGTTGTTATTGTTGTTGACGTTGTTGTTGTTGTTGTTTATTTGACGTTGTTGTTGTTGTTGTTGTTGTTTATTTGATGTTGTTTTAGTTGTTGTTGTTTATTTGTGGTTGTTGTTGTTTTTTATTTGACGTTATTGTTGTTGACATTGTTGTTGTTGTTGTTTATTTGACGTTGTTGTTGTTGTTGTTTATTTGACGTAGTTGTTTATATTGACGTTGTTGTTGTTGTTGTTGTTTATTTGACGTTTTTGTTGTTGTTGATGTTGTTGTTGTTGTTGTTTTTTATTTGACGTCGTTGTTGTTATTTGACGTTTTTGTTGTTGTTGTTGTTGTTTATTTGACGTTGTTGTTGTTGTTGTTTATTTGACGTTGTTGTTGTTGTTGTTTATTTGACGTTGTTGTTGTTGTTTATTTGACATTGTTTTTGTTATTTGACGTTGTTGTTGTTGTTGTTGTATTTGTTGTTGCTTATTTGACATTGTTGTTATTGTTGTTGTTTTATTGACGTTGTTGTTGCTGTTGTTTATTTGACGTTGTTGTTGTTGTTGTTGTTGTTTATTTGACGTTGTTGTTATTGTTTATTTGATGTTGTTTTAGTTGTTGTTGTTTATTTAACGTTGTTGTTGTTTTTTATTTGACGTTGTTGTTGTTGTTGACATTGTTGTTGTTTTTTATTTGACGTTGTTGTTGTTGACATTGTTGTTGTTGTTTTTTTGACGTTGTTGTTGTTGTTTATTTGACGTAGTTGTTGTTATTGATGTTGTCGTTGTTGTTGTTTATTTGACATTTTTGTTGTTGTTGATGTTGTCATTGTTGTTTTTTATTTGACGTTGTTGTTGTTGTTGTTTATTTGACGTTGTTGTTGTTGTTGTTATTGTTATTGTTGTTGTTTATTTGACGTTGTTGTTGTTGTTTATTTGACGTTGTTGTTGTTGTTGTTTATTTGACGTTGTTGTTGTTATTTATTTGACATTGTTGTTGTTGTTATTGTTTATTTAACGTTGTTGTTGTTGTTGTTGTTTATTTGACGTTGTTAATGTGGTTGACGTTGTTGTTGTTGTTTTTGTTATTTATTTGACGTTGTTGTTGTTGTTGTTTTTGTTGTTGTTATTGTTGGTGTTGTTGTTATTTATTTGACGTTTTTGTTGTTGTTGTTGTTGTTTATTTGACGTTGTTGTTATTGTTGTTGTTTATTTGACGTTGTTGTTGTTGTTGTTGTTGTTGTTGTTTATTTGACGTTGTTGTTGTTTATTTGACATTGTTGTTGTTGTTGTTGACGTTGTTGTTGTTGTTGTTGTTTATTTGACGTTGTTGTTGCTGTTGTTTATTTGATAATGTTTTAGTTGTTGTTGTTTATTTGACGTTGTTGTTGTTGTTGTTGTTGTTGTTGTTGTTGTTGTTTATTTGATGTTGTTTTAGTTGTTGTTGTTTATTTGACGTTTTTGTTGTTTTTTGTTTGACGTTGTTGTTGTTGACATTGTTGTTGTTGTTGTTTATTTGACGTTGTTGTTGTTGTTTATTTGACGTAGTTGTTGTTATTGACGTTGTTGTTGTTGTTATTGTTGTTTATTTGACGTTTTTGTTGTAGTTGATGTTGTTGTTGTTTTTTATTTGATGTTGTTGTCATTGTGGTTTATTTGACGTTGTTGTTGTTGTTATTGTTGTTGTTGTTGTTTATTTGACGTTGTTGTTGTTGTTATTTATTTGATGTTGTTGTTGTTGTTTATTTGATGTTGTTTTAGTTGTTGTTGTTATTGTTGTTTATTTGACGTTGTTGTTGTTGTTTATTTGATGTTGTTTTAGTTATCGTTGTTTATTTGACATTGTTGTTGTTTTTTATTTGACGTTGTTGTTGTAGACATTATTGTTGTTGTTTATTTGACGTTGTTGTTGTTGTTTATTTGACGTAGTTGTTGTTATTGATGTTGTTGTTGTTGTTGTTTATTTGACATTTTCGTTGTTGTTGTCGTTTTTTATTTGACGTTGTTGTTGTTGTTGTTGTTTATTTGACGTTGTTGTTGTTGTTGTTGTTATTGTTGTTGTTGTTGTTTATTTGACGTTGTTGTTGTTTATTTGACGTTGTTGTTGTTGTTGTTTATTTGACGTTGTTGTTGTTATTTATTTGACGTTGTTGTTGTTGTTGTTGTTGTTATTGTTTATTTAACGTTGTTGTTGTTGTTGTTGTTGTTTATTTGACGTAGTTGTTGTTATTGACGTTGTTGTTGTTGTTGTTGTTTATTTGACGTTTTTGTTGTTGTTGATGTTGTTGTTGTTGTTGTTTTTTATTTTACGTCATTGTTGTCATTTGACGTTTTTGTTGTTGTTGTTTTTATTTGACGTTGTTATTGTTGTTGTTGTTGTTTATTTGACGTTGTTGTTGTTGTTGTTATTTATTTGACGTTGTTGTTGTTGTTTATTTGAGATTGTTGTTGTTGTTGTTGTTTATTTGACGTTGTTGTTGTTGTTTATTTGACGTTGTTGTTGTTGTTGTTGTTTATTTGATGTTGTTTTAGTTGTTGTTGTTTATTTGACATTGTTGTTGTTATTTATTTGACGTTGTTGTTGTTGTTATTGTTTATTTGACGTTGTTGTTGTTGTTGTTTATTTGACGTTTTTAATGTTGTTGACGTTGTTGTTGTTGTTTTTATTATTTATTTGACGTTGTTGTTGTTGTTGTTGTAATTGTTGGTGTTGTTGTTGTTTATTTGACGTTGTTGTTGTTGTTGTTGTTTATTTGACGTTGTTGTTGTTGTTGTTTATTTGACGTTGTTGTTGTTGTTTATTTGACATTGTTGTTATTGTTGTTGACGTTGTTGTTGTTGTTGTTTATTTGACGTTGTTGTTGTTGTTGTTGTTTATTTGATGTTGTTTTAGTTGTTGTTGTTTATTTGTGGTTGTTGTTGTTTTTTATTTGACGTTATTGTTGTTGACATTGTTGTTGTTGTTGTTTATTTGACGTTGTTGTTGTTGTTGTTTATTTGACGTAGTTGTTTATATTGACGTTGTTGTTGTTGTTGTTTATTTGACGTTTTTGTTGTTGTTGATGTTGTTGTTGTTGTTGTTTTTTATTTGACGTCGTTGTTGTTATTTGACGTTTTTGTTGTTGTTGTTGTTTATTTGACGTTGTTGTTGTTGTTGTTTATTTGACGTTGTTGTTGTTGTTGTTTATTTGACGTTGTTGTTGTTGTTTATTTGACATTGTTTTTGTTATTTGACGTTGTTGTTGTTGTTGTTGTATTTGTTGTTGCTTATTTGACATTGTTGTTATTGTTGTTGTTTTATTGACGTTGTTGTTGCTGTTGTTTATTTGACGTTGTTGTTGTTGTTGTTGTTGTTTATTTGACGTTGTTGTTATTGTTTATTTGATGTTGTTTTAGTTGTTGTTGTTTATTTAACGTTGTTGTTGTTTTTTATTTGACGTTGTTGTTGTTGTTGTTGTTTATTTAACGCTGTTGTTGTTGTTGTTGTTATTGTTGTTGTTGTTGTTTATTTGACGTTGTTGTTGTTGTTGTTGTTGTTTATTTGACGTTGTTGTTGTTGTTGTTGTTTATTTGACGTTGTTGTTGTTATTTATTTGACGTTGTTGTTGTTGTTGTTGTTGTTGTTGTTATTGTTTATTTAACGTTGTTGTTGTTGTTGTTGTTGTTTATTTGACGTAGTTGTTGTTATTGACGTTGTTGTTGTTGTTGTTGTTTATTTGACGTTTTTGTTGTTGTTGATGTTGTTGTTGTTGTTGTTTTTTATTTTACGTCATTGTTGTTATTTGACGTTTTTGTTGTTGTTGTTTTTATTTGACGTTGTTATTCTTGTTGTTGTTGTTTATTTGACGTTGTTGTTGTTGTTGTTATTTATTTGACGTTGTTGTTGTTGTTTATTTGAGATTGTTGTTGTTGTTGTTGTTTATTTGACGTTGTTGTTGTTGTTGTTGTTTATTTGATGTTGTTTTAGTTGTTGTTGTTTATTTGACATTGTTGTTGTTATTTATTTGACGTTGTTGTTGTTGTTATTGTTTATTTGATGTTGTTGTTGTTGTTGTTTATTTGACGTTTTTAATGTTGTTGACGTTGTTGTTGTTGTTTTTGTTATTTATTTGACGTTGTTGTTGTTGTTGTAATTGTTGGTGTTGTTGTTGTTTATTTGACGTTGTTGTTGTTGTTGTTTATTTGACGTTGTTGTTGTTGTTGTTTATTTGACGTTGTTGTTTTTGTTTATTTGACATTGTTGTTATTGTTGTTGACGTTGTTGTTGTTGTTGTTTATTTGACGTTGTTGTTGTTGTTGTTGTTTATTTGATGTTGTTTTAGTTGTTGTTGTTTATTTGTGGTTGTTGTTGTATTTTATTTGACGTTATTGTTGTTGACATTGTTGTTGTTGTTGTTTATTTGACGTTGTTGTTGTTGTTTTTTATTTGACGTAGTTGTTTATATTGACGTTGTTGTTGTTGTTGTTGTTTATTTGACGTTTTTGTTGTTGTTGATGTTGTTGTTGTTGTTGTTTTTTATTTGACGTCGTTGTTGTTATTTGACGTTTTTGTTGTTGTTGTTATTTATTTGACGGTTTTGTTGTTGTTGTTTATTTGACGTTGTTGTTGTTGTTGTTGTTTATTTGACGTTGTTGTTGTTGTTTATTTGACATTGTTTTTGTTATTTGACGTTGTTGTTGTTGTTGTTGTTGTATTTGTTGTTGCTTATTTGACATTGTTGTTATTGTTGTTGTTTTATTGACGTTGTTGTTGCTGTTGTTTATTTGACGTTGTTGTTGTTGTTGTTGTTTATTTGACGTTGTTGTTATTGTTTATTTGATGTTGTTTTAGTTGTTGTTGTTTATTTAACGTTGTTGTTGTTTTTTATTTGACGTTGTTGTTGTTGTTGACATTGTTGTTGTTTTTTATTTGACGTTGTTGTTGTTGACATTGTTGTTGTTGTTTTTTTGACGTTGTTGTTGTTGTTTATTTGACGTAGTTGTTGTTATTGATGTTGTCGTTGTTGTTGTTTATTTGACATTTTTGTTGTTGTTGATGTTGTCATTGTTGTTTTTTATTTGACGTTGTTGTTGTTGTTGTTTATTTGACGTTGTTGTTGTTGTTATTGTTATTGTTGTTGTTTATTTGACGTTGTTGTTGTTGTTTATTTGACGTTGTTGTTGTTGTTGTTTATTTGACGTTGTTGTTATTTATTTGACATTGTTGTTGTTGTTATTGTTTATTTAACGTTGTTGTTGTTGTTGTTGTTTATTTGACGTTGTTAATGTGGTTGACGTTGTTGTTGTTGTTTTTGTTATTTATTTGACGTTGTTGTTGTTGTTGTTTTTGTTGTTGTTATTGTTGGTGTTGTTGTTATTTATTTGACGTTTTTGTTGTTGTTGTTGTTGTTTATTTGACGTTGTTGTTATTGTTGTTGTTTATTTGACGTTGTTGTTGTTGTTGTTGTTGTTGTTGTTGTTTATTTGACGTTGTTGTTGTTTATTTGACATTGTTGTTGTTGTTGTTGACGTTGTTGTTGTTGTTGTTGTTTATTTGACGTTGTTGTTGCTGTTGTTTATTTGATAATGTTTTAGTTGTTGTTGTTTATTTGACGTTGTTGTTGTTGTTGTTGTTGTTGTTGTTTATTTGATGTTGTTTTAGTTGTTGTTGTTTATTTGACGTTTTTGTTGTTTTTTATTTGACGTTGTTGTTGTTGACATTGTTGTTGTTGTTGTTTATTTGACGTTGTTGTTGTTGTTTATTTGACGTAGTTGTTGTTATTGACGTTGTTGTTGTTGTTATTGTTGTTTATTTGACGTTTTTGTTGTAGTTGATGTTGTTGTTGTTTTTTATTTGATGTTGTTGTCGTTGTGGTTTATTTGACGTTGTTGTTGTTGTTATTGTTGTTGTTGTTGTTTATTTGACGTTGTTGTTGTTGTTGTTTATTTGACGTTGTTGTTGTTGTTGTTTATTTGATGTTGTTTTAGTTGTTGTTGTTATTGTTGTTTATTTGACGTTGTTGTTGTTGTTTATTTGATGTTGTTTTAGTTATCGTTGTTTATTTGACATTGTTGTTGTTTTTTATTTGACGTTGTTGTTGTAGACATTATTGTTGTTGTTTATTTGACGTTGTTGTTGTTGTTTATTTGACGTAGTTGTTGTTATTGATGTTGTTGTTGTTGTTGTTTATTTGACATTTTCGTTGTTGTTGTCGTTTTTTATTTGACGTTGTTGTTGTTGTTGTTGTTTATTTGACGTTGTTGTTGTTGTTGTTATTGTTGTTGTTGTTGTTTATTTGACGTTGTTGTTGTTGTTGTTGTTTATTTGACGTTGTTGTTGTTGTTGTTTATTTGACGTTGTTGTTGTTATTTATTTGACGTTGTTGTTGTTGTTGTTGTTGTTGTTGTTATTGTTTATTTAACGTTGTTGTTGTTGTTGTTGTTGTTGTTGTTGTTTATTTGACGTAGTTGTTGTTATTGACGTTGTTGTTGTTGTTGTTGTTTATTTGACGTTTTTGTTGTTGTTGATGTTGTTGTTGTTGTTGTTTTTTATTTTATGTCATTGTTGTTATTTGACGTTTTTGTTGTTGTTGTTTTTATTTGACGTTGTTATTGTTGTTGTTGTTGTTTATTTGACGTTGTTGTTGTTGTTGTTATTTATTTGACGTTGTTGTTGTTTATTTGAGATTGTTGTTGTTGTTGTTGTTTATTTGACGTTGTTGTTGTTGTTTATTTGACGTTGTTGTTGTTGTTGTTTATTTAATGTTGTTTTAGTT
This sequence comes from Vicia faba, assembly GCA_948472305.1. Taxonomy (NCBI): domain Eukaryota; kingdom Viridiplantae; phylum Streptophyta; class Magnoliopsida; order Fabales; family Fabaceae; genus Vicia; species Vicia faba. Next base: position 455,903,228 of record OX451740.1, read on the forward strand.
GTTGTTGTTTATTTGACATTGTTGTTGTTATTTATTTGACGTTGTTGTTGTTGTTATTGTTTATTTGACGTTGTTGTTGTTGTTGTTTATTTGACGTTTTTAATGTTGTTGACGTTGTTGTTGTTGTTTTTGTTATTTATTTGACGTTGTTGTTGTTGTTGTTGTAATTGTTGGTGTTGTTGTTGTTTATTTGACGTTGTTGTTGTTGTTGTTTATTTGACGTTGTTGTTGTTGTTGTTTATTTGACGTTGTTGTTGTTGTTTATTTGACATTGTTGTTATTGTTGTTGTTGTTGTTGTTTATTTAACGTTGTTGTTGTTGTTGTTGTTTATTTGATGTTGTTTTAGTTGTTGTTGTTTATTTGTGGTTGTTGTTGTTTTTTATTTGACGTTATTGTTGTTGACATTGTTGTTGTTGTTGTTTATTTGACGTTGTTGTTGTTGTTGTTTATTTGACGTAGTTGTTTATATTGACGTTGTTGTTGTTGTTGTTGTTTATTTGACGTTTTTGTTGTTGTTGATGTTGTTGTTGTTGTTGTTTTTTATTTGACGTCGTTGTTGTTATTTGACGTTTTTGTTGTTGTTGTTGTTTATTTGACGTTGTTGTTGTTGTTGTTTATTTGACGTTTTGTTGTTGTTGTTTATTTGACGTTGTTGTTGTTGTTTATTTGACATTGTTTTTGTTATTTGACGTTGTTGTTGTTGTTGTTGTTGTTGTTGTATTTGTTGTTGCTTATTTGACATTGTTGTTATTGTTGTTGTTTTATTGACGTTGTTATTGCTGTTGTTTATTTGACGTTGTTGTTGTTGTTGTTGTTTATTTGACGTTGTTGTTATTGTTTATTTGATGTTGTTTTAGTTGTTGTTGTTTATTTAACGTTGTTGTTGTTTTTTATTTGACGTTGTTGTTGTTGTTGACATTGTTGTTGTTTTTTATTTGACGTTGTTGTTGTTGACATTGTTGTTGTTGTTTTTTTGACGTCGTTGTTGTTGTTTATTTGACGTAGTTGTTGTTATTGATGTTGTCGTTGTTGTTGTTTATTTGACATTTTTGTTGTTGTTGATGTTGTCATTGTTGTTTTTTATTTGACGTTGTTGTTGTTGTTGTTTATTTGACGTTGTTGTTGTTGTTATTGTTATTGTTGTTGTTTATTTGACGTTGTTGCTGTTGTTTATTTGACGTTGTTGTTGTTATTTATTTGACATTGTTGTTGTTGTTATTGTTTATTTAACGTTGTTGTTGTTGTTGTTTATTTGACGTTGTTAATGTGGTTGACGTTGTTGTTGTTGTTTTTGTTATTTATTTGACGTTGTTGTTGTTGTTGTTTTTGTTGTTGTTATTGTTGGTGTTGTTGTTATTTATTTGACGTTGTTGTTGTTGTTGTTGTTGTTTATTTGACGTTGTTGTTGTTGTTGTTGTTGTTTATTTGACGTTGTTGTTGTTGTTGTTGTTTATTTGACGTTGTTGTTGTTGTTTATTTGACATTGTTGTTGTTGTTGTTGACGTTGTTGTTGTTGTTGTTGTTGTTGTTTATTTGACGTTGTTGTTGCTGTGGTTTATTTGATAATGTTTTAGTTGTTGTTGTTTATTTGACGTTGTTGTTGTTGTTGTTGTTGTTGTTTATTTGATGTTGTTTTAGTTGTTGTTGTTTATTTGACGTTTTTGTTGTTTTTTATTTGACGTTGTTGTTGTTGACATTGTTGTTGTTGTTGTTTATTTGACGTTGTTGTTGTTGTTTATTTGACGTAGTTGTTGTTATTGACGTTGTTGTTGTTGTTATTGTTGTTTATTTGACGTTTTTGTTGTAGTTGATGTTGTTGTTGCTTTTTTATTTGATGTTGTTGTCGTTGTTGTTTATTTGACGTTGTTGTTGTTATTGTTGTTGTTGTTGTTTATTTGACGTTGTTGTTATTGTTGTTTATTTGACGTTGTTGTTGTTTATTTGATGTTGTTTTAGTTGTTGTTGTTATTGTTGTTTATTTGACGTTGTTGTTGTTGTTGTTTATTTGATGTTGTTTTAGTTATCGTTGTTTATTTGACATTGTTGTTGTTTTTTATTTGACGTTGTTGTTGTTGACATTATTGTTGTTGTTTATTTGACGTTGTTGTTGTTGTTTATTTGACGTAGTTGTTGTTATTGATGTTGTTGTTGTTGTTGTTGTTTATTTGACATTTTCGTTGTTGTTGTCGTTTTTTATTTGACGTTGTTATTGTTGTCGTTTATTTGACGTTGTTGTTGTTGTTATTGTTGTTGTTGTTGTTTATTTGACGTTGTTGTTGTTGTTGTTGTTGTTTATTTGACGTTGTTGTTGTTGTTGTTTATTTGACGTTGTTGTTGTTATTTATTTGACGTTGTTGTTGTTGTTGTTGTTGTTGTTGTTATTGTTTATTTAACGTTGTTGTTGTTGTTGTTGTTGTTTATTTGACGTAGTTGTTGTTATTGACGTTGTTGTTGTTGTTGTTGTTTATTTGACGTTTTTGTTGTTGTTGATGTTGTTGTTGTTTTTTATTTTACTTCGTTGTTGTTATTTGACGTTTTTGTTGTTGTTGTTTTTCTTTGACGTTGTTATTGTTGTTGTTGTTGTTTATTTGACGTTGTTGTTGTTGTTATTTATTTGACGTTGTTGTTGTTGTTTATTTGAGATTATTGTTGTTGTTGTTGTTTATTTGACGTTGTTGTTGTTGTTTATTTGACGTTGTTGTTGTTGTTGTTGTTGTTGTTGTTTATTTGATGTTGTTTTAGTTGTTGTTGTTTATTTGACATTGTTGTTGTTATTTATTTGACGTTGTTGTTGTTGTTATTGTTTATTTGACGTTGTTGTTGTTGTTGTTTATTTGACGTTTTTAATGTTGTTGACGTTGTTGTTGTTGTTTTTGTTATTTATTTGACGTTGTTGTTGTTGTTGTTGTAATTGTTGGTGTTGTTGTTGTTTATTTGACGTTATTGTTGTTATTGTTTATTTGACGTTGTTGTTGTTGTTGTTTATTTGACGTTGTTGTTGTTGTTGTTTATTTAACGTTGTTGTTGTTGTTTATTTGACGTTGTTGTTGTTGTTGTTGTTGTTTATTTGATGTTGTTTTAGTTGTTGTTGTTTATTTGTGGTTGTTGTTGTTTTTTATTTGACGTTATTGTTGTTGACATTGTTGTTGTTGTTTATTTGACGTTGTTGTTGTTGCTGTTTATTTGACGTAGTTGTTGTTATTGACGTTGTTGTTGTTGTTGTTGTTGTTTATTTGACGTTTTTGTTGTTGTTGATGTTGTTGTTGTTGTTGTTTTTTATTTGACGTCGTTGTTGTTATTTGACGTTTTTGTTGTTGTTGTTGTTTATTTGACGTTGTTGTTGTTGTTGTTTATTTGACGTTGTTGTTGTTGTTGTTTATTTGACGTTGTTGTTGTTGTTTATTTGACATTGTTTTTGTTATTTGACGTTGTTGTTGTTGTTGTTGTATTTGTTGTTGCTTATTTGACATTGTTGTTATTGTTGTTGTTTTATTGACGTTGTTGTTGCTGTTGTTTATTTGACGTTGTTGTTGTTGTTGTTGTTTATTTGACGTTGTTGTTATTGTTTATTTGATGTTGTTTTAGTTGTTGTTGTTTATTTAACGTTGTTATTGTTTTTTATTTGACGTTGTTGTTGTTGTTGACATTGTTGTTGTTTTTTATTTGACGTTGTTGTTGTTGACATTGTTGTTGTTGTTTTTTTGACGTTGTTGTTGTTGTTTATTTGACGTAGTTGTTGTTATTGATGTTGTCGTTGTTGTTGTTTATTTGACATTTTTGTTGTTGTTGATGTTGTCATTGTTGTTTTTTATTTGACGTTGTTGTTGTTGTTGTTTATTTGACGTTGTTGTTGTTGTTATTGTTATTGTTGTTGTTTATTTGACGTTGTTGTTGTTGTTTATTTGACGTTGTTGTTGTTGTTGTTGTTTATTTGACGTTGTTGTTGTTATTTATTTGACATTGTTGTTGTTGTTATTGTTTATTTAACGTTGTTGTTGTTGTTGTTGTTTATTTGACGTTGTTAATGTGGTTGACGTTGTTATTGTTGTTTTTGTTATTTATTTGACGTTGTTGTTGTTGTTGTTTTTGTTGTTGTTATTGTTGGTGTTGTTGTTATTTATTTGACGTTGTTGTTGTTGTTGTTGTTGTTTATTTGACGTTGTTGTTGTTGTTGTTGTTTATTTGACATTGTTGTTGTTGTTGTTGTTGTTTATTTGACGTTGTTGTTGTTGTTTATTTGACATTGTTGTTGTTGTTGTTGACGTTGTTGTTGTTGTTGTTGTTGTTTATTTGACGTTGTTGTTGCTGTTGTTTATTTGATAATGTTTTAGTTGTTGTTGTTTATTTGACGTTGTTGTTGTTGTTGTTGTTTATTTGATGTTGTTTTAGTTGTTGTTGTTTATTTGACGTTTTTGTTGTTTTTTATTTGACGTTGTTGTTGTTGACATTGTTGTCGTTGTTGTTTATTTGACGTTGTTGTTGTTGTTTATTTGACGTAGTTGTTGTTATTGACGTTGTTGTTGTTGTTATTGTTGTTTATTTGACGTTTTTGTTGTAGTTGATGTTGTTGTTGTTTTTTATTTGATGTTGTTGTCGTTGTTGTTTATTTGACGTTGTTGTTGTTATTGTTGTTGTTGTTGTTTATTTGACGTTGTTGTTATTGTTGTTTATTTGACGTTGTTGTTGTTTATTTGATGTTGTTTTAGTTGTTGTTGTTATTGTTGTTTATTTGACGTTGTTGTTGTTGTTGTTTATTTGATGTTGTTTTAGTTATCGTTGTTTATTTGACATTGTTGTTGTTTTTTATTTGACGTTGTTGTTGTTGACATTATTGTTGTTGTTTATTTGACGTTGTTGTTGTTGTTTATTTGACGTAGTTGTTGTTATTGATGTTGTTGTTGTTGTTGTTGTTTATTTGACATTTTCGTTGTTGTTGTCGTTTTTTATTTGACGTTGTTGTTGTTGTTGTTTATTTGACGTTGTTGTTGTTGTTATTGTTGTTGTTGTTGTTTATTTGACGTTGTTGTTGTTGTTGTTGTTTATTTGACGTTGTTGTTGTTGTTGTTTATTTGACGTTGTTGTTGTTATTTATTTGACGTTGTTGTTGTTGTTGTTGTTGTTGTTGTTGTTATTGTTTATTTAACGTTGTTGTTGTTGTTGTTGTTTATTTGACGTAGTTGTTGTTATTGACGTTATTGTTGTTGTTGTTGTTTATTTGACGTTTTTTTTGTTGTTGATGTTGTTGTTGTTGTTGTTTTTTATTTTACGTCGTTGTTGTTATTTGACGTTTTTGTTGTTGTTGTTTTTATTTGACGTTGTTATTGTTGTTGTTGTTGTTTATTTGACGTTGTTGTTGTTGTTATTTATTTGACGTTGTTGTTGTTGTTTATTTGAGATTGTTGTTGTTGTTGTTGTTTATTTGACGTTGTTTTTGTTGTTTATTTGACGTTGTTGTTGTTGTTGTTGTTGTTGTTTATTTGATGTTGTTTTAGTTGTTGTTGTTTATTTGACATTGTTGTTGTTATTTATTTGACGTTGTTGTTGTTGTTATTGTTTATTTGACGTTGTTGTTGTTGTTGTTTATTTGACGTTTTTAATGTTGTTGACGTTGTTGTTGTTGTTTTTGTTATTTATTTGACGTTGTTGTTGTTGTTGTTGTAATTGTTGGTGTTGTTGTTGTTTATTTGACGTTATTGTTGTTATTGTTCATTTGACGTTGTTGTTGTTGTTGTTGTTTATTTGACGTTGTTGTTGTTGTTGTTTATTTAACGTTGTTGTTGTTGTTGTTTATTTGACGTTGTTGTTGTTGTTTATTTGACGTTGTTGTTGTTGTTGTTTATTTGATGTTGTTTTAGTTGTTGTTGTTTATTTGTGGTTGTTGTTGTTTTTTATTTGACGTTATTGTTGTTGACATTGTTGTTGTTGTTTATTTGACGTTGTTGTTGTTGCTGTTTATTTGACGTAGTTGTTGTTATTGACGTTGTTGTTGTTGTTGTTGTTGTTTATTTGACGTTTTTGTTGTTGTTGATGTTGTTGTTGTTGTTGTTTTTTATTTGACGTCGTTGTTGTTATTTGACGTTTTTGTTGTTGTTGTTGTTATTTGACGTTGTTATTGTTGTTGTTGTTGTTTATTTGACGTTGTTGTTGTTGTTGTTGATTATTTGACGTTGTTGTTGTTGTTTATTTGACATTGTTTTTGTTATTTGACGTTGTTGTTGTTGTTGTTGTATTTGTTGTTGCTTATTTGACATTGTTGTTATTCTTGTTGTTGTTGTTTTTGTTATTTATTTGACGTTGTTGTTGTTGTTGTTTTTGTTGTTGTTATTGTTGGTGTTGTTGTTATTTATTTGACGTTGTTGTTGTTGTTGTTGTTGTTGTTTATTTGACGTTGTTGTTGTTGTTGTTGTTGTTTATTTGACGTTGTTGTTGTTGTTGTTGTTGTTGTTTATTTGACGTTGTTGTTGTTGTTTATTTGACATTGTTGTTGTTGTTGTTGACGTTGTTGTTGTTGTTGTTGTTTATTTGACGTTGTTGTTGCTGTTGTTTATTTGATAATGTTTTAGTTGTTGTTGTTTATTTGACGTTGTTGTTGTTGTTGTTGTTGTTGATGTTGTTGTTTATTTGATGTTGTTTTAGTTGTTGTTGTTTATTTGACGTTTTTGTTGTTTTTTATTTGACGTTGTTGTTGTTGACATTGTTGTTGTTGTTGTTTATTTGACGTTGTTGTTGTTGTTTATTTGACGTAGTTGTTGTTATTGACGTTGTTGTTGTTGTTATTGTTGTTTATTTGACGTTTTTGTTGTAGTTGATGTTGTTGTTGTTTTTTATTTGATGTTGTTGTCGTTGTTGTTTATTTGACGTTGTTGTTGTTATTGTTGTTGTTATTGTTTATTTGACGTTGTTGTTATTGTTGTTTATTTGACGTTGTTGTTATTTATTTGACGTTGTTGTTGTTGTTGTTGTTGTTTATTTGACGTTGTTGTTGTTGTTGTTGTTTATTTGACGTTGTTGTTGTTGTTGTTGTTGTTTATTTGACGTTGTTGTTGTTGTTTATTTGACATTGTTGTTGTTGTTGTTGACGTTGTTGTTGTTGTTGTTGTTGTTTATTTGACGTTGTTTTTGCTGTTGTTTATTTGATAATGTTTTAGTTGTTGTTGTTTATTTGACGTTGTTGTTGTTGTTGTTGTTGTTGTTTATTTGATGTTGTTTTAGTTGTTGTTGTTTATTTGACGTTTTTGTTGTTTTTTATTTGACGTTGTTGTTGTTGACATTGTTGTTGTTGTTGTTTATTTGACGTTGTTGTTGTTGTTTATTTGACGTAGTTGTTGTTATTGACGTTGTTGTTGTTGTTATTGTTGTTTATTTGACGTTTTTGTTGTAGTTGATGTTGTTGTTGTTTTTTTATTTGATGTTGTTGTCGTTGTTGTTTATTTGACGTTGTTGTTGTTATTGTTGTTGTTGTTGTTTATTTGACGTTGTTGTTATTGTTGTTTATTTGACGTTGTTGTTGTTTATTTGATGTTGTTTTAGTTGTTGTTGTTATTGTTGTTTATTTGACGTTGTTGTTGTTGTTGTTTATTTGATGTTGTTTTAGTTATCGTTGTTTATTTGACATTGTTGTTGTTTTTTATTTGACGTTGTTGTTGTTGACATTATTGTTGTTGTTTATTTGACGTTGTTGTTGTTGTTTATTTGACGTAGTTGTTGTTATTGATGTTGTTGTTGTTGTTGTTGTTTATTTGACATTTTCGTTGTTGTTGTCGTTTTTTATTTGACGTTGTTGTTGTTGTTGTTTATTTGACGTTGTTGTTGTTGTTATTGTTGTTGTTGTTGTTTATTTGACGTTGTTGTTGTTGTTGTTGTTTATTTGACGTTGTTGTTGTTGTTGTTTATTTGACGTTGTTGTTGTTATTTATTTGACGTTGTTGTTGTTGTTGTTGTTGTTGTTGTTATTGTTTATTTAACGTTGTTGTTGTTGTTGTTGTTTATTTGACGTAGTTGTTGTTATTGACGTTGTTGTTGTTGTTGTTTATTTGACGTTTTTGTTGTTGTTGATGTTGTTGTTGTTGTTGTTTTTTATTTTACGTCGTTGTTGTTATTTGACGTTTTTGTTGTTGTTGTTTTTATTTGACGTTGTTATTGTTGTTGTTGTTGTTTATTTGACGTTGTTGTTGTTGTTATTTATTTGACGTTGTTGTTGTTGTTTATTTGAGATTGTTGTTGTTGTTGTTGTTTATTTGACGTTGTTGTTGTTGTTTATTTGACGTTGTTGTTGTTGTTGTTGTTGTTTATTTGATGTTGTTTTAGTTGTTGTTGTTTATTTGACATTGTTGTTGTTATTTATTTGACGTTGTTGTTGTTGTTATTGTTTATTTGACGTTGTTGTTGTTGTTGTTTATTTGATGTTTTTAATGTTGTTGACGTTGTTGTTTTTGTTATTTATTTGACGTTGTTGTTGTTGTTGTTGTAATTGTTGGTGTTGTTGTTGTTTATTTGACGTTATTGTTGTTATTGTTTATTTGACGTTGTTGTTGTTGTTGTTGTTGTTTATTTGACGTTGTTGTTGTTGTTGTTTATTTAACGTTGTTGTTGTTGTTGTTTATTTGACGTTGTTGTTGTTGTTGTTGTTTATTTGATGTTGTTTTAGTTTTTGTTGTTTATTTGTGGTTGTTGTTGTTTTTTATTTGACGTTATTGTTGTTGACATTGTTGTTGTTGTTTATTTGACGTTGTTGTTGTTGCTGTTTATTTGACGTAGTTATTGTTATTGACGTTGTTGTTGTTGTTGTTGTTGTTTATTTGACGTTTTTGTTGTTGTTGATGTTGTTGTTGTTGTTGTTTTTTATTTGACGTCGTTGTTGTTATTTGACGTTTTTGTTGTTGTTGTTGTTTATTTGACGTTGTTGTTGTTGTTGTTTATTTGACGTTGTTGTTGTTGTTGTTTATTTGACGTTGTTGTTGTTGTTTATTTGACATTGTTTTTGTTATTTGACGTTGTTGTTGTTGTTGTATTTGTTGTTGCTTATTTGACATTGTTGTTATTGTTGTTGTTTTATTGACGTTGTTGTTGCTGTTGTTTATTTGACGTTGTTGTTGTTGTTGTTGTTTATTTGACGTTGTTGTTATTGTTTATTTGATGTTGTTTTAGTTGTTGTTGTTTATTTAACGTTGTTGTTGTTTTTTATTTGACGTTGTTGTTGTTGTTGACATTGTTGTTGTTTTTTATTTGACGTTGTTGTTGTTGACATTGTTGTTGTTGTTTTTTTGACGTTGTTGTTGTTGTTTATTTGACGTAGTTGTTGTTATTGATGTTGTCGTTGTTGTTGTTTATTTGACATTTTTGTTGTTGTTGATGTTGTCATTGTTGTTTTTTATTTGACGTTGTTGTTGTTGTTGTTTATTTGACGTTGTTGTTGTTGTTATTGTTATTGTTGTTGTTTATTTGACGTTGTTGTTGTTGTTTATTTGACGTTGTTGTTGTTGTTGTTTATTTGACGTTGTTGTTGTTATTTATTTGACATTGTTGTTGTTGTTATTGTTTATTTAACGTTGTTGTTGTTGTTGTTGTTGTTTATTTGACGTTGTTAATGTGGTTGACGTTGTTGTTGTTGTTTTTGTTATTTATTTGACGTTGTTGTTGTTGTTGTTTTTGTTGTTGTTATTGTTGGTGTTGTTGTTATTTATTTGACGTTGTTGTTGTTGTTGTTGTTGTTTATTTGACGTTGTTGTTGTTGTTGTTGTTTATTTGACGTTGTTGTTGTTGTTGTTGTTTATTTGACGTTGTTGTTGTTGTTTATTTGACATTGTTGTTGTTGTTGTTGACGTTGTTGTTGTTGTTGTTGTTGTTTATTTGACGTTGTTGTTGCTGTTGTTTATTTGATAATGTTTTAGTTGTTGTTGTTTATTTGACGTTGTTGTTGTTGTTGTTGTTGTTGTTGTTGTTTATTTGATGTTGTTTTAGTTGTTGTTGTTTATTTGACGTTTTTGTTGTTTTTTATTTGACGTTGTTGTTGTTGACATTGTTGTTGTTGTTGTTTATTTGACGTTGTTGTTGTTGTTTATTTGACGTAGTTGTTGTTATTGACGTTGTTGTTGTTGTTATTGTTGTTTATTTGACGTTTTTGTTGTAGTTGATGTTGTTGTTGTTTTTTATTTGATGTTGTTGTCGTTGTTGTTTATTTGACGTTGTTGTTGTTATTGTTGTTGTTGTTGTTTATTTGACGTTGTTGTTATTGTTGTTTATTTGACGTTGTTGTTGTTTATTTGATGTTGTTTTAGTTGTTGTTGTTGTTGTTGTTATTGTTGTTTATTTGACGTTGTTGTTGTTGTTGTTTATTTGATGTTGTTTTAGTTATCGTTGTTTATTTGACATTGTTGTTGTTTTTTATTTGACGTTGTTGTTGTTGACATTATTGTTGTTGTTTATTTGACGTTGTTGTTGTTGTTTATTTGACGTAGTTGTTGTTATTGATGTTGTTGTTGTTGTTGTTGTTTATTTGACATTTTCGTTGTTGTTGTCGTTTTTTATTTGACGTTGTTGTTGTTGTTGTTTATTTGACGTTGTTGTTGTTGTTATTGTTGTTGTTGTTGTTTATTTGACGTTGTTGTTGTTGTTGTTGTTTATTTGACGTTGTTGTTGTTGTTGTTTATTTGACGTTGTTGTTGTTATTTATTTGACGTTGTTGTTGTTGTTGTTGTTGTTGTTGTTGTTGTTATTGTTTATTTAACGTTGTTGTTGTTGTTGTTGTTTATTTGACGTAGTTGTTGTTATTGACGTTGTTGTTGTTGTTGTTGTTTATTTGACGTTTTTGTTGTTGTTGATGTTGTTGTTGTTGTTGTTTTTTATTTTACGTCGTTGTTGTTATTTGACGTTTTTGTTGTTGTTGTTTTTATTTGACGTTGTTATTGTTGTTGTTGTTGTTTATTTGACGTTGTTGTTGTTGTTATTTATTTGACGTTGTTGTTGTTGTTTATTTGAGATTGTTGTTGTTGTTGTTGTTTATTTGACGTTGTTTTTGTTGTTTATTTGACGTTGTTGTTGTTGTTGTTGTTGTTTATTTGATGTTGTTTTAGTTGTTGTTGTTTATTTGACATTGTTGTTGTTATTTATTTGACGTTGTTGTTGTTGTTATTGTTTATTTGACGTTGTTGTTGTTGTTGTTTATTTGACGTTTTTAATGTTGTTGACGTTGTTGTTGTTGTTTTTGTTATTTATTTGACATTGTTGTTGTTGTTGTAATTGTTGGTGTTGTTGTTGTTTATTTGACGTTATTGTTGTTATTGTTTATTTGACGTTGTTGTTGTTGTTGTTGTTTATTTGACGTTGTTGTTGTTGTTGTTTATTTAACGTTGTTGTTGTTGTTGTTGTTTATTTGACGTTGTTGTTGTTGTTTATTTGACGTTGTTGTTGTTGTTGTTTATTTGATGTTGTTTTAGTTGTTGTTGTTTATTTGTGGTTGTTGTTGTTTTTTATTTGACGTTATTGTTGTTGACATTGTTGTTGTTGTTTATTTGACGTTGTTGTTGTTGCTGTTTATTTGACGTAGTTGTTGTTATTGACGTTGTTGTTGTTGTTGTTGTTTATTTGACGTTTTTGTTGTTGTTGATGTTGTTGTTGTTGTTGTTTTTTATTTGACGTCGTTGTTGTTATTTGACGTTTTTGTTGTTGTTGTTGTTATTTGACGTTGTTATTGTTGTTGTTGTTGTTTATTTGACGTTGTTGTTGTTGTTGTTGATTATTTGACGTTGTTGTTGTTGTTTATTTGACATTGTTTTTGTTATTTGACGTTGTTGTTGTTGTTGTTGTATTTGTTGTTGCTTATTTGACATTGTTGTTATTCTTGTTGTTGTTGTTTTTGTTATTTATTTGACGTTGTTGTTGTTGTTGTTTTTGTTGTTGTTATTGTTGGTGTTGTTGTTATTTATTTGACGTTGTTGTTGTTGTTGTTGTTGTTTATTTGACGTTGTTGTTGTTGTTGTTGTTGTTTATTTGACGTTGTTGTTGTTGTTGTTGTTGTTTATTTGACGTTGTTGTTGTTGTTTATTTGACATTGTTGTTGTTGTTGTTGACGTTGTTGTTGTTGTTGTTGTTGTTGTTTATTTGACGTTGTTGTTGCTGTTGTTTATTTGATAATGTTTTAGTTGTTGTTGTTTATTTGACGTTGTTGTTGTTGTTGTTGTTGTTGTTGTTGTTTATTTGATGTTGTTTTAGTTGTTGTTGTTTATTTGACGTTTTTGTTGTTTTTTATTTGACGTTGTTGTTGTTGACATTGTTGTTGTTGTTGTTTATTTGACGTTGTTGTTGTTGTTTATTTGACGTAGTTGTTGTTATTGACGTTGTTGTTGTTGTTGTTGTTGTTTATTTGACGTTGTTGTTGTTGTTTATTTGACATTGTTGTTGTTGTTGTTGACGTTGTTGTTGTTGTTGTTGTTGTTGTTTATTTGACGTTGTTGTTGCTGTTGTTTATTTGATAATGTTTTAGTTGTTGTTGTTTATTTGACGTTGTTGTTGTTGTTGTTGTTGTTGTTGTTGTTTATTTGATGTTGTTTTAGTTGTTGTTGTTTATTTGACGTTTTTGTTGTTTTTTATTTGACGTTGTTGTTGTTGACATTGTTGTTGTTGTTGTTTATTTGACGTTGTTGTTGTTGTTTATTTGACGTTGTTGTTGTTGTTGTTTATTTGATGTTGTTTTAGTTGTTGTTGTTTATTTGACATTGTTGTTGTTATTTATTTGACGTTGTTGTTGTTGTTATTGTTTATTTGACGTTGTTGTTGTTGTTGTTTATTTGATGTTTTTAATGTTGTTGACGTTGTTGTTGTTGTTTTTGTTATTTATTTGACGTTGTTGTTGTTGTTGTTGTTGTAATTGTTGGTGTTGTTGTTGTTTATTTGACGTTGTTGTTGTTGTTGTTTATTTGACGTTGTTGTTGTTGTTGTTGTTTATTTGACGTTGTTGTTGTTGTTTATTTGACGTTGTTGTTGTTGTTGTTTTTGTTATTTATTTGACGTTGTTGTTGTTGTTGTAATTGTTGGTGTTGTTGTTGTTTATTTGACGTTATTGTTGTTATTGTTTATTTGACGTTGTTGTTGTTGTTGTTGTTTATTTGACGTTGTTGTTGTTGTTGTTTATTTAACGTTGTTGTTGTTGTTGTTGTTTATTTGACGTTGTTGTTGTTGTTTATTTGACGTTGTTGTTGTTGTTGTTTATTTGATGTTGTTTTAGTTGTTGTTGTTTATTTGTGGTTGTTGTTGTTTTTTATTTGACGTTATTGTTGTTGACATTGTTGTTGTTGTTTATTTGACGTTGTTGTTGTTGCTGTTTATTTGACGTAGTTGTTGTTATTGACGTTGTTGTTGTTGTTGTTGTTTATTTGACGTTTTTGTTGTTGTTGATGTTGTTGTTGTTGTTGTTTTTTATTTGACGTCGTTGTTGTTATTTGACGTTTTTGTTGTTGTTGTTGTTATTTGACGTTGTTATTGTTGTTGTTGTTGTTGTTTATTTGACGTTGTTGTTGTTGTTGTTGATTATTTGACGTTGTTGTTGTTGTTTATTTGACATTGTTTTTGTTATTTGACGTTGTTGTTGTTGTTGTATTTGTTGTTGCTTATTTGACATTGTTGTTATTCTTGTTGTTGTTGTTTTTGTTATTTATTTGACGTTGTTGTTGTTGTTGTTTTTGTTGTTGTTATTGTTGGTGTTGTTGTTATTTATTTGACGTTGTTGTTGTTGTTGTTGTTGTTGTTTATTTGACGTTGTTGTTGTTGTTGTTGTTGTTTATTTGACGTTGTTGTTGTTGTTGTTGTTGTTTATTTGACGTTGTTGTTGTTGTTTATTTGACATTGTTGTTGTTGTTGTTGACGTTGTTGTTGTTGTTGTTGTTGTTGTTTATTTGACGTTGTTGTTGCTGTTGTTTATTTGATAATGTTTTAGTTGTTGTTGTTTATTTGACGTTGTTGTTGTTGTTGTTGTTGTTGTTGTTTATTTGATGTTGTTTTAGTTGTTGTTGTTTATTTGACGTTTTTGTTGTTTTTTATTTGACGTTGTTGTTGTTGACATTGTTGTTGTTGTTGTTTATTTGACGTTGTTGTTGTTGTTGTTTATTTGACGTAGTTGTTGTTATTGACGTTGTTGTTGTTGTTGTTGTTGTTTATTTGACGTTGTTGTTGTTGTTTATTTGACATTGTTGTTGTTGTTGTTGACGTTGTTGTTGTTGTTGTTGTTGTTGTTTATTTGACGTTGTTGTTGCTGTTGTTTATTTGATAATGTTTTAGTTGTTGTTGTTTATTTGACGTTGTTGTTGTTGTTGTTGTTGTTGTTGTTGTTTATTTGATGTTGTTTTAGTTGTTGTTGTTTATTTGACGTTTTTGTTGTTTTTTATTTGACGTTGTTGTTGTTGACATTGTTGTTGTTGTTGTTTATTTGACGTTGTTGTTGTTGTTTATTTGACGTTGTTGTTGTTGTTGTTGTTTATTTGATGTTGTTTTAGTTGTTGTTGTTTATTTGACATTGTTGTTGTTATTTATTTGACGTTGTTGTTGTTGTTATTGTTTATTTGACGTTGTTGTTGTTGTTGTTTATTTGATGTTTTTAATGTTGTTGACGTTGTTGTTGTTGTTTTTGTTATTTATTTGACGTTGTTGTTGTTGTTGTTGTTGTAATTGTTGGTGTTGTTGTTGTTTATTTGACGTTGTTGTTGTTGTTGTTTATTTGACGTTGTTGTTGTTGTTGTTGTTTATTTGACGTTGTTGTTGTTGTTTATTTGACATTGTTGTTATTGTTGTTGACGTTGTTGTTGTTCTTGTTTATTTGACGTTGTTGTTGTTGTTGTTGTTTATTTGATGTTGTTTTAGTTGTTGTTGTTTATTTCTGGTTGTTGTTGTTTTTTATTTGACGTTATTGTTGTTGACATTGTTGTTGTTGTTGTTTATTTGACGTTGTTGTTGTTGTTGTTTATTTGACGTAGTTGTTTATATTGACGTTGTTGTTGTTGTTGTTGTTTATTTGACGTTTTTGTTGTTGTTGATGTTGTTGTTGTTGTTGTTTTTTATTTGACGTCGTTGTTGTTATTTGACGTTTTTGTTGTTGTTGTTGTTTATTTGACGTTGTTGTTGTTGTTTATTTGACGTTGTTGTTGTTGTTGTTTATTTGACGTTGTTGTTGTTGTTTATTTGACATTGTTTTTGTTATTTGACGTTGTTGTTGTTGTTGTTGTATTTGTTGTTGCTTATTTGACATTGTTGTTATTGTTGTTGTTTTATTGACGTTGTTGTTGCTGTTGTTTATTTGACGTTGTTGTTGTTGTTGTTGTTTATTTGACGTTGTTGTTATTGTTTATTTGATGTTGTTTTAGTTGTTGTTGTTTATTTAACGTTGTTGTTGTTTTTTATTTGACGTTGTTGTTGTTGTTGACATTGTTGTTGTTTTTTATTTGACGTTGTTGTTGTTGACATTGTTGTTGTTGTTTTTTTGACGTTGTTGTTGTTGTTTATTTGACGTAGTTGTTGTTATTGATGTTGTTGTTGTTGTTGTTTATTTGACATTTTTGTTGTTGTTGATGTTGTCATTGTTATTTTTTATTTGACGTTGTTGTTGTTGTTGTTTATTTGACGTTGTTGTTGTTGTTATTGTTATTGTTGTTGTTTATTTGACGTTGTTGTTGTTGTTTATTTGACGTTGTTGTTGTTGTTGTTTATTTGACGTTGTTGTTGTTATTTATTTGACATTGTTGTTGTTGTTATTGTTTATTTAACGTTGTTGTTGTTGTTGTTGTTTATTTGACGTTGTTAATGTGGTTGACGTTGTTGTTGTTGTTTTTGTTATTTATTTGACGTTGTTGTTGTTGTTGTTTTTGTTGTTGTTATTGTTGGTGTTGTTGTTATTTATTTGACGTTTTTGTTGTTGTTGTTGTTTATTTGACGTTGTTGTTATTGTTGTTGTTTATTTGACGTTGTTGTTGTTGTTGTTGTTGTTGTTGTTGTTTATTTGACGTTGTTGTTGTTTATTTGACATTGTTGTTGTTGTTGTTGACGTTGTTGTTGTTGTTGTTGTTGTTTATTTGACGTTGTTGTTGCTGTTGTTTATTTGATAATGTTTTAGTTGTTGTTGTTTATTTGACGTTGTTGTTGTTGTTGTTGTTGTTGTTGTTTATTTGATGTTGTTTTAGTTGTTGTTGTTTATTTGACGTTTTTGTTGTTTTTTATTTGACGTTGTTGTTGTTGACATTGTTGTTGTTGTTGTTTATTTGACGTTGTTGTTGTTGTTTATTTGACGTAGTTGTTGTTATTGACGTTGTTGTTGTTGTTATTGTTGTTTATTTGACGTTTTTGTTGTAGTTGATGTTGTTGTTGTTTTTTATTTGATGTTGTTGTCGTTGTGGTTTATTTGACGTTGTTGTTGTTGTTATTGTTGTTGTTGTTGTTTATTTGACGTTGTTGTTGTTGTTGTTTATTTGACGTTGTTGTTGTTGTTTATTTGATGTTGTTTTAGTTGTTGTTGTTATTGTTGTTTATTTGACGTTGTTGTTGTTGTTTATTTGATGTTGTTTTAGTTATCGTTGTTTATTTGACATTGTTGTTGTTTTTTATTTGACGTTGTTGTTGTAGACATTATTGTTGTTTTTTATTTGACGTTGTTGTTGTTGTTTATTTGACGTAGTTGTTGTTATTGATGTTGTTGTTGTTGTTGTTTATTTGACATTTTCGTTGTTGTTGTCGTTTTTTATTTGACGTTGTTGTTGTTGTTGTTTTTTATTTGACGTTGTTGTTGTTGTTGTTGTTATTGTTGTTGTTGTTGTTTATTTGACGTTGTTGTTGTTGTTGTTGTTGTTTATTTGACGTTGTTGTTGTTGTTGTTTATTTGACGTTGTTGTTGTTATTTATTTGACGTTGTTGTTGTTGTTGTTGTTGTTGTTGTTGTTATTGTTTATTTAACGTTGTTGTTGTTGTTGTTGTTTATTTGACGTAGTTGTTGTTATTGACGTTGTTGTTGTTGTTGTTGTTGTTTATTTGACGTTTTTGTTGTTGTTGATGTTGTTGTTGTTGTTGTTTTTTATTTTACGTCATTGTTGTTATTTGACGTTTTTGTTGTTGTTGTTTTTATTTGACGTTGTTATTGTTGTTGTTGTTGTTTATTTGACGTTGTTGTTGTTGTTGTTATTTATTTGACGTTGTTGTTGTTGTTTATTTGAGATTGTTGTTGTTGTTGTTGTTTATTTGACGTTGTTGTTGTTGTTTATTTGACGTTGTTGTTGTTGTTGTTGTTTATTTGATGTTGTTTTAGTTGTTGTTGTTTATTTGACATTGTTGTTGTTATTTATTTGACGTTGTTGTTGTTGTTATTGTTTATTTGACGTTGTTGTTGTTGTTGTTTATTTGACGTTTTTAATGTTGTTGACGTTGTTGTTGTTGTTTTTGTTATTTATTTGACGTTGTTGTTGTTGTTCTTGTAATTGTTGGTGTTGTTGTTGTTTATTTGACGTTGTTGTTGTTGTTGTTGTTTATTTGACGTTGTTGTTGTTGTTGTTTATTTGACGTTGTTGTTGTTGTTTATTTGACATTGTTGTTATTGTTGTTGACGTTGTTGTTGTTGTTGTTTATTTGACGTTGTTGTTGTTGTTGTTGTTTATTTGATGTTGTTTTAGTTGTTGTTGTTTATTTGTGGTTGTTGTTGTTTTTTATTTGACGTTATTGTTGTTGACATTGTTGTTGTTGTTGTTTATTTGACGTTGTTGTTGTTGTTGTTTATTTGACGTAGTTGTTTATATTGACGTTGTTGTTGTTGTTGTTGTTTATTTGACGTTTTTGTTGTTGTTGATGTTGTTGTTGTTGTTGTTTTTTATTTGACGTCGTTGTTGTTATTTGACGTTTTTGTTGTTGTTGTTGTTGTTTATTTGACGTTGTTGTTGTTGTTGTTTATTTGACGTTGTTGTTGTTGTTGTTGTTTATTTGACGTTGTTGTTGTTGTTGTTTATTTGACGTTGTTGTTGTTGTTGTTGTTGTTTATTTGACGTTGTTGTTGTTGTTTATTTGACATTGTTGTTATTGTTGTTGACGTTGTTGTTGTTGTTGTTTATTTGACGTTGTTGTTGTTGTTGTTGTTGTTGTTTATTTGATGTTGTTTTAGTTGTTGTTGTTTATTTGTGGTTGTTGTTGTTTTTTATTTGACGTTATTGTTGTTGACATTGTTGTTGTTGTTGTTTATTTGACATTGTTGTTGTTGTTGTTTATTTGACGTAGTTGTTTATATTGACGTTGTTGTTGTTGTTGTTGTTTATTTGACGTTTTTGTTGTTGTTGATGTTGTTGTTGTTGTTGTTTTTTATTTGACGTCGTTGTTGTTATTTGACGTTTTTGTTGTTGTTGTTTATTTGACGTTGTTGTTGTTGTTGTTGTTTATTTGACGTTGTTGATGTTGTTGTTTATTTGACGTTGTTGTTGTTGTTTATTTGACATTGTTTTTGTTATTTGACGTTGTTGTTGTTGTTGTTGTATTTGTTGTTGCTTATTTGACATTGTTGTTATTGTTGTTGTTTTATTGACGTTGTTGTTGCTGTTGTTTATTTGACGTTGTAGTTGTTGTTGTTGTTTATTTGACGTTGTTGTTATTGTTTATTTGATGTTGTTTTAGTTGTTGTTGTTTATTTAACGTTGTTGTTGTTTTTTATTTGACGTTGTTGTTGTTGTTGACATTGTTGTTGTTTTTTATTTGACGTTGTTGTTGTTGACATTGTTGTTGTTGTTTTTTTGACGTTGTTGTTGTTGTTTATTTGACGTAGTTGTTGTTATTGATGTTGTTGTTGTTGTTGTTTATTTGACATTTTTGTTGTTGTTGATGTTGTCATTGTTATTTTTTATTTGACGTTGTTGTTGTTGTTGTTTATTTGACGTTGTTGTTGTTGTTATTGATATTGTTGTTGTTTATTTGACGTTGTTGTTGTTGTTTATTTGACGTTGTTGTTGTTGTTGTTTATTTGACGTTGTTGTTGTTATTTATTTGACATTGTTGTTGTTGTTATTGTTTATTTAACGTTGTTGTTGTTG
The DNA here is from genome assembly GCA_948472305.1 of Vicia faba. Lineage (NCBI taxonomy): Eukaryota > Viridiplantae > Streptophyta > Magnoliopsida > Fabales > Fabaceae > Vicia > Vicia faba. Next base: position 455,922,266 of record OX451740.1, read on the forward strand.
TTGTTGTTTATTTGACGTTGTTAATGTGGTTGACGTTGTTGTTGTTGTTTTTGTTATTTATTTGACGTTGTTGTTGTTGTTGTTTTTGTTGTTGTTATTGTTGGTGTTGTTGTTATTTATTTGACGTTTTTGTTGTTGTTGTTGTTTATTTGACGTTGTTGTTATTGTTGTTGTTTATTTGACGTTGTTGTTGTTGTTGTTGTTGTTGTTTATTTGACGTTGTTGTTGTTTATTTGACATTGTTGTTGTTGTTGTTGACGTTGTTGTTGTTGTTGTTGTTGTTGTTTATTTGACGTTGTTGTTGCTGTTGTTTATTTGATAATGTTTTAGTTGTTGTTGTTTATTTGACGTTGTTGTTGTTGTTGTTGTTGTTGTTTATTTGATGTTGTTTTAGTTGTTGTTGTTTATTTGACGTTTTTGTTGTTTTTTATTTGACGTTGTTGTTGTTGACATTGTTGTCGTTGTTGTTTATTTGACGTTGTTGTTGTTGTTTATTTGACGTAGTTGTTGTTATTGACGTTGTTGTTGTTGTTATTGTTGTTTATTTGACGTTTTTGTTGTAGTTGATGTTGTTGTTGTTTTTTATTTGATGTTGTTGTCGTTGTGGTTTATTTGACGTTGTTGTTGTTGTTATTGTTGTTGTTGTTGTTTATTTGACATTGTTGTTGTTGTTGTTTATTTGACGTTGTTGTTGTTGTTGTTTATTTGATGTTGTTTTAGTTGTTGTTGTTATTGTTGTTTATTTGACGTTGTTGTTGTTGTTTATTTAATGTTGTTTTAGTTATCGTTGTTTATTTGACATTGTTGTTGTTTTTTATTTGACGTTGTTGTTGTAGACATTATTGTTGTTTTTTATTTGACGTTGTTGTTGTTGTTTATTTGACGTAGTTGTTGTTATTGATGTTGTTGTTGTTGTTGTTTATTTGACATTTTCGTTGTTGTTGTCGTTTTTTATTTGACGTTGTTGTTGTTGTTGTTTTTTATTTGACGTTGTTGTTGTTGTTGTTGTTATTGTTGTTGTTGTTGTTTATTTGACGTTGTTGTTGTTGTTGTTGTTGTTGTTTATTTGACGTTGTTGTTGTTGTTGTTTATTTGACGTTGTTGTTGTTATTTATTTGACGTTGTTGTTGTTGTTGTTGTTGTTGTTGTTGTTGTTGTTGTTGTTATTGTTTATTTAACGTTGTTGTTGTTGTTGTTGTTTATTTGACGTAGTTGTTGTTATTGATGTTGTTGTTGTTGTTGTTGTTGTTTATTTGACGTTTTTGTTGTTGTTGATGTTGTTGTTGTTGTTGTTTTTTATTTTACGTCATTGTTGTTATTTGACGTTTTTGTTGTTGTTGTTTTTATTTGACGTTGTTATTGTTGTTGTTGTTGTTTATTTGACGTTGTTGTTGTTGTTGTTATTTATTTGACGTTGTTGTTGTTGTTTATTTGAGATTGTTGTTGTTGTTGTTGTTTATTTGACGTTGTTGTTGTTGTTTATTTGACGTTGTTGTTGTTGTTGTTGTTTATTTGATGTTGTTTTAGTTGTTGTTGTTTATTTGACATTGTTGTTGTTATTTATTTGACGTTGTTGTTGTTGTTATTGTTTATTTGACGTTGTTGTTGTTGTTGTTTATTTGACGTTTTTAATGTTGTTGACGTTGTTGTTGTTGTTTTTGTTATTTATTTGACGTTGTTGTTGTTGTTCTTGTAATTGTTGGTGTTGTTGTTGTTTATTTGACGTTGTTGTTGTTGTTGTTTATTTGACGTTGTTGTTGTTGTTGTTTATTTGACGTTGTTGTTGTTGTTTATTTGACATTGTTGTTATTGTTGTTGACGTTGTTGTTGTTGTTGTTTATTTGACGTTGTTGTTGTTGTTGTTGTTGTTTATTTGATGTTGTTTTAGTTGTTGTTGTTTATTTGTGGTTGTTGTTGTTTTTTATTTGACGTTATTGTTGTTGACATTGTTGTTGTTGTTGTTTATTTGACGTTGTTGTTGTTGTTGTTTATTTGACGTAGTTGTTTATATTGACGTTGTTGTTGTTGTTGTTGTTTATTTGACGTTTTTGTTGTTGTTGATGTTGTTGTTGTTGTTGTTTTTTATTTGACGTCGTTGTTGTTATTTGACGTTTTTGTTGTTGTTGTTGTTGTTTATTTGACGTTGTTGTTGTTGTTGTTTATTTGACGTTGTTGTTGTTGTTGTTTATTTGACGTTGTTGTTGTTGTTTATTTGACATTGTTTTTGTTATTTGACGTTGTTGTTGTTGTTGTTGTATTTGTTGTTGCTTATTTGACATTGTTGTTATTGTTGTTGTTTTATTGACGTTGTTGTTGCTGTTGTTTATTTGACGTTGTTGTTGTTGTTGTTGTTGTTTATTTGACGTTGTTGTTATTGTTTATTTGATGTTGTTTTAGTTGTTGTTGTTTATTTAACGTTGTTGTTGTTTTTTATTTGACGTTGTTGTTGTTGTTGACATTGTTGTTGTTTTTTATTTGACGTTGTTGTTGTTGACATTGTTGTTGTTGTTTTTTTGACGTTGTTGTTGTTGTTTATTTGACGTAGTTGTTGTTATTGATGTTGTCGTTGTTGTTGTTTATTTGACATTTTTGTTGTTGTTGATGTTGTCATTGTTGTTTTTTATTTGACGTTGTTGTTGTTGTTGTTTATTTGACGTTGTTGTTGTTGTTATTGTTATTGTTGTTGTTTATTTGACGTTGTTGTTGTTGTTTATTTGACGTTGTTGTTGTTGTTGTTTATTTGACGTTGTTGTTGTTATTTATTTGACATTGTTGTTGTTGTTATTGTTTATTTAACGTTGTTGTTGTTGTTGTTGTTTATTTGACGTTGTTAATGTGGTTGATGTTGTTGTTGTTGTTTTTGTTATTTATTTGACGTTGTTGTTGTTGTTGTTTTTGTTGTTGTTATTGTTGGTGTTGTTGTTATTTATTTGACGTTTTTGTTGTTGTTGTTGTTGTTTATTTGACGTTGTTGTTATTGTTGTTGTTTATTTGACGTTGTTGTTGTTGTTGTTGTTGTTGTTGTTGTTTATTTGACGTTGTTGTTGTTTATTTGACATTGTTGTTGTTGTTGTTGACGTTGTTGTTGTTGTTGTTGTTTATTTGACGTTGTTGTTGCTGTTGTTTATTTGATAATGTTTTAGTTGTTGTTGTTTATTTGACGTTGTTGTTGTTGTTGTTGTTGTTGTTGTTGTTGTTGTTTATTTGATGTTGTTTTAGTTGTTGTTGTTTATTTGACGTTTTTGTTGTTTTTTGTTTGACGTTGTTGTTGTTGACATTGTTGTTGTTGTTGTTTATTTGACGTTGTTGTTGTTGTTTATTTGACGTAGTTGTTGTTATTGACGTTGTTGTTGTTGTTATTGTTGTTTATTTGACGTTTTTGTTGTAGTTGATGTTGTTGTTGTTTTTTATTTGATGTTGTTGTCATTGTGGTTTATTTGACGTTGTTGTTGTTGTTATTGTTGTTGTTGTTGTTTATTTGACGTTGTTGTTGTTGTTATTTATTTGATGTTGTTGTTGTTGTTTATTTGATGTTGTTTTAGTTGTTGTTGTTATTGTTGTTTATTTGACGTTGTTGTTGTTGTTTATTTGATGTTGTTTTAGTTATCGTTGTTTATTTGACATTGTTGTTGTTTTTTATTTGACGTTGTTGTTGTAGACATTATTGTTGTTGTTTATTTGACGTTGTTGTTGTTGTTTATTTGACGTAGTTGTTGTTATTGATGTTGTTGTTGTTGTTGTTTATTTGACATTTTCGTTGTTGTTGTCGTTTTTTATTTGACGTTGTTGTTGTTGTTGTTGTTTATTTGACGTTGTTGTTGTTGTTGTTGTTATTGTTGTTGTTGTTGTTTATTTGACGTTGTTGTTGTTGTTGTTTATTTGACGTTGTTGTTGTTGTTGTTTATTTGACGTTGTTGTTGTTATTTATTTGACGTTGTTGTTGTTGTTGTTGTTGTTGTTATTGTTTATTTAACGTTGTTGTTGTTGTTGTTGTTTATTTGACGTAGTTGTTGTTATTGACGTTGTTGTTGTTGTTGTTGTTTATTTGACGTTTTTGTTGTTGTTGATGTTGTTGTTGTTGTTGTTTTTTATTTTACGTCATTGTTGTCATTTGACGTTTTTGTTGTTGTTGTTTTTATTTGACGTTGTTATTGTTGTTGTTGTTGTTTATTTGACGTTGTTGTTGTTGTTGTTATTTATTTGACGTTGTTGTTGTTGTTTATTTGAGATTGTTGTTGTTGTTGTTGTTTATTTGACGTTGTTGTTGTTGTTTATTTGACGTTGTTGTTGTTGTTGTTGTTTATTTGATGTTGTTTTAGTTGTTGTTGTTTATTTGACATTGTTGTTGTTATTTATTTGACGTTGTTGTTGTTGTTATTGTTTATTTGACGTTGTTGTTGTTGTTGTTTATTTGACGTTTTTAATGTTGTTGACGTTGTTGTTGTTGTTTTTATTATTTATTTGACGTTGTTGTTGTTGTTGTTGTAATTGTTGGTGTTGTTGTTGTTTATTTGACGTTGTTGTTGTTGTTGTTGTTTATTTGACGTTGTTGTTGTTGTTGTTTATTTGACGTTGTTGTTGTTGTTTATTTGACATTGTTGTTATTGTTGTTGACGTTGTTGTTGTTGTTGTTTATTTGACGTTGTTGTTGTTGTTGTTGTTTATTTGATGTTGTTTTAGTTGTTGTTGTTTATTTGTGGTTGTTGTTGTTTTTTATTTGACGTTATTGTTGTTGACATTGTTGTTGTTGTTGTTTATTTGACGTTGTTGTTGTTGTTGTTTATTTGACGTAGTTGTTTATATTGACGTTGTTGTTGTTGTTGTTTATTTGACGTTTTTGTTGTTGTTGATGTTGTTGTTGTTGTTGTTTTTTATTTGACGTCGTTGTTGTTATTTGACGTTTTTGTTGTTGTTGTTGTTTATTTGACGTTGTTGTTGTTGTTGTTTATTTGACGTTGTTGTTGTTGTTGTTTATTTGACGTTGTTGTTATTGTTTATTTGACATTGTTTTTGTTATTTGACGTTGTTGTTGTTGTTGTTGTATTTGTTGTTGCTTATTTGACATTGTTGTTATTGTTGTTGTTTTATTGACGTTGTTGTTGCTGTTGTTTATTTGACGTTGTTGTTGTTGTTGTTGTTGTTTATTTGACGTTGTTGTTATTGTTTATTTGATGTTGTTTTAGTTGTTGTTGTTTATTTAACGTTGTTGTTGTTTTTTATTTGACGTTGTTGTTGTTGTTGTTGTTTATTTAACGCTGTTGTTGTTGTTGTTGTTATTGTTGTTGTTGTTGTTTATTTGACGTTGTTGTTGTTGTTGTTGTTGTTTATTTGACGTTGTTGTTGTTGTTGTTTATTTGACGTTGTTGTTGTTATTTATTTGACGTTGTTGTTGTTGTTGTTGTTGTTGTTGTTGTTATTGTTTATTTAACGTTGTTGTTGTTGTTGTTGTTGTTTATTTGACGTAGTTGTTGTTATTGACGTTGTTGTTGTTGTTGTTGTTTATTTGACGTTTTTGTTGTTGTTGATGTTGTTGTTGTTGTTGTTTTTTATTTTACGTCATTGTTGTTATTTGACGTTTTTGTTGTTGTTGTTTTTATTTGACGTTGTTATTCTTGTTGTTGTTGTTTATTTGACGTTGTTGTTGTTGTTGTTATTTATTTGACGTTGTTGTTGTTGTTTATTTGAGATTGTTGTTGTTGTTGTTGTTTATTTGACGTTGTTGTTGTTGTTGTTGTTGTTTATTTGATGTTGTTTTAGTTGTTGTTGTTTATTTGACATTGTTGTTGTTATTTATTTGACGTTGTTGTTGTTGTTATTGTTTATTTGATGTTGTTGTTGTTGTTGTTTATTTGACGTTTTTAATGTTGTTGACGTTGTTGTTGTTGTTTTTGTTATTTATTTGACGTTGTTGTTGTTGTTGTTGTAATTGTTGGTGTTGTTGTTGTTTATTTGACGTTGTTGTTGTTGTTGTTTATTTGACGTTGTTGTTGTTGTTGTTTATTTGACGTTGTTGTTTTTGTTTATTTGACATTGTTGTTATTGTTGTTGACGTTGTTGTTGTTGTTGTTTATTTGACGTTGTTGTTGTTGTTGTTGTTTATTTGATGTTGTTTTAGTTGTTGTTGTTTATTTGTGGTTGTTGTTGTATTTTATTTGACGTTATTGTTGTTGACATTGTTGTTGTTGTTGTTTATTTGACGTTGTTGTTGTTGTTGTTTATTTGACGTAGTTGTTTATATTGACGTTGTTGTTGTTGTTGTTGTTTATTTGACGTTTTTGTTGTTGTTTATTTGACATTGTTTTTGTTATTTGACGTTGTTGTTGTTGTTGTTGTTGTATTTGTTGTTGCTTATTTGACATTGTTGTTATTGTTGTTGTTTTATTGACGTTGTTGTTGCTGTTGTTTATTTGACGTTGTTGTTGTTGTTGTTGTTTATTTGACGTTGTTGTTATTGTTTATTTGATGTTGTTTTAGTTGTTGTTGTTTATTTAACGTTGTTGTTGTTTTTTATTTGACGTTGTTGTTGTTGTTGACATTGTTGTTGTTTTTTATTTGACGTTGTTGTTGTTGACATTGTTGTTGTTGTTTTTTTGACGTTGTTGTTGTTGTTTATTTGACGTAGTTGTTGTTATTGATGTTGTCGTTGTTGTTGTTTATTTGACATTTTTGTTGTTGTTGATGTTGTCATTGTTGTTTTTTATTTGACGTTGTTGTTGTTGTTGTTTATTTGACGTTGTTGTTGTTGTTATTGTTATTGTTGTTGTTTATTTGACGTTGTTGTTGTTGTTTATTTGACGTTGTTGTTGTTGTTGTTTATTTGACGTTGTTGTTATTTATTTGACATTGTTGTTGTTGTTATTGTTTATTTAACGTTGTTGTTGTTGTTGTTGTTTATTTGACGTTGTTAATGTGGTTGACGTTGTTGTTGTTGTTTTTGTTATTTATTTGACGTTGTTGTTTTTGTTGTTGTTATTGTTGGTGTTGTTGTTATTTATTTGACGTTTTTGTTGTTGTTGTTGTTGTTTATTTGACGTTGTTGTTATTGTTGTTGTTTATTTGACGTTGTTGTTGTTGTTGTTGTTGTTGTTGTTTATTTGACGTTGTTGTTGTTTATTTGACATTGTTGTTGTTGTTGTTGACGTTGTTGTTGTTGTTGTTGTTTATTTGACGTTGTTGTTGCTGTTGTTTATTTGATAATGTTTTAGTTGTTGTTGTTTATTTGACGTTGTTGTTGTTGTTGTTGTTGTTGTTGTTTATTTGATGTTGTTTTAGTTGTTGTTGTTTATTTGACGTTTTTGTTGTTTTTTATTTGACGTTGTTGTTGTTGACATTGTTGTTGTTGTTGTTTATTTGACGTTGTTGTTGTTGTTTATTTGACGTAGTTGTTGTTATTGACGTTGTTGTTGTTGTTATTGTTGTTTATTTGACGTTTTTGTTGTAGTTGATGTTGTTGTTGTTTTTTATTTGATGTTGTTGTCGTTGTGGTTTATTTGACGTTGTTGTTGTTGTTATTGTTGTTGTTGTTGTTTATTTGACGTTGTTGTTGTTGTTGTTTATTTGACGTTGTTGTTGTTGTTGTTTATTTGATGTTGTTTTAGTTGTTGTTGTTATTGTTGTTTATTTGACGTTGTTGTTGTTGTTTATTTGATGTTGTTTTAGTTATCGTTGTTTATTTGACATTGTTGTTGTTTTTTATTTGACGTTGTTGTTGTAGACATTATTGTTGTTGTTTATTTGACGTTGTTGTTGTTGTTTATTTGACGTAGTTGTTGTTATTGATGTTGTTGTTGTTGTTGTTTATTTGACATTTTCGTTGTTGTTGTCGTTTTTTATTTGACGTTGTTGTTGTTGTTGTTGTTTATTTGACGTTGTTGTTGTTGTTGTTATTGTTGTTGTTGTTGTTTATTTGACGTTGTTGTTGTTGTTGTTGTTTATTTGACGTTGTTGTTGTTGTTGTTTATTTGACGTTGTTGTTGTTATTTATTTGACGTTGTTGTTGTTGTTGTTGTTGTTGTTGTTATTGTTTATTTAACGTTGTTGTTGTTGTTGTTGTTGTTGTTGTTGTTGTTTATTTGACGTAGTTGTTGTTATTGACGTTGTTGTTGTTGTTGTTGTTTATTTGACGTTTTTGTTGTTGTTGATGTTGTTGTTGTTGTTGTTTTTTATTTTATGTCATTGTTGTTATTTGACGTTTTTGTTGTTGTTGTTTTTATTTGACGTTGTTATTGTTGTTGTTGTTGTTTATTTGACGTTGTTGTTGTTGTTGTTATTTATTTGACGTTGTTGTTGTTTATTTGAGATTGTTGTTGTTGTTGTTGTTTATTTGACGTTGTTGTTGTTGTTTATTTGACGTTGTTGTTGTTGTTGTTTATTTAATGTTGTTTTAGTTGTTGTTGTTTATTTGACATTGTTGTTGTTATTTATTTGACGTTGTTGTTGTTGTTATTGTTTATTTGACGTTGTTGTTGTTGTTGTTTATTTGACGTTTTTAATGTTGTTGACGTTGTTGTTGTTGTTTTTGTTATTTATTTGACGTTGTTGTTGTTGTTGTTGTAATTGTTGGTGTTGTTGTTGTTTATTTGACGTTGTTGTTGTTGTTGTTTATTTGACGTTGTTGTTGTTGTTGTTTATTTGACGTTGTTGTTGTTGTTTATTTGACATTGTTGTTATTGTTGTTGTTGTTGTTGTTTATTTGACGTTGTTGTTGTTGTTGTTGTTGTTTATTTGATGTTGTTTTAGTTGTTGTTGTTTATTTGACATTGTTGTTGTTATTTATTTGACGTTGTTGTTGTTGTTATTGTTTATTTGATGTTGTTGTTGTTGTTGTTTATTTGACGTTTTTAATGTTGTTGACGTTGTTGTTGTTGTTTTTGTTATTTATTTGACGTTGTTGTTGTTGTTGTTGTAATTGTTGGTGTTGTTGTTGTTTATTTGACGTTGTTGTTGTTGTTGTTTATTTGACGTTGTTGTTGTTGTTGTTTATTTGACGTTGTTGTTTTTGTTTATTTGACATTGTTGTTATTGTTGTTGACGTTGTTGTTGTTGTTGTTTATTTGACGTTGTTGTTGTTGTTGTTGTTTATTTGATGTTGTTTTAGTTGTTGTTGTTTATTTGTGGTTGTTGTTGTATTTTATTTGACGTTATTGTTGTTGACATTGTTGTTGTTGTTGTTTATTTGACGTTGTTGTTGTTGTTGTTTATTTGACGTAGTTGTTTATATTGACGTTGTTGTTGTTGTTGTTGTTTATTTGACGTTTTTGTTGTTGTTTATTTGACATTGTTTTTGTTATTTGACGTTGTTGTTGTTGTTGTTGTTGTATTTGTTGTTGCTTATTTGACATTGTTGTTATTGTTGTTGTTTTATTGACGTTGTTGTTGCTGTTGTTTATTTGACGTTGTTGTTGTTGTTGTTGTTTATTTGACGTTGTTGTTATTGTTTATTTGATGTTGTTTTAGTTGTTGTTGTTTATTTAACGTTGTTGTTGTTTTTTATTTGACGTTGTTGTTGTTGTTGACATTGTTGTTGTTTTTTATTTGACGTTGTTGTTGTTGACATTGTTGTTGTTGTTTTTTTGACGTTGTTGTTGTTGTTTATTTGACGTAGTTGTTGTTATTGATGTTGTCGTTGTTGTTGTTTATTTGACATTTTTGTTGTTGTTGATGTTGTCATTGTTGTTTTTTATTTGACGTTGTTGTTGTTGTTGTTTATTTGACGTTGTTGTTGTTGTTATTGTTATTGTTGTTGTTTATTTGACGTTGTTGTTGTTGTTTATTTGACGTTGTTGTTGTTGTTGTTTATTTGACGTTGTTGTTATTTATTTGACATTGTTGTTGTTGTTATTGTTTATTTAACGTTGTTGTTGTTGTTGTTGTTTATTTGACGTTGTTAATGTGGTTGACGTTGTTGTTGTTGTTTTTGTTATTTATTTGACGTTGTTGTTTTTGTTGTTGTTATTGTTGGTGTTGTTGTTATTTATTTGACGTTTTTGTTGTTGTTGTTGTTGTTTATTTGACGTTGTTGTTATTGTTGTTGTTTATTTGACGTTGTTGTTGTTGTTGTTGTTGTTGTTGTTTATTTGACGTTGTTGTTGTTTATTTGACATTGTTGTTGTTGTTGTTGACGTTGTTGTTGTTGTTGTTGTTTATTTGACGTTGTTGTTGCTGTTGTTTATTTGATAATGTTTTAGTTGTTGTTGTTTATTTGACGTTGTTGTTGTTGTTGTTGTTGTTGTTGTTTATTTGATGTTGTTTTAGTTGTTGTTGTTTATTTGACGTTTTTGTTGTTTTTTATTTGACGTTGTTGTTGTTGACATTGTTGTTGTTGTTGTTTATTTGACGTTGTTGTTGTTGTTTATTTGACGTAGTTGTTGTTATTGACGTTGTTGTTGTTGTTATTGTTGTTTATTTGACGTTTTTGTTGTAGTTGATGTTGTTGTTGTTTTTTATTTGATGTTGTTGTCGTTGTGGTTTATTTGACGTTGTTGTTGTTGTTATTGTTGTTGTTGTTGTTTATTTGACGTTGTTGTTGTTGTTGTTTATTTGACGTTGTTGTTGTTGTTGTTTATTTGATGTTGTTTTAGTTGTTGTTGTTATTGTTGTTTATTTGACGTTGTTGTTGTTGTTTATTTGATGTTGTTTTAGTTATCGTTGTTTATTTGACATTGTTGTTGTTTTTTATTTGACGTTGTTGTTGTAGACATTATTGTTGTTGTTTATTTGACGTTGTTGTTGTTGTTTATTTGACGTAGTTGTTGTTATTGATGTTGTTGTTGTTGTTGTTTATTTGACATTTTCGTTGTTGTTGTCGTTTTTTATTTGACGTTGTTGTTGTTGTTGTTGTTTATTTGACGTTGTTGTTGTTGTTGTTATTGTTGTTGTTGTTGTTTATTTGACGTTGTTGTTGTTGTTGTTGTTTATTTGACGTTGTTGTTGTTGTTGTTTATTTGACGTTGTTGTTGTTATTTATTTGACGTTGTTGTTGTTGTTGTTGTTGTTGTTGTTATTGTTTATTTAACGTTGTTGTTGTTGTTGTTGTTGTTGTTGTTGTTTATTTGACGTAGTTGTTGTTATTGACGTTGTTGTTGTTGTTGTTGTTTATTTGACGTTTTTGTTGTTGTTGATGTTGTTGTTGTTGTTGTTTTTTATTTTATGTCATTGTTGTTATTTGACGTTTTTGTTGTTGTTGTTTTTATTTGACGTTGTTATTGTTGTTGTTGTTGTTTATTTGACGTTGTTGTTGTTGTTGTTATTTATTTGACGTTGTTGTTGTTTATTTGAGATTGTTGTTGTTGTTGTTGTTTATTTGACGTTGTTGTTGTTGTTTATTTGACGTTGTTGTTGTTGTTGTTTATTTAATGTTGTTTTAGTTGTTGTTGTTTATTTGACATTGTTGTTGTTATTTATTTGACGTTGTTGTTGTTGTTATTGTTTATTTGACGTTGTTGTTGTTGTTGTTTATTTGACGTTTTTAATGTTGTTGACGTTGTTGTTGTTGTTTTTGTTATTTATTTGACGTTGTTGTTGTTGTTGTTGTAATTGTTGGTGTTGTTGTTGTTTATTTGACGTTGTTGTTGTTGTTGTTTATTTGACGTTGTTGTTGTTGTTGTTTATTTGACGTTGTTGTTGTTGTTTATTTGACATTGTTGTTATTGTTGTTGTTGTTGTTGTTTATTTAACGTTGTTGTTGTTGTTGTTGTTTATTTGATGTTGTTTTAGTTGTTGTTGTTTATTTGTGGTTGTTGTTGTTTTTTATTTGACATTATTGTTGTTGACATTGTTGTTGTTGTTGTTTATTTGACGTTGTTGTTGTTGTTGTTTATTTGACGTAGTTGTTTATATTGACGTTGTTGTTGTTGTTGTTGTTTATTTGACGTTTTTGTTGTTGTTGATGTTGTTGTTGTTGTTGTTTTTTATTTGACGTCGTTGTTGTTATTTGACGTTTTTGTTGTTGTTATTGTTATTGTTGTTGTTTATTTGACGTTGTTGTTGTTGTTTATTTGACGTTGTTGTTGTTGTTGTTTATTTGACGTTGTTGTTATTTATTTGACATTGTTGTTGTTGTTATTGTTTATTTAACGTTGTTGTTGTTGTTGTTGTTTATTTGACGTTGTTAATGTGGTTGACGTTGTTGTTGTTGTTTTTGTTATTTATTTGACGTTGTTGTTTTTGTTGTTGTTATTGTTGGTGTTGTTGTTATTTATTTGACGTTTTTGTTGTTGTTGTTGTTGTTTATTTGACGTTGTTGTTATTGTTGTTGTTTATTTGACGTTGTTGTTGTTGTTGTTGTTGTTGTTGTTTATTTGACGTTGTTGTTGTTTATTTGACATTGTTGTTGTTGTTGTTGACGTTGTTGTTGTTGTTGTTGTTTATTTGACGTTGTTGTTGCTGTTGTTTATTTGATAATGTTTTAGTTGTTGTTGTTTATTTGACGTTGTTGTTGTTGTTGTTGTTGTTGTTGTTTATTTGATGTTGTTTTAGTTGTTGTTGTTTATTTGACGTTTTTGTTGTTTTTTATTTGACGTTGTTGTTGTTGACATTGTTGTTGTTGTTGTTTATTTGACGTTGTTGTTGTTGTTTATTTGACGTAGTTGTTGTTATTGACGTTGTTGTTGTTGTTATTGTTGTTTATTTGACGTTTTTGTTGTAGTTGATGTTGTTGTTGTTTTTTATTTGATGTTGTTGTCGTTGTGGTTTATTTGACGTTGTTGTTGTTGTTATTGTTGTTGTTGTTGTTTATTTGACGTTGTTGTTGTTGTTGTTTATTTGACGTTGTTGTTGTTGTTGTTTATTTGATGTTGTTTTAGTTGTTGTTGTTATTGTTGTTTATTTGACGTTGTTGTTGTTGTTTATTTGATGTTGTTTTAGTTATCGTTGTTTATTTGACATTGTTGTTGTTTTTTATTTGACGTTGTTGTTGTAGACATTATTGTTGTTGTTTATTTGACGTTGTTGTTGTTGTTTATTTGACGTAGTTGTTGTTATTGATGTTGTTGTTGTTGTTGTTTATTTGACATTTTCGTTGTTGTTGTCGTTTTTTATTTGACGTTGTTGTTGTTGTTGTTGTTTATTTGACGTTGTTGTTGTTGTTGTTATTGTTGTTGTTGTTGTTTATTTGACGTTGTTGTTGTTGTTGTTGTTTATTTGACGTTGTTGTTGTTGTTGTTTATTTGACGTTGTTGTTGTTATTTATTTGACGTTGTTGTTGTTGTTGTTGTTGTTGTTGTTATTGTTTATTTAACGTTGTTGTTGTTGTTGTTGTTGTTGTTGTTGTTGTTTATTTGACGTAGTTGTTGTTATTGACGTTGTTGTTGTTGTTGTTGTTTATTTGACGTTTTTGTTGTTGTTGATGTTGTTGTTGTTGTTGTTTTTTATTTTATGTCATTGTTGTTATTTGACGTTTTTGTTGTTGTTGTTTTTATTTGACGTTGTTATTGTTGTTGTTGTTGTTTATTTGACGTTGTTGTTGTTGTTGTTATTTATTTGACGTTGTTGTTGTTTATTTGAGATTGTTGTTGTTGTTGTTGTTTATTTGACGTTGTTGTTGTTGTTTATTTGACGTTGTTGTTGTTGTTGTTTATTTAATGTTGTTTTAGTTGTTGTTGTTTATTTGACATTGTTGTTGTTATTTATTTGACGTTGTTGTTGTTGTTATTGTTTATTTGACGTTGTTGTTGTTGTTGTTTATTTGACGTTTTTAATGTTGTTGACGTTGTTGTTGTTGTTTTTGTTATTTATTTGACGTTGTTGTTGTTGTTGTTGTAATTGTTGGTGTTGTTGTTGTTTATTTGACGTTGTTGTTGTTGTTGTTTATTTGACGTTGTTGTTGTTGTTGTTTATTTGACGTTGTTGTTGTTGTTTATTTGACATTGTTGTTATTGTTGTTGTTGTTGTTGTTTATTTAACGTTGTTGTTGTTGTTGTTGTTTATTTGATGTTGTTTTAGTTGTTGTTGTTTATTTGTGGTTGTTGTTGTTTTTTATTTGACATTATTGTTGTTGACATTGTTGTTGTTGTTGTTTATTTGACGTTGTTGTTGTTGTTGTTTATTTGACGTAGTTGTTTATATTGACGTTGTTGTTGTTGTTGTTGTTTATTTGACGTTTTTGTTGTTGTTGATGTTGTTGTTGTTGTTGTTTTTTATTTGACGTCGTTGTTGTTATTTGACGTTTTTGTTGTTGTTGTTGTTTATTTGACGTTGTTGTTGTTGTTGTTTATTTGACGTTTTCTTGTTGTTGTTTATTTGACGTTGTTGTTGTTGTTTATTTGACATTGTTTTTGTTATTTGACGTTGTTGTTGTTGTTGTTGTTGTTGTTGTTGTATTTGTTGTTGCTTATTTGACATTGTTGTTATTGTTGTTGTTTTATTGACGTTGTTATTGCTGTTGTTTATTTGACGTTGTTGTTGTTGTTGTTGTTTATTTGACGTTGTTGTTATTGTTTATTTGATGTTGTTTTAGTTGTTGTTGTTTATTTAACGTTGTTGTTGTTTTTTATTTGACGTTGTTGTTGTTGTTGACATTGTTGTTGTTTTTTATTTGACGTTGTTGTTGTTGACATTGTTGTTGTTGTTTTTTTGACGTCGTTGTTGTTGTTTATTTGACGTAGTTGTTGTTATTGATGTTGTCGTTGTTGTTGTTTATTTGACATTTTTGTTGTTGTTGATGTTGTCATTGTTGTTTTTTATTTGACGTTGTTGTTGTTGTTGTTTATTTGACGTTGTTGTTGTTGTTATTGTTATTGTTGTTGTTTATTTGACGTTGTTGCTGTTGTTTATTTGACGTTGTTGTTGTTATTTATTTGACATTGTTGTTGTTGTTATTGTTTATTTAACGTTGTTGTTGTTGTTGTTTATTTGACGTTGTTAATGTGGTTGACGTTGTTGTTGTTGTTTTTGTTATTTATTTGACGTTGTTGTTGTTGTTGTTTTTGTTGTTGTTATTGTTGGTGTTGTTGTTATTTATTTGACGTTGTTGTTGTTGTTGTTGTTGTTGTTGTTTATTTGACGTTGTTGTTGTTGTTGTTGTTGTTTATTTGACGTTGTTGTTGTTGTTGTTGTTTATTTGACGTTGTTGTTGTTGTTTATTTGACATTGTTGTTGTTGTTGTTGACGTTGTTGTTGTTGTTGTTGTTGTTTATTTGACGTTGTTGTTGCTGTGGTTTATTTGATAATGTTTTAGTTGTTGTTGTTTATTTGACGTTGTTGTTGTTGTTGTTGTTGTTGTTGTTTATTTGATGTTGTTTTAGTTGTTGTTGTTTATTTGACGTTTTTGTTGTTTTTTATTTGACGTTGTTGTTGTTGACATTGTTGTTGTTGTTGTTTATTTGACGTTGTTGTTGTTGTTTATTTGACGTAGTTGTTGTTATTGACGTTGTTGTTGTTGTTATTGTTGTTTATTTGACGTTTTTGTTGTAGTTGATGTTGTTGTTGCTTTTTTATTTGATGTTGTTGTCGTTGTTGTTTATTTGACGTTGTTGTTGTTATTGTTGTTGTTGTTGTTTATTTGACGTTGTTGTTATTGTTGTTTATTTGACGTTGTTGTTGTTTATTTGATGTTGTTTTAGTTGTTGTTGTTATTGTTGTTTATTTGACGTTGTTGTTGTTGTTGTTTATTTGATGTTGTTTTAGTTATCGTTGTTTATTTGACATTGTTGTTGTTTTTTATTTGACGTTGTTGTTGTTGACATTATTGTTGTTGTTTATTTGACGTTGTTGTTGTTGTTTATTTGACGTAGTTGTTGTTATTGATGTTGTTGTTGTTGTTGTTGTTTATTTGACATTTTCGTTGTTGTTGTCGTTTTTTATTTGACGTTGTTATTGTTGTCGTTTATTTGACGTTGTTGTTGTTGTTATTGTTGTTGTTGTTGTTTATTTGACGTTGTTGTTGTTGTTGTTGTTTTTTTGTGGTTGTTGTTGTTGTTGTTGTTTATTTGACGTTGTTGTTGTTATTTATTTGACGTTGTTGTTGTTGTTGTTGTTGTTATTGTTTATTTAACGTTGTTGTTGTTGTTGTTGTTGTTTATTTGACGTAGTTGTTGTAATTGACGTTGTTGTTGTTGTTGTTGTTTATTTGACGTTTTTGTTGTTGTTGATGTTGTTGTTGTTTTTTATTTTACGTCGTTGTTGTTATTTGACGTTTTTGTTGTTGTTGTTTTTATTTGACGTTGTTATTGTTGTTGTTGTTGTTTATTTGACGTTGTTGTTGTTGTTATTTATTTGACGTTGTTGTTGTTGTTTATTTGAGATTATTGTTGTTGTTGTTGTTTATTTGACGTTGTTGTTGTTGTTTATTTGACGTTGTTGTTGTTGTTGTTGTTGTTGTTTATTTGATGTTGTTTTAGTTGTTGTTGTTTATTTGACATTGTTGTTGTTATTTATTTGACGTTGTTGTTGTTGTTATTGTTTATTTGACGTTGTTGTTGTTGTTGTTTATTTGACGTTTTTAATGTTGTTGACGTTGTTGTTGTTGTTTTTGTTATTTATTTGACGTTGTTGTTGTTGTTGTTGTAATTGTTGGTGTTGTTGTTGTTTATTTGACGTTATTGTTGTTATTGTTTATTTGACGTTGTTGTTGTTGTTGTTTATTTGACGTTGTTGTTGTTGTTGTTTATTTAACGTTGTTGTTGTTGTTTATTTGACGTTGTTGTTGTTGTTGTTGTTTATTTGATGTTGTTTTAGTTGTTGTTGTTTATTTGTGGTTGTTGTTGTTTTTTATTTGACGTTATTGTTGTTGACATTGTTGTTGTTGTTTATTTGACGTTGTTGTTGTTGCTGTTTATTTGACGTAGTTGTTGTTATTGACGTTGTTGTTGTTGTTGTTGTTGTTTATTTGACGTTTTTGTTGTTGTTGATGTTGTTGTTGTTGTTGTTTTTTATTTGACGTCGTTGTTGTTATTTGACGTTTTTGTTGTTGTTGTTGTTTATTTGACGTTGTTGTTGTTGTTGTTTATTTGACGTTGTTGTTGTTGTTGTTTATTTGACGTTGTTGTTGTTGTTTATTTGACATTGTTTTTGTTATTTGACGTTGTTGTTGTTGTTGTTGTATTTGTTGTTGCTTATTTGACATTGTTGTTATTGTTGTTGTTTTATTGACGTTGTTGTTGCTGTTGTTTATTTGACGTTGTTGTTGTTGTTGTTGTTTATTTGACGTTGTTGTTATTGTTTATTTGATGTTGTTTTAGTTGTTGTTGTTTATTTAACGTTGTTATTGTTTTTTTATTTGACGTTGTTGTTGTTGTTGACATTGTTGTTGTTTTTTATTTGACGTTGTTGTTGTTGACATTGTTGTTGTTGTTTTTTTGACGTTGTTGTTGTTGTTTATTTGACGTAGTTGTTGTTATTGATGTTGTCGTTGTTGTTGTTTATTTGACATTTTTGTTGTTGTTGATGTTGTCATTGTTGTTTTTTATTTGACGTTGTTGTTGTTGTTGTTTATTTGACGTTGTTGTTGTTGTTATTGTTATTGTTGTTGTTTATTTGACGTTGTTGTTGTTGTTTATTTGACGTTGTTGTTGTTGTTGTTTATTTGACGTTGTTGTTGTTATTTATTTGACATTGTTGTTGTTGTTATTGTTTATTTAACGTTGTTGTTGTTGTTGTTGTTTATTTGACGTTGTTAATGTGGTTGACGTTGTTATTGTTGTTTTTGTTATTTATTTGACGTTGTTGTTGTTGTTGTTTTTGTTGTTGTTATTGTTGGTGTTGTTGTTATTTATTTGACGTTGTTGTTGTTGTTGTTGTTGTTTATTTGACGTTGTTGTTGTTGTTGTTTATTTGACATTGTTGTTGTTGTTGTTGTTGTTTATTTGACGTTGTTGTTGTTGTTTATTTGACATTGTTGTTGTTGTTGTTGACGTTGTTGTTGTTGTTGTTGTTGTTGTTTATTTGACGTTGTTGTTGCTGTTGTTTATTTGATAATGTTTTAGTTGTTGTTGTTTATTTGACGTTGTTGTTGTTGTTGTTGTTTATTTGATGTTGTTTTAGTTGTTGTTGTTTATTTGACGTTTTTGTTGTTTTTTATTTGACGTTGTTGTTGTTGACATTGTTGTCGTTGTTGTTTATTTGACGTTGTTGTTGTTGTTTATTTGACGTAGTTGTTGTTATTGACGTTGTTGTTGTTGTTATTGTTGTTTATTTGACGTTTTTGTTGTAGTTGATGTTGTTGTTGTTTTTTATTTGATGTTGTTGTCGTTGTTGTTTATTTGACGTTGTTGTTGTTATTGTTGTTGTTGTTGTTTATTTGACGTTGTTGTTATTGTTGTTTATTTGACGTTGTTGTTGTTTATTTGATGTTGTTTTAGTTGTTGTTGTTATTGTTGTTTATTTGACGTTGTTGTTGTTGTTGTTTATTTGATGTTGTTTTAGTTATCGTTGTTTATTTGACATTGTTGTTGTTTTTTATTTGACGTTGTTGTTGTTGACATTATTGTTGTTGTTTATTTGACGTTGTTGTTGTTGTTTATTTGACGTAGTTGTTGTTATTGATGTTGTTGTTGTTGTTGTTGTTTATTTGACATTTTCGTTGTTGTTGTCGTTTTTTATTTGACGTTGTTGTTGTTGTTGTTTATTTGACGTTGTTGTTGTTGTTATTGTTGTTGTTGTTGTTTATTTGACGTTGTTGTTGTTGTTGTTGTTTATTTGACGTTGTTGTTGTTGTTGTTTATTTGACGTTGTTGTTGTTATTTATTTGACGTTGTTGTTGTTGTTGTTGTTGTTGTTGTTGTTGTTATTGTTTATTTAACGTTGTTGTTGTTGTTGTTGTTTATTTGACGTAGTTGTTGTTATTGACGTTATTGTTGTTGTTGTTGTTTATTTGACGTTTTTTTTGTTGTTGATGTTGTTGTTGTTGTTGTTTTTTATTTTACGTCGTTGTTGTTATTTGACGTTTTTGTTGTTGTTGTTTTTATTTGACGTTGTTATTGTTGTTGTTGTTGTTTATTTGACGTTGTTGTTGTTGTTATTTATTTGACGTTGTTGTTGTTGTTTATTTGAGATTGTTGTTGTTGTTGTTGTTTATTTGACGTTGTTTTTGTTGTTTATTTGACGTTGTTGTTGTTGTTGTTGTTGTTTATTTGATGTTGTTTTAGTTGTTGTTGTTTATTTGACATTGTTGTTGTTATTTATTTGACGTTGTTGTTGTTGTTATTGTTTATTTGACGTTGTTGTTGTTGTTGTTTATTTGACGTTTTTAATGTTGTTGACGTTGTTGTTGTTGTTTTTGTTATTTATTTGACGTTGTTGTTGTTGTTGTTGTAATTGTTGGTGTTGTTGTTGTTTATTTGACGTTATTGTTGTTATTGTTTATTTGACGTTGTTGTTGTTGTTGTTGTTTATTTGACGTTGTTGTTGTTGTTGTTTATTTAACGTTGTTGTTGTTGTTGTTTATTTGACGTTGTTGTTGTTGTTTATTTGACGTTGTTGTTGTTGTTGTTTATTTGATGTTGTTTTAGTTGTTGTTGTTTATTTGTGGTTGTTGTTGTTTTTTATTTGACGTTATTGTTGTTGACATTGTTGTTGTTGTTTATTTGACGTTGTTGTTGTTGCTGTTTATTTGACGTAGTTGTTGTTATTGACGTTGTTGTTGTTGTTGTTGTTGTTGTTTATTTGACGTTTTTGTTGTTGTTGATGTTGTTGTTGTTGTTGTTTTTTATTTGACGTCGTTGTTGTTATTTGACGTTTTTGTTGTTGTTGTTGTTATTTGACGTTGTTATTGTTGTTGTTGTTGTTTATTTGACGTTGTTGTTGTTGTTGTTGATTATTTGACGTTGTTGTTGTTGTTTATTTGACATTGTTTTTGTTATTTGACGTTGTTGTTGTTGTTGTTGTATTTGTTGTTGCTTATTTGACATTGTTGTTATTCTTGTTGTTTTAGTTGTTGTTGTTTATTTAACGTTGTTGTTGTTTTTTATTTGACGTTGTTGTTGTTGTTGACATTGTTGTTGTTTTTTATTTGACGTTGTTGTTGTTGACATTGTTGTTGTTGTTTTTTTGACGTTGTTGTTGTTGTTTATTTGACGTAGTTGTTGTTATTGATGTTGTCGTTGTTGTTGTTTATTTGACATTTTTGTTGTTGTTGATGTTGTCATTGTTGTTTTTTATTTGACGTTGTTGTTGTTGTTGTTTATTTGACGTTGTTGTTGTTGTTATTGTTATTGTTGTTGTTTATTTGACGTTGTTGTTGTTGTTTATTTGACGTTGTTGTTGTTGTTGTTGTTTATTTGACGTTGTTGTTATTTATTTGACATTGTTGTTGTTGTTATTGTTTATTTAACGTTGTTGTTGTTGTTGTTGTTTATTTGACGTTGTTAATGTGGTTGACGTTGTTGTTGTTGTTTTTGTTATTTATTTGACGTTGTTGTTGTTGTTTTTGTTGTTGTTATTGTTGGTGTTGTTGTTATTTATTTGACGTTGTTGTTGTTGTTGTTGTTGTTTATTTGACGTTGTTGTTGTTGTTGTTGTTGTTTATTTGACGTTGTTGTTGTTGTTGTTGTTGTTTATTTGACGTTGTTGTTGTTGTTTATTTGACATTGTTGTTGTTGTTGTTGACGTTGTTGTTGTTGTTGTTGTTTATTTGACGTTGTTGTTGCTGTTGTTTATTTGATAATGTTTTAGTTGTTGTTGTTTATTTGACGTTGTTGTTGTTGTTGTTGTTGTTGATGTTGTTGTTTATTTGATGTTGTTTTAGTTGTTGTTGTTTATTTGACGTTTTTGTTGTTTTTTATTTGACGTTGTTGTTGTTGACATTGTTGTTGTTGTTGTTTATTTGACGTTGTTGTTGTTGTTTATTTGACGTAGTTGTTGTTATTGACGTTGTTGTTGTTGTTATTGTTGTTTATTTGACGTTTTTGTTGTAGTTGATGTTGTTGTTGTTTTTTATTTGATGTTGTTGTCGTTGTTGTTTATTTGACGTTGTTGTTGTTATTGTTGTTGTTGTTGTTTATTTGACGTTGTTGTTATTGTTGTTTATTTGACGTTGTTGTTATTTATTTGACGTTGTTGTTGTTGTTGTTGTTGTTTATTTGACGTTGTTGTTGTTGTTGTTGTTTATTTGACGTTGTTGTTTCTGTTGTTGTTGTTTATTTGACGTTGTTGTTGTTGTTTATTTGACATTGTTGTTGTTGTTGTTGACGTTGTTGTTGTTGTTGTTGTTGTTTATTTGACGTTGTTTTTGCTGTTGTTTATTTGATAATGTTTTAGTTGTTGTTGTTTATTTGACGTTGTTGGTGTTGTTGTTGTTGTTGTTTATTTGATGTTGTTTTAGTTGTTGTTGTTTATTTGACGTTTTTGTTGTTTTTTATTTGACGTTGTTGTTGTTGACATTGTTGTTGTTGTTGTTTATTTGACGTTGTTGTTGTTGTTTATTTGACGTAGTTGTTGTTATTGACGTTGTTGTTGTTGTTATTGTTGTTTATTTGACGTTTTTGTTGTAGTTGATGTTGTTGTTGTTTTTTTATTTGATGTTGTTGTCGTTGTTGTTTATTTGACGTTGTTGTTGTTATTGTTGTTGTTGTTGTTTATTTGACGTTGTTGTTATTGTTGTTTATTTGACGTTGTTGTTGTTTATTTGATGTTGTTTTAGTTGTTGTTGTTATTGTTGTTTATTTGACGTTGTTGTTGTTGTTGTTTATTTGATGTTGTTTTAGTTATCGTTGTTTATTTGACATTGTTGTTGTTTTTTATTTGACGTTGTTGTTGTTGACATTATTGTTGTTGTTTATTTGACGTTGTTGTTGTTGTTTATTTGACGTAGTTGTTGTTATTGATGTTGTTGTTGTTGTTGTTGTTTATTTGACATTTTCGTTGTTGTTGTCGTTTTTTATTTGACGTTGTTGTTGTTGTTGTTTATTTGACGTTGTTGTTGTTGTTATTGTTGTTGTTGTTGTTTATTTGACGTTGTTGTTGTTGTTGTTGTTTATTTGACGTTGTTGTTGTTGTTGTTTATTTGACGTTGTTGTTGTTATTTATTTGACGTTGTTGTTGTTGTTGTTGTTGTTGTTGTTATTGTTTATTTAACGTTGTTGTTGTTGTTGTTGTTTATTTGACGTAGTTGTTGTTATTGACGTTGTTGTTGTTGTTGTTTATTTGACGTTTTTGTTGTTGTTGATGTTGTTGTTGTTGTTGTTTTTTATTTTACGTCGTTGTTGTTATTTGACGTTTTTGTTGTTGTTGTTTTTATTTGACGTTGTTATTGTTGTTGTTGTTGTTTATTTGACGTTGTTGTTGTTGTTATTTATTTGACGTTGTTGTTGTTGTTTATTTGAGATTGTTGTTGTTGTTGTTGTTTATTTGACGTTGTTGTTGTTGTTTATTTGACGTTGTTGTTGTTGTTGTTGTTGTTGTTGTTTATTTGATGTTGTTTTAGTTGTTGTTGTTTATTTGACATTGTTGTTGTTATTTATTTGACGTTGTTGTTGTTGTTATTGTTTATTTGACGTTGTTGTTGTTGTTGTTTATTTGATGTTTTTAATGTTGTTGACGTTGTTGTTTTTGTTATTTATTTGACGTTGTTGTTGTTGTTGTTGTAATTGTTGGTGTTGTTG
Organism: Vicia faba; assembly: GCA_948472305.1. Taxonomy (NCBI): domain Eukaryota; kingdom Viridiplantae; phylum Streptophyta; class Magnoliopsida; order Fabales; family Fabaceae; genus Vicia; species Vicia faba. Next base: position 455,944,801 of record OX451740.1, read on the forward strand.
TTGTTTATTTGACGTTATTGTTGTTATTGTTTATTTGACGTTGTTGTTGTTGTTGTTGTTGTTGTTTATTTGACGTTGTTGTTGTTGTTGTTTATTTAACGTTGTTGTTGTTGTTGTTTATTTGACGTTGTTGTTGTTGTTGTTGTTTATTTGATGTTGTTTTAGTTTTTGTTGTTTATTTGTGGTTGTTGTTGTTTTTTATTTGACGTTATTGTTGTTGACATTGTTGTTGTTGTTTATTTGACGTTGTTGTTGTTGCTGTTTATTTGACGTAGTTATTGTTATTGACGTTGTTGTTGTTGTTGTTGTTGTTTATTTGACGTTTTTGTTGTTGTTGATGTTGTTGTTGTTGTTGTTTTTTATTTGACGTCGTTGTTGTTATTTGACGTTTTTGTTGTTGTTGTTGTTTATTTGACGTTGTTGTTGTTGTTGTTTATTTGACGTTGTTGTTGTTGTTGTTTATTTGACGTTGTTGTTGTTGTTTATTTGACATTGTTTTTGTTATTTGACGTTGTTGTTGTTGTTGTATTTGTTGTTGCTTATTTGACATTGTTGTTATTGTTGTTGTTTTATTGACGTTGTTGTTGCTGTTGTTTATTTGACGTTGTTGTTGTTGTTGTTGTTTATTTGACGTTGTTGTTATTGTTTATTTGATGTTGTTTTAGTTGTTGTTGTTTATTTAACGTTGTTGTTGTTTTTTATTTGACGTTGTTGTTGTTGTTGACATTGTTGTTGTTTTTTATTTGACGTTGTTGTTGTTGACATTGTTGTTGTTGTTTTTTTGACGTTGTTGTTGTTGTTTATTTGACGTAGTTGTTGTTATTGATGTTGTCGTTGTTGTTGTTTATTTGACATTTTTGTTGTTGTTGATGTTGTCATTGTTGTTTTTTATTTGACGTTGTTGTTGTTGTTGTTTATTTGACGTTGTTGTTGTTGTTATTGTTATTGTTGTTGTTTATTTGACGTTGTTGTTGTTGTTTATTTGACGTTGTTGTTGTTGTTGTTTATTTGACGTTGTTGTTGTTATTTATTTGACATTGTTGTTGTTGTTATTGTTTATTTAACGTTGTTGTTGTTGTTGTTGTTTATTTGACATTGTTAATGTGGTTGACGTTGTTGTTGTTGTTTTTGTTATTTATTTGACGTTGTTGTTGTTGTTGTTTTTGTTGTTGTTATTGTTGGTGTTGTTGTTATTTATTTGACGTTGTTGTTGTTGTTGTTGTTGTTTATTTGACGTTGTTGTTGTTGTTGTTGTTTATTTGACGTTGTTGTTGTTGTTGTTGTTTATTTGACGTTGTTGTTGTTGTTTATTTGACATTGTTGTTGTTGTTGTTGACGTTGTTGTTGTTGTTGTTGTTGTTTATTTGACGTTGTTGTTGCTGTTGTTTATTTGATAATGTTTTAGTTGTTGTTGTTTATTTGACGTTGTTGTTGTTGTTGTTGTTGTTGTTGTTGTTTATTTGATGTTGTTTTAGTTGTTGTTGTTTATTTGACGTTTTTGTTGTTTTTTATTTGACGTTGTTGTTGTTGACATTGTTGTTGTTGTTGTTTATTTGACGTTGTTGTTGTTGTTTATTTGACGTAGTTGTTGTTATTGACGTTGTTGTTGTTGTTATTGTTGTTTATTTGACGTTTTTGTTGTAGTTGATGTTGTTGTTGTTTTTTATTTGATGTTGTTGTCGTTGTTGTTTATTTGACGTTGTTGTTGTTATTGTTGTTGTTGTTGTTTATTTGACGTTGTTGTTATTGTTGTTTATTTGACGTTGTTGTTGTTTATTTGATGTTGTTTTAGTTGTTGTTGTTATTGTTGTTTATTTGACGTTGTTGTTGTTGTTGTTTATTTGATGTTGTTTTAGTTATCGTTGTTTATTTGACATTGTTGTTGTTTTTTATTTGACGTTGTTGTTGTTGACATTATTGTTGTTGTTTATTTGACGTTGTTGTTGTTGTTTATTTGACGTAGTTGTTGTTATTGATGTTGTTGTTGTTGTTGTTGTTTATTTGACATTTTCGTTGTTGTTGTCGTTTTTTATTTGACGTTGTTGTTGTTGTTGTTTATTTGACGTTGTTGTTGTTGTTATTGTTGTTGTTGTTGTTTATTTGACGTTGTTGTTGTTGTTGTTGTTTATTTGACGTTGTTGTTGTTGTTGTTTATTTGACGTTGTTGTTGTTATTTATTTGACGTTGTTGTTGTTGTTGTTGTTGTTGTTGTTGTTGTTGTTGTTGTTATTGTTTATTTAACGTTGTTGTTGTTGTTGTTGTTGTTTATTTGACGTAGTTGTTGTTATTGACGTTGTTGTTGTTGTTGTTGTTTATTTGACGTTTTTGTTGTTGTTGATGTTGTTGTTGTTGTTGTTTTTTATTTTACGTCGTTGTTGTTATTTGACGTTTTTGTTGTTGTTGTTTTTATTTGACGTTGTTATTGTTGTTGTTGTTGTTTATTTGACGTTGTTGTTGTTGTTATTTATTTGACGTTGTTGTTGTTGTTTATTTGAGATTGTTGTTGTTGTTGTTGTTTATTTGACGTTGTTTTTGTTGTTTATTTGACGTTGTTGTTGTTGTTGTTGTTGTTGTTTATTTGATGTTGTTTTAGTTGTTGTTGTTTATTTGACATTGTTGTTGTTATTTATTTGACGTTGTTGTTGTTGTTATTGTTTATTTGACGTTGTTGTTGTTGTTGTTTATTTGACGTTTTTAATGTTGTTGACGTTGTTGTTGTTGTTTTTGTTATTTATTTGACGTTGTTGTTGTTGTTGTAATTGTTGGTGTTGTTGTTGTTTATTTGACGTTATTGTTGTTATTGTTTATTTGACGTTGTTGTTGTTGTTGTTGTTTATTTGACGTTGTTGTTGTTGTTGTTTATTTAACGTTGTTGTTGTTGTTGTTGTTTATTTGACGTTGTTGTTGTTGTTTATTTGACGTTGTTGTTGTTGTTGTTTATTTGATGTTGTTTTAGTTGTTGTTGTTTATTTGTGGTTGTTGTTGTTTTTTATTTGACGTTATTGTTGTTGACATTGTTGTTGTTGTTTATTTGACGTTGTTGTTGTTGCTGTTTATTTGACGTAGTTGTTGTTATTGACGTTGTTGTTGTTGTTGTTGTTTATTTGACGTTTTTGTTGTTGTTGATGTTGTTGTTGTTGTTGTTTTTTATTTGACGTCGTTGTTGTTATTTGACGTTTTTGTTGTTGTTGTTGTTATTTGACGTTGTTATTGTTGTTGTTGTTGTTTATTTGACGTTGTTGTTGTTGTTGTTGATTATTTGACGTTGTTGTTGTTGTTTATTTGACATTGTTTTTGTTATTTGACGTTGTTGTTGTTGTTGTTGTATTTGTTGTTGCTTATTTGACATTGTTGTTATTCTTGTTGTTGTTGTTTTTGTTATTTATTTGACGTTGTTGTTGTTGTTGTTTTTGTTGTTGTTATTGTTGGTGTTGTTGTTATTTATTTGACGTTGTTGTTGTTGTTGTTGTTTATTTGACGTTGTTGTTGTTGTTGTTGTTGTTTATTTGACGTTGTTGTTGTTGTTGTTGTTGTTGTTTATTTGACGTTGTTGTTGTTGTTTATTTGACATTGTTGTTGTTGTTGTTGACGTTGTTGTTGTTGTTGTTGTTGTTGTTTATTTGACGTTGTTGTTGCTGTTGTTTATTTGATAATGTTTTAGTTGTTGTTGTTTATTTGACGTTGTTGTTGTTGTTGTTGTTGTTGTTGTTGTTTATTTGATGTTGTTTTAGTTGTTGTTGTTTATTTGACGTTTTTGTTGTTTTTTATTTGACGTTGTTGTTGTTGACATTGTTGTTGTTGTTGTTTATTTGACGTTGTTGTTGTTGTTTATTTGACGTAGTTGTTGTTATTGACGTTGTTGTTGTTGTTATTGTTGTTTATTTGACGTTTTTGTTGTAGTTGATGTTGTTGTTGTTTTTTATTTGATGTTCTTGTCGTTGTTGTTTATTTGACGTTGTTGTTGTTATTGTTGTTGTTGTTGTTTATTTGACGTTGTTAATGTGGTTGACGTTGTTGTTGTTGTTTTTGTTATTTATTTGACGTTGTTGTTGTTGTTGTTTTTGTTGTTGTTATTGTTGGTGTTGTTGTTATTTATTTGACGTTGTTGTTGTTGTTGTTGTTGTTTATTTGACGTTGTTGTTGTTGTTGTTGTTGTTTATTTGACGTTGTTGTTGTTGTTGTTGTTGTTTATTTGACGTTGTTGTTGTTGTTTATTTGACATTGTTGTTGTTGTTGTTGACGTTGTTGTTGTTGTTGTTGTTGTTTATTTGACGTTGTTGTTGCTGTTGTTTATTTGATAATGTTTTAGTTGTTGTTGTTTATTTGACGTTGTTGTTGTTGTTGTTGTTGTTGTTGTTGTTGTTTATTTGATGTTGTTTTAGTTGTTGTTGTTTATTTGACGTTTTTGTTGTTTTTTATTTGACGTTGTTGTTGTTGACATTGTTGTTGTTGTTGTTTATTTGACGTTGTTGTTGTTGTTTATTTGACGTAGTTGTTGTTATTGACGTTGTTGTTGTTGTTATTGTTGTTTATTTGACGTTTTTGTTGTAGTTGATGTTGTTGTTGTTTTTTATTTGATGTTGTTGTCGTTGTTGTTTATTTGACGTTGTTGTTGTTATTGTTGTTGTTGTTGTTTATTTGACGTTGTTGTTATTGTTGTTTATTTGACGTTGTTGTTGTTTATTTGATGTTGTTTTAGTTGTTGTTGTTATTGTTGTTTATTTGACGTTGTTGTTGTTGTTGTTTATTTGATGTTGTTTTAGTTATCGTTGTTTATTTGACATTGTTGTTGTTTTTTATTTGACGTTGTTGTTGTTGACATTATTGTTGTTGTTTATTTGACGTTGTTGTTGTTGTTTATTTGACGTAGTTGTTGTTATTGATGTTGTTGTTGTTGTTGTTGTTTATTTGACATTTTCGTTGTTGTTGTCGTTTTTTATTTGACGTTGTTGTTGTTGTTGTTTATTTGACGTTGTTGTTGTTGTTATTGTTGTTGTTGTTGTTTATTTGACGTTGTTGTTGTTGTTGTTGTTTATTTGACGTTGTTGTTGTTGTTGTTTATTTGACGTTGTTGTTGTTATTTATTTGACGTTGTTGTTGTTGTTGTTGTTGTTATTGTTTATTTAACGTTGTTGTTGTTGTTGTTGTTGTTTATTTGACGTAGTTGTTGTTATTGACGTTGTTGTTGTTGTTGTTGTTTATTTGACGTTTTTGTTGTTGTTGATGTTGTTGTTGTTGTTGTTTTTTATTTTACGTCGTTGTTGTTATTTGACGTTTTTGTTGTTGTTGTTTTTATTTGACGTTGTTATTGTTGTTGTTGTTGTTTATTTGACGTTGTTGTTGTTGTTATTTATTTGACGTTGTTGTTGTTGTTTATTTGAGATTGTTGTTGTTGTTGTTGTTTATTTGACGTTGTTTTTGTTGTTTATTTGACGTTGTTGTTGTTGTTGTTGTTGTTTATTTGATGTTGTTTTAGTTGTTGTTGTTTATTTGACATTGTTGTTGTTATTTATTTGACGTTGTTGTTGTTGTTATTGTTTATTTGACGTTGTTGTTGTTGTTGTTTATTTGACGTTTTTAATGTTGTTGACGTTGTTGTTGTTGTTTTTGTTATTTATTTGACGTTGTTGTTGTTGTTGTAATTGTTGGTGTTGTTGTTGTTTATTTGACGTTATTGTTGTTATTGTTTATTTGACGTTGTTGTTGTTGTTGTTGTTTATTTGACGTTGTTGTTGTTGTTGTTGTTTATTTAACGTTGTTGTTGTTGTTGTTTATTTGACGTTGTTGTTGTTGTTTATTTGACATTGTTGTTGTTGTTGTTTATTTGATGTTGTTTTAGTTGTTGTTGTTTATTTGTGGTTGTTGTTGTTTTTTATTTGACGTTATTGTTGTTGACATTGTTGTTGTTGTTTATTTGACGTTGTTGTTGTTGCTGTTTATTTGACGTAGTTGTTGTTATTGACGTTGTTGTTGTTGTTGTTGTTTATTTGACGTTTTTGTTGTTGTTGATGTTGTTGTTGTTGTTGTTTTTTATTTGACGTCGTTGTTGTTATTTGACGTTTTTGTTGTTGTTGTTGTTATTTGACGTTGTTATTGTTGTTGTTGTTGTTTATTTGACGTTGTTGTTGTTGTTGTTGATTATTTGACGTTGTTGTTGTTGTTTATTTGACATTGTTTTTGTTATTTGACGTTGTTGTTGTTGTTGTTGTATTTGTTGTTGCTTATTTGACATTGTTGTTATTCTTGTTGTTGTTGTTTTTGTTATTTATTTGACGTTGTTGTTGTTGTTGTTTTTGTTGTTGTTATTGTTGGTGTTGTTGTTATTTATTTGACGTTGTTGTTGTTGTTGTTGTTGTTTATTTGACGTTGTTGTTGTTGTTGTTGTTTATTTGACGTTGTTGTTGTTGTTGTTGTTGTTGTTTATTTGACGTTGTTGTTGTTGTTTATTTGACATTGTTGTTGTTGTTGTTGACGTTGTTGTTGTTGTTGTTGTTGTTTATTTGACGTTGTTGTTGCTGTTGTTTATTTGATAATGTTTTAGTTGTTGTTGTTTATTTGACGTTGTTGTTGTTGTTGTTGTTGTTGTTGTTGTTTATTTGATGTTGTTTTAGTTGTTGTTGTTTATTTGACGTTTTTGTTGTTTTTTATTTGACGTTGTTGTTGTTGACATTGTTGTTGTTGTTGTTGTTTATTTGACGTTGTTGTTGTTGTTTATTTGACGTAGTTGTTGTTATTGACGTTGTTGTTGTTGTTATTGTTGTTTATTTGACGTTTTTGTTGTAGTTGATGTTGTTGTTGTTTTTTATTTGATGTTGTTGTCGTTGTTGTTTATTTGACGTTGTTGTTGTTATTGTTGTTGTTGTTGTTTATTTGACGTTGTTGTTATTGTTGTTTATTTGACGTTGTTGTTATTTATTTGACGTTGTTGTTGTTGTTGTTGTTTATTTGACGTTGTTGTTGTTGTTGTTGTTGTTTATTTGACGTTGTTGTTGTTGTTGTTGTTTATTTGACGTTGTTGTTGTTGTTTATTTGACATTGTTGTTGTTGTTGTTGACGTTGTTGTTGTTGTTGTTGTTGTTGTTTATTTGACGTTGTTTTTGCTGTTGTTTATTTGATAATGTTTTAGTTGTTGTTGTTTATTTGACGTTGTTGTTGTTGTTGTTGTTGTTGTTGTTTATTTGATGTTGTTTTAGTTGTTGTTGTTTATTTGACGTTTTTGTTGTTTTTTATTTGACGTTGTTGTTGTTGACATTGTTGTTGTTGTTGTTTATTTGACGTTGTTGTTGTTGTTTATTTGACGTAGTTGTTGTTATTGACGTTGTTGTTGTTGTTATTGTTGTTTATTTGACGTTTTTGTTGTAGTTGATGTTGTTGTTGTTTTTTTATTTGATGTTGTTGTCGTTGTTGTTTATTTGACGTTGTTGTTGTTATTGTTGTTGTTGTTGTTTATTTGACGTTGTTGTTATTGTTGTTTATTTGACGTTGTTGTTGTTTATTTGATGTTGTTTTAGTTGTTGTTGTTATTGTTGTTTATTTGACGTTGTTGTTGTTGTTGTTTATTTGATGTTGTTTTAGTTATCGTTGTTTATTTGACATTGTTGTTGTTTTTTATTTGACGTTGTTGTTGTTGACATTATTGTTGTTGTTTATTTGACGTTGTTGTTGTTGTTTATTTGACGTAGTTGTTGTTATTGATGTTGTTGTTGTTGTTGTTGTTGTTTATTTGACATTTTCGTTGTTGTTGTCGTTTTTTATTTGACGTTGTTGTTGTTGTTGTTTATTTGACGTTGTTGTTGTTGTTATTGTTGTTGTTGTTGTTTATTTGACGTTGTTGTTGTTGTTGTTGTTTATTTGACGTTGTTGTTGTTGTTGTTTATTTGACGTTGTTGTTGTTATTTATTTGACGTTGTTGTTGTTGTTGTTGTTATTATTGTTTATTTAACGTTGTTGTTGTTGTTGTTGTTGTTTATTTGACGTAGTTGTTGTTATTGACGTTGTTGTTGTTGTTGTTTATTTGACGTTTTTGTTGTTGTTGATGTTGTTGTTGTTGTTGTTTTTTATTTTACGTTGTTGTTGTTATTTGACGTTTTTGTTGTTGTTGTTTTTATTTGACGTTGTTATTGTTGTTGTTGTTGTTTATTTGACGTTGTTGTTGTTGTTATTTATTTGACGTTGTTGTTGTTGTTTATTTGAGATTGTTGTTGTTGTTGTTGTTTATTTGACGTTGTTGTTGTTGTTTATTTGACGTTGTTGTTGTTGTTGTTGTTGTTTATTTGATGTTGTTTTAGTTGTTGTTGTTTATTTGACATTGTTGTTGTTATTTATTTGACGTTGTTGTTGTTGTTATTGTTTATTTGACGTTGTTGTTGTTGTTGTTTATTTGATGTTTTTAATGTTGTTGACGTTGTTGTTTTTGTTATTTATTTGACGTTGTTGTTGTTGTTGTTGTAATTGTTGGTGTTGTTGTTGTTTATTTGACGTTATTGTTGTTATTGTTTATTTGACGTTGTTGTTGTTGTTGTTGTTGTTTATTTGACGTTGTTGTTGTTGTTGTTTATTTAACGTTGTTGTTGTTGTTGTTTATTTGACGTTGTTGTTGTTGTTGTTGTTTATTTGATGTTGTTTTAGTTTTTGTTGTTTATTTGTGGTTGTTGTTGTTTTTTATTTGACGTTATTGTTGTTGACATTGTGGTTGTTGTTTATTTGACGTTGTTGTTGTTGCTGTTTATTTGACGTAGTTGTTGTTATTGACGTTGTTGTTGTTGTTGTTGTTGTTTATTTGACGTTTTTGTTGTTGTTGATGTTGTTGTTGTTGTTGTTTTTTATTTGACGTCGTTGTTGTTATTTGACGTTTTTGTTGTTGTTGTTGTTTATTTGACGTTGTTGTTGTTGTTGTTTATTTGACGTTGTTGTTGTTGTTGTTTATTTGACGTTGTTGTTGTTGTTTATTTGACATTGTTTTTGTTATTTGACGTTGTTGTTGTTGTTGTTGTATTTGTTGTTGCTTATTTGACATTGTTGTTATTGTTGTTGTTTTATTGACGTTGTTGTTGCTGTTGTTTATTTGACGTTGTTGTTGTTGTTGTTGTTTATTTGACGTTGTTGTTATTGTTTATTTGATGTTGTTTTAGTTGTTGTTGTTTATTTAACGTTGTTGTTGTTTTTTATTTGACGTTGTTGTTGTTGTTGACATTGTTGTTGTTTTTTATTTGACGTTGTTGTTGTTGACATTGTTGTTGTTGTTTTTTTGACGTTGTTGTTGTTGTTTATTTGACGTAGTTGTTGTTATTGATGTTGTCGTTGTTGTTGTTTATTTGACATTTTTGTTGTTGTTGATGTTGTCATTGTTGTTTTTTATTTGACGTTGTTGTTGTTGTTGTTTATTTGACGTTGTTGTTGTTGTTATTGTTATTGTTGTTGTTTATTTGACGTTGTTGTTGTTGTTTATTTGACGTTGTTGTTGTTGTTGTTTATTTGACGTTGTTGTTGTTATTTATTTGACATTGTTGTTGTTGTTATTGTTTATTTAACGTTGTTGTTGTTGTTGTTGTTTATTTGACGTTGTTAATGTGGTTGACGTTGTTGTTGTTGTTTTTGTTATTTATTTGACGTTGTTGTTGTTGTTGTTTTTGTTGTTGTTATTGTTGGTGTTGTTGTTATTTATTTGACGTTGTTGTTGTTATTGTTGTTGTTTATTTGACGTTGTTGTTGTTGTTGTTGTTGTTTATTTGACGTTGTTGTTGTTGTTGTTGTTGTTTATTTGACGTTGTTGTTGTTGTTTATTTGACATTGTTGTTGTTGTTGTTGACGTTGTTGTTGTTGTTGTTGTTGTTTATTTGACGTTGTTGTTGCTGTTGTTTATTTGATAATGTTTTAGTTGTTGTTGTTTATTTGACGTTGTTGTTGTTGTTGTTGTTGTTGTTGTTGTTGTTTATTTGATGTTGTTTTAGTTGTTGTTGTTTATTTGACGTTTTTGTTGTTTTTTATTTGACGTTGTTGTTGTTGACATTGTTGTTGTTGTTGTTTATTTGACGTTGTTGTTGTTGTTTATTTGACGTAGTTGTTGTTATTGACGTTGTTGTTGTTGTTATTGTTGTTTATTTGACGTTTTTGTTGTAGTTGATGTTGTTGTTGTTTTTTATTTGATGTTGTTGTCGTTGTTGTTTATTTGACGTTGTTGTTGTTATTGTTGTTGTTGTTGTTTATTTGACGTTGTTGTTATTGTTGTTTATTTGACGTTGTTGTTGTTGTTTATTTGATGTTGTTTTAGTTGTTGTTGTTATTGTTGTTTATTTGACGTTGTTGTTGTTGTTGTTGTTTATTTGATGTTGTTTTAGTTATCGTTGTTTATTTGACATTGTTGTTGTTTTTTATTTGACGTTGTTGTTGTTGACATTATTGTTGTTGTTTATTTGACGTTGTTATTGTTGTTTATTTGACGTAGTTGTTGTTATTGATGTTGTTGTTGTTGTTGTTGTTTATTTGACATTTTCGATGTTGTTGTCGTTTTTTATTTGACGTTGTTGTTGTTGTTGTTTATTTGACGTTGTTGTTGTTGTTATTGTTGTTGTTGTTGTTTATTTGACGTTGTTGTTGTTGTTGTTGTTTATTTGACGTTGTTGTTGTTGTTGTTTATTTGACGTTGTTGTTGTTATTTATTTGACGTTGTTGTTGTTGTTGTTGTTGTTGTTGTTATTGTTTATTTAACGTTGTTGTTGTTGTTGTTGTTTATTTGACGTAGTTGTTGTTATTGACGTTGTTGTTGTTGTTGTTGTTTATTTGACGTTTTTGTTGTTGTTGATGTTGTTGTTGTTGTTGTTTTTTATTTTACGTCGTTGTTGTTATTTGACGTTTTTGTTGTTGTTGTTTTTATTTGACGTTGTTATTGTTGTTGTTGTTGTTTATTTGACGTTGTTGTTGTTGTTATTTATTTGACGTTGTTGTTGTTGTTTATTTGAGATTGTTGTTGTTGTTGTTGTTGTTTATTTGACGTTGTTGTTGTTGTTTATTTGACGTTGTTGTTGTTGTTGTTGTTTATTTGATGTTGTTTTAGTTGTTGTTGTTTATTTGACATTGTTGTTGTTATTTATTTGACGTTGTTGTTGTTGTTATTGTTTATTTGACGTTGTTGTTGTTGTTGTTTATTTGACGTTTTTAATGTTGTTGACGTTGTTGTTGTTGTTTTTGTTATTTATTTGACGTTGTTGTTGTTGTTGTTGTAATTGTTGGTGTTGTTGTTGTTTATTTGACGTTATTGTTGTTATTGTTTATTTGACGTTGTTGTTGTTGTTGTTGTTGTTGTTGTTTATTTGACGTTGTTGTTGTTGTTGTTTATTTAACGTTGTTGTTGTTGTTGTTTATTTGACGTTGTTGTTGTTGTTTATTTGACGTTGTTGTTGTTGTTGTTTATTTGATGTTGTTTTAGTTGTTGTTGTTTATTTGTGGTTGTTGTTGTTTTTTATTTGACGTTATTGTTGTTGACATTGTTGTTGTTGTTTATTTGACGTTGTTGTTGTTGCTGTTTATTTGACGTAGTTGTTGTTATTGACGTTGTTGTTGTTGTTGTTGTTGTTTATTTGACGTTTTTGTTGTTGTTGATGTTGTTGTTGTTGTTGTTTTTTATTTGACGTCGTTGTTGTTATTTGACGTTTTTGTTGTTGTTGTTGTTATTTGACGTTGTTATTGTTGTTGTTGTTGTTTATTTGACGTTGTTGTTGTTGTTGTTGATTATTTGACGTTGTTGTTGTTGTTTATTTGACATTGTTTTTGTTATTTGACGTTGTTGTTGTTGTTGTTGTATTTGTTGTTGCTTATTTGACATTGTTGTTATTCTTGTTGTTGTTGTTTTTGTTATTTATTTGACGTTGTTGTTGTTGTTGTTTTTGTTGTTGTTATTGTTGGTGTTGTTGTTATTTATTTGACGTTGTTGTTGTTGTTGTTGTTGTTTATTTGACGTTGTTGTTGTTGTTGTTGTTGTTTATTTGACGTTGTTGTTGTTGTTGTTGTTGTTTATTTGACGTTGTTGTTGTTGTTTATTTGACATTGTTGTTGTTGTTGTTGACGTTGTTGTTGTTGTTGTTGTTGTTTATTTGACGTTGTTGTTGCTGTTGTTTATTTGATAATGTTTTAGTTGTTGTTGTTTATTTGACGTTGTTGTTGTTGTTGTTGTTGTTGTTGTTGTTTATTTGATGTTGTTTTAGTTGTTGTTGTTTATTTGACGTTTTTGTTGTTTTTTATTTGACGTTGTTGTTGTTGACATTGTTGTTGTTGTTGTTTATTTGACGTTGTTGTTGTTGTTTATTTGACGTAGTTGTTGTTATTGACGTTGTTGTTGTTGTTATTGTTGTTTATTTGACGTTTTTGTTGTAGTTGATGTTGTTGTTGTTTTTTTATTTGATGTTGTTGTCGTTGTTGTTTATTTGACGTTGTTGTTGTTATTGTTGTTGTTGTTGTTTATTTGACGTTGTTGTTATTGTTGTTTATTTGACGTTGTTGTTGTTTATTTGATGTTGTTTTAGTTGTTGTTGTTATTGTTGTTTATTTGACGTTGTTGTTGTTGTTTATTTGATGTTGTTTTAGTTATCGTTGTTTATTTGACATTGTTGTTGTTTTTTATTTGACGTTGTTGTTGTTGACATTATTGTTGTTGTTTATTTGACGTTGTTGTTGTTGTTTATTTGACGTAGTTGTTTTTATTGATGTTGTTGTTGTTGTTGTTGTTTATTTGACATTTTCGTTGTTGTTGTCGTTTTTTATTTGACGTTGTTGTTGTTGTTGTTTATTTGACGTTGTTGTTGTTATTGTTGTTGTTGTTGTTTATTTGACGTTGTTGTTGTTGTTGTTTATTTGACGTTGTTGTTGTTGTTGTTTATTTGACGTTGTTGTTGTTATTTATTTGACGTTGTTGTTGTTGTTGTTGTTATTATTGTTTATTTAACGTTGTTGTTGTTGTTGTTGTTGTTTATTTGACGTAGTTGTTGTTATTGACGTTGTTGTTGTTGTTGTTTATTTGATGTTTTTGTTGTTGTTGATGTTGTTGTTGTTGTTGTTTTTTATTTTACGTTGTTGTTGTTATTTGACGTTTTTGTTGTTGTTGTTTTTATTTGACGTTGTTATTGTTGTTGTTGTTGTTTATTTGACGTTGTTGTTGTTGTTATTTATTTGACGTTGTTGTTGTTGTTTATTTGAGATTGTTGTTGTTGTTGTTGTTTATTTGACGTTGTTGTTGTTGTTTATTTGACGTTGTTGTTGTTGTTGTTGTTGTTGTTTATTTGATGTTGTTTTAGTTGTTGTTGTTTATTTGACATTGTTGTTGTTATTTATTTGACGTTGTTGTTGTTGTTATTGTTTATTTGACGTTGTTGTTGTTGTTGTTTATTTGATGTTTTTAATGTTGTTGACGTTGTTGTTTTTGTTATTTATTTGACGTTGTTGTTGTTGTTGTTGTAATTGTTGGTGTTGTTGTTGTTTATTTGACGTTATTGTTGTTATTGTTTATTTGACGTTGTTGTTGTTGTTGTTGTTGTTGTTTATTTGACGTTGTTGTTGTTGTTGTTTATTTAACGTTGTTGTTGTTGTTGTTTATTTGACGTTGTTGTTGTTGTTGTTGTTGTTTATTTGATGTTGTTTTAGTTTTTGTTGTTTATTTGTGGTTGTTGTTGTTTTTTATTTGACGTTATTGTTGTTGACATTGTTGTTGTTGTTTATTTGACGTTGTTGTTGTTGCTGTTTATTTGACGTAGTTGTTGTTATTGACGTTGTTGTTGTTGTTGTTGTTGTTTATTTGACGTTTTTGTTGTTGTTGATGTTGTTGTTGTTGTTGTTTTTTATTTGACGTCGTTGTTGTTATTTGACGTTTTTGTTGTTGTTGTTGTTTATTTGACGTTGTTGTTGTTGTTGTTTATTTGACGTTGTTGTTGTTGTTGTTTATTTGACGTTGTTGTTGTTGTTTATTTGACATTGTTTTTGTTATTTGACGTTGTTGTTGTTGTTGTTGTATTTGTTGTTGCTTATTTGACATTGTTGTTATTGTTGTTGTTTTATTGACGTTGTTGTTGCTGTTGTTTATTTGACGTTGTTGTTGTTGTTGTTGTTTATTTGACGTTGTTGTTATTGTTTATTTGATGTTGTTTTAGTTGTTGTTGTTTATTTAACGTTGTTGTTGTTTTTTATTTGACGTTGTTGTTGTTGTTGACATTGTTGTTGTTTTTTATTTGACGTTGTTGTTGTTGACATTGTTGTTGTTGTTTTTTTGACGTTGTTGTTGTTGTTTATTTGACGTAGTTGTTGTTATTGATGTTGTCGTTGTTGTTGTTTATTTGACATTTTTGTTGTTGTTGATGTTGTCATTGTTGTTTTTTATTTGACGTTGTTGTTGTTGTTGTTTATTTGACGTTGTTGTTGTTGTTATTGTTATTGTTGTTGTTTATTTGACGTTGTTGTTGTTGTTTATTTGACGTTGTTGTTGTTGTTGTTTATTTGACGTTGTTGTTGTTATTTATTTGACATTGTTGTTGTTGTTATTGTTTATTTAACGTTGTTGTTGTTGTTGTTGTTTATTTGACGTTGTTAATGTGGTTGACGTTGTTGTTGTTGTTTTTGTTATTTATTTGACGTTGTTGTTGTTGTTGTTTTTGTTGTTGTTATTGTTGGTGTTGTTGTTATTTATTTGACGTTGTTGTTGTTGTTGTTGTTGTTTATTTGACGTTGTTGTTGTTGTTGTTGTTGTTTATTTGACGTTGTTGTTGTTGTTGTTGTTGTTTATTTGACGTTGTTGTTGTTGTTTATTTGACATTGTTGTTGTTGTTGTTGACGTTGTTGTTGTTGTTGTTGTTGTTGTTTATTTGACGTTGTTGTTGCTGTTGTTTATTTGATAATGTTTTAGTTGTTGTTGTTTATTTGACGTTGTTGTTGTTGTTGTTGTTGTTGTTGTTGTTTATTTGATGTTGTTTTAGTTGTTGTTGTTTATTTGACGTTTTTGTTGTTTTTTATTTGACGTTGTTGTTGTTGACATTGTTGTTGTTGTTGTTTATTTGACGTTGTTGTTGATGTTTATTTGACGTAGTTGTTGTTATTGACGTTGTTGTTGTTGTTATTGTTGTTTATTTAACGTTTTTGTTGTAGTTGATGTTGTTGTTGTTTTTTATTTGATGTTGTTGTCGTTGTTGTTTATTTGACGTTGTTGTTGTTATTGTTGTTGTTGTTGTTTATTTGACGTTGTTGTTATTGTTGTTTATTTGACGTTGTTGTTGTTTATTTGATGTTGTTTTAGTTGTTGTTGTTATTGTTGTTTATTTGACGTTGTTGTTGTTGTTGTTTATTTGATGTTGTTTTAGTTATCGTTGTTTATTTGACATTGTTGTTGTTTTTTATTTGACGTTGTTGTTGTTGACATTATTGTTGTTGTTTATTTGACGTTGTTGTTGTTGTTTATTTGACGTAGTTGTTGTTATTGATGTTGTTGTTGTTGTTGTTGTTTATTTGACATTTTCGTTGTTGTTGTCGTTTTTTATTTGACGTTGTTGTTGTTGTTGTTTATTTGACGTTGTTGTTGTTGTTATTGTTGTTGTTGTTGTTTATTTGACGTTGTTGTTGTTGTTGTTGTTTATTTGACGTTGTTGTTGTTGTTGTTTATTTGACGTTGTTGTTGTTATTTATTTGACGTTGTTGTTGTTGTTGTTATTGTTGTTATTGTTTATTTAACGTTGTTGTTGTTGTTGTTGTTTATTTGACGTAGTTGTTGTTATTGACGTTGTTGTTGTTGTTGTTGTTTATTTGACGTTTTTGTTGTTGTTGATGTTGTTGTTGTTGTTGTTTTTTATTTTACGTCGTTGTTGTTATTTGACGTTTTTGTTGTTGTTGTTTTTATTTGACGTTGTTATTGTTGTTGTTGTTGTTTATTTGACGTTGTTGTTGTTGTTATTTATTTGACGTTGTTGTTGTTGTTTATTTGAGATTGTTGTTGTTGTTGTTGTTGTTTATTTGACGTTGTTGTTGTTGTTTATTTGACGTTGTTGTTGTTGTTGTTGTTTATTTGATGTTGTTTTAGTTGTTGTTGTTTATTTGACATTGTTGTTGTTATTTATTTGACGTTGTTGTTGTTGTTATTGTTTATTTGACGTTGTTGTTGTTGTTGTTTATTTGACGTTTTTAATGTTGTTGACGTTGTTGTTGTTGTTTTTGTTATTTATTTGACGTTGTTGTTGTTGTTGTTGTAATTGTTGGTGTTGTTGTTGTTTATTTGACGTTATTGTTGTTATTGTTTATTTGACGTTGTTGTTGTTGTTGTTGTTTATTTGACGTTGTTGTTGTTGTTTATTTAACGTTGTTGTTGTTGTTGTTTATTTGACGTTGTTGTTGTTGTTTATTTGACGTTGTTGTTGTTGTTGTTTATTTGATGTTGTTTTAGTTGTTGTTGTTTATTTGTGGTTGTTGTTGTTTTTTATTTGACGTTATTGTTGTTGACATTGTTGTTGTTGTTTATTTGACGTTGTTGTTGTTGCTGTTTATTTGACGTAGTTGTTGTTATTGACGTTGTTGTTGTTGTTGTTGTTGTTTATTTGACGTTTTTGTTGTTGTTGATGTTGTTGTTGTTGTTGTTTTTTATTTGACGTCGTTGTTGTTATTTGACGTTTTTGTTGTTGTTGTTGTTGTTATTTGACGTTGTTATTGTTGTTGTTGTTGTTTATTTGACGTTGTTGTTGTTGTTGTTGATTATTTGACGTTGTTGTTGTTGTTTATTTGACATTGTTTTTGTTATTTGACGTTGTTGTTGTTGTTGTTGTATTTGTTGTTGCTTATTTGACATTGTTGTTATTCTTGTTGTTGTTGTTTTTGTTATTTATTTGACGTTGTTGTTGTTGTTGTTTTTGTTGTTGTTATTGTTGGTGTTGTTGTTATTTATTTGACGTTGTTGTTGTTGTTGTTGTTGTTTATTTGACGTTGTTGTTGTTGTTGTTGTTGTTTATTTGACGTTGTTGTTGTTGTTGTTGTTTATTTGACGTTGTTGTTGTTGTTTATTTGACATTGTTGTTGTTGTTGTTGACGTTGTTGTTGTTGTTGTTGTTGTTGTTGTTTATTTGACGTTGTTGTTGCTGTTGTTTATTTGATAATGTTTTAGTTGTTGTTGTTTATTTGACGTTGTTGTTGTTGTTGTTGTTGTTGTTGTTGTTTATTTGATGTTGTTTTAGTTGTTGTTGTTTATTTGACGTTTTTGTTGTTTTTTATTTGACGTTGTTGTTGTTGACATTGTTGTTGTTGTTGTTGTTTATTTGACGTTGTTGTTGTTGTTTATTTGACGTAGTTGTTGTTATTGACGTTGTTGTTGTTATTGTTGTTTATTTGACGTTTTTGTTGTAGTTGATGTTGTTGTTGTTTTTTATTTGATGTTGTTGTCGTTGTTGTTTATTTGACGTTGTTGTTGTTATTGTTGTTGTTGTTGTTGTTTATTTGACGTTGTTGTTATTGTTGTTTATTTGACGTTGTTGTTGTTTATTTGATGTTGTTTTAGTTGTTGTTGTTATTGTTGTTTATTTGACGTTGTTGTTGTTGTTGTTTATTTGATGTTGTTTTAGTTATCGTTGTTTATTTGACATTGTTGTTGTTTTTTATTCGACGTTGTTGTTGTTGACATTATTGTTGTTGTTTATTTGACGTTGTTGTTGTTGTTTATTTGACGTAGTTGTTGTTATTGATGTTGTTGTTGTTGTTGTTGTTTATTTGACATTTTCGTTGTTGTTGTCGTTTTTTATTTGACGTTGTTGTTGTTGTTGTTTATTTGACGTTGTTGTTGTTGTTATTGTTGTTGTTGTTGTTTATTTGACGTTGTTGTTGTTGTTGTTGTTTATTTGACGTTGTTGTTGTTGTTGTTTATTTGACGTTGTTGTTGTTATTTATTTGACGTTGTTGTTGTTGTTGTTGTTGTTGTTATTGTTTATTTAACGTTGTTGTTGTTGTTGTTGTTTATTTGACGTAGTTGTTGTTATTGACGTTGTTGTTGTTGTTGTTGTTTATTTGACGTTTTTGTTGTTGTTGATGTTGTTGTTGTTGTTGTTTTTTATTTTACGTCGTTGTTGTTATTTGACGTTTTTGTTGTTGTTATTTTTATTTGACGTTGTTATTGTTGTTGTTGTTGTTTATTTGACGTTGTTGTTGTTGTTATTTATTTGACGTTGTTGTTGTTGTTTATTTGAGATTGTTGTTGTTGTTGTTGTTTATTTGACGTTGTTGTTGTTGTTGTTGTTTATTTGATGTTGTTTTAGTTGTTGTTGTTTATTTGACATTGTTGTTGTTATTTATTTGACGTTGTTGTTGTTGTTATTGTTTATTTGACGTTGTTGTTGTTGTTGTTTATTTGACGTTTTTAATGTTGTTGACGTTGTTGTTGTTGTTTTTGTTATTTATTTGACGTTGTTGTTGTTGTTGTTGTAATTGTTGGTGTTGTTGTTGTTTATTTGACGTTATTGTTGTTATTGTTTATTTGACGTTGTTGTTGTTGTTGTTGTTGTTGTTTATTTGACGTTGTTGTTGTTGTTGTTTATTTAACGTTGTTGTTGTTGTTGTTTATTTGACGTTGTTGTTGTTGTTGTTGTTGTTTATTTGATGTTGTTTTAGTTGTAGTTGTTTATTTGTGGTTGTTGTTGTTTTTTATTTGACGTTATTGTTGTTGACATTGTTGTTGTTGTTTATTTGACGTTGTTGTTGTTGCTGTTTATTTGACGTAGTTTTTGTTATTGACGTTGTTGTTGTTGTTGTTGTTTATTTGACGTTTTTGTTGTTGTTGATGTTGTTGTTGTTG
>OX451740.1:455966096-455968596 GCA_948472305.1 Vicia faba
TATTTGACATTGTTTTTGTTATTTGACGTTGTTGTTGTTGTTGTTGTATTTGTTGTTGCTTATTTGACATTGTTGTTATTCTTGTTGTTTTTTTGACGTTGTTGTTGCTGTTGTTTATTTGACGTTGTTGTTGTTGTTGTTTATTAGACGTTGTTGTTATTGTTTATTTGATGTTGTTTTAGTTGTTGTTGTTTATTTGACGTTGTTGTTGTTTTTTATTTGACGTTGTTGTTGTTGTTGACATTGTTGTTGTTTTTTATTTGACGTTGTTATTGTTGACATTGTTGTTGTTGTTTATTTGACGTTGTTGTTGTTGTTTATTTGACGTAGTTGTTGTTATTGATGTTGTTGTTGTTGTTGTTTATTTGACATTTTTGTTGTTGTTGATGTTGTCGTTGATGTTTTTTATTTGACGTTGTTGTTGTTGTTGTTTATTTGACGTTGTTGTTGTTGTTGTTGTTATTGTTATTGTTGTTGTTTATTTGACGTTGTTGTTGTTGTTTATTTGACGTTGTTGTTGTTGTTGTTTATTTGACGTTGTTGTTGTTGTTATTTATTTGACATTGTTGTTGTTGGTATTGTTTATTTAACGTTGTTGTTGTTGTTGTTGTTTATTTGACGTTGTTAATGTGGTTGACGTTGTTGTTGTTGTTTTTGTTATTTATTTGACGTTGTTGTTGTTGTTGTTTTTGTTGTTGTTATTGTTGGTGTTGTTGTTGCTTATTTGACGTTGTTGTTGTTGTTTATTTGACGTTGTTGTTGTTGTTTATTTGACGTTGTTGTTGTTGTTGTTGTTGTTTATTTGACGTAGTTGTTGTTATTGATGTTGTTGTTGGTGTTGTTGTTTATTTGACATTTTCGTTGTTGTTGTTGTTTTTTATTTGACGTTGTTGTTGTTGTTGTTTATTTGACGTTGTTGTTGTTGTTGTTGTTATTGTTGTTGTTGTTGTTTATTTGACGTTGTTGTTGTTGTTTATTTGACGTTGTTGTTGTTGTTGTTTATTTGACGTTGTTGTTGTTATTTATTTGACGTTGTTGTTGTTGTTGTTGTTATTGTTTATTTAACGTTGTTGTTATTGTTGTTTATTTGACGTAGTTGTTGTTATTGACGTTGTTGTTGTTGTTGTTGTTTATGTGACGTTTTTGTTGTTGTTGATGTTGTTGTTGTTGTTGTTTTTTATTTTACGTCGTTGTTGTTATTTGACATTTTTGTTGTTGTTGTTTTTATTTGACGTTGTTATTGTTGTTATTGTTGTTTATTTGACGTTGTTGTTGTTGTTATTTATTTGACGTTGTTGTTGTTGTTTATTTGACATTGTTGTTGTTGTTATTGTTTATTTGACGTTGTTGTTGTTGTTTATTTGACGTTGTTGTTGTTGTTGTTGTTGTTGTTGTTTATTTGATGTTGTTTTAGTTGTTGTTGTTTATTTGACATTGTTGTTGTTATTTATTTGACGTTGTTGTTGTTGTTATTGTTTATTTGACGTTGTTGTTGTTGTTATTGTTTATTTGACGTTGTTGTTGTTGTTGTTTATTTGACGTTTTTAATGTTGTTGACGTTGTTGTTGTTGTTTTTGTTATTTATTTGACGTTGTTGTTGTTGTTGTTTTTGTTGTTGTAATTGTTGGTGTTGTTGTTGTTTATTTGACGTTATTGTTGTTATTGTCTATTTGACGTTGTTGTTGTTGTTGTTGTTTATTTGACGTTGTTGTTGTTGTTTATTTAACGTTGTTGTTGTTGTTGTTTATTTGACGTTGTTGTTGTTGTTGTTGTTGTTTATTTGATGTTGTTTTAGTTGTTGTTGTTTATTTGTGGTTGTTGTTGTTTTTTATTTGTCGTTATTGTTTTTGACATTGTTGTTGTTGTTTATTTGACGTTGTTGTTGTTGCTGTTTATTTGACGTAGTTGTTGTTATTGACGTTGTTGTTGTTGTTGTTGTTGTTTATTTGACGTTTTTGTTGTTGTTGATGTTGTTGTTGTTGTTTTTTATTTGACGTCGTTGTTGTTATTTGACGTTTTTGTTGTTGTTGTTGTTATTTGACGTTGTTATTGTTGTTGTTGTTGTTTATTTAACGTTGTTGTTGTTGTTGTTTATTTGACGTTGTTGTTGTTGTTTATTTGACATTGTTTTTGTTATTTGACGTTGTTGTTGTTGTTGTTGTATTTGTTGTTGCTTATTTGACATTGTTGTTATTCTTGTTGTTTTTTTGACGTTGTTGTTGCTGTTGTTTATTTGACGTTGTTGTTGTTGTTGTTTATTAGACGTTGTTGTTATTGTTTATTTGATGTTGTTTTAGTTGTTGTTGTTTATTTGACGTTGTTGTTGTTTTTTATTTGACGTTGTTGTTGTTGTTGACATTGTTGTTGTTTTTTATTTGACGTTGTTATTGTTGACATTGTTGTTGTTGTTTATTTGACGTTGTTGTTGTTGTTTATTTGACGTAGTTGTTGTTATTGATGTTGTTGTTGTTGTTGTTTATTTGACATTTTTGTTGTTGTT
>OX451740.1:455971096-455973596 GCA_948472305.1 Vicia faba
TTTTGTTGTTGTTGTTGTTATTTGACGTTGTTATTGTTGTTGTTGTTGTTTATTTGACGTTTTTGTTGTTGTTGTTGTTGTTGTTGTTTATTTGACGTTGTTGTTGTTGTTTATTTGACATTGTTTTTGTTATTTGACGTTGTTGTTGTTGTTGTTGTATTTGTTGTTGCTTATTTGAATATTGTTGTTATTCTTGTTGTTTTTTTGACGTTGTTGTTGCTGTTGTTTATTTGACGTTGTTGTTGTTGTTGTTGTTTATTAGACGTTGTTGTTATTGTTTATTTGATGTTATTTTAGTTGTTGTTGTTTATTTGACGTTGTTGTTGTTTTTTATTTGACGTTGTTGTTGTTGTTGACGTTGTTGTTGTTTTTTATTTGACGTTGTTATTGTTGACATTGTTGTTGTTGTTTATTTGACGTTGTTGTTGTTATTTATTTTACGTAGTTGTTGTTATTGATGTTGTTGTTGTTGTTGTTTATTTGACATTTTTGTTGTTGTTGATGTTGTCGTTGTCGTTTTTTATTTGACGTTGTTGTTGTTGTTGTTGTTTATTTGACGTTGTTGTTGTTGTTGTTGTTGTTATTGTTATTGTTGTTGTTTATTTGACGTTGTTGTTGTTGTTTATTTGACGTTGTTGTTGTTGTTTATTTGACGTTGTTGTTGTTGTTGTTTATTTGACGTTGTTGTTGTTATTTATCTGACATTGTTGTTGTTGTTATTGTTTATTTAACGTTGTTGTTGTTGTTGTTTATTTGACGTTGTTAATGTGGTTGACGTTGTTGTTGTTGTTTTTGTTATTTATTTGACGTTGTTGTTGTTGTTGTTTTTGTTGTTGTTATTGTTGGTGTTGTTGTTGTTTATTTGACGTTGTTGTTGTTGTTGTTTATTTGACGTTGTTGTTGTTGTTGTTGTTGTTGTTTATTTGACGTTGTTGTTGTTGTTGTTTATTTGACGTTGTTGTTGTTGTTGTTTATTTGACGTTGTTGTTGTTGTTGTTTATTTGATGTTGTTTTAGTTGTTGTTGTTATTGTTGTTTATTTGACGTTGTTGTTGTTGTTGTTTATTTGATGTTGTTTTAGTTGTCGTTGTTTATTTGACGTTGTTGTTGTTTTTTATTTGACGTTGTTGTTGTTGACATTATTGTTGTTGTTTATTTGACGTTGTTGTTGTTGTTTATTTGACGTAGTTGTTGTTATTGATGTTGTTGTTGGTGTTGTTGTTTATTTGACATTTTTGTTGTTGTTGTTGTTTTTTATTTGACGTTGTTGTTGTTGTTGTTGTTTATTTGACGTTGTTGTTGTTGTTGTTATTGTTGTTGTTGTTGTTTATTTGACGTTGTTGTTGTTGTTGTTTATTTGACGTTGTTGTTGTTATTTATTTGACGTTGTTGTTGTTGTTGTTGTTATTGTTTATTTAACGTTGTTGTTGTTGTTGTTGTTTATTTGACGTAGTTGTTGTTATTGACGTTATTGTTGTTGTTGTTGTTTATGTGACGTTTTTGTTGTTGTTGATGTTGTTGTTGTTGTTGTTTTTTATTTTACGTCGTTGTTGTTATTTGACATTTTTGTTGTTGTTGTTTTTATTTGACGTTGTTATTGTTGTTGTTGTTGTTTATTTGACGTTGTTGTTGTTGTTATTTATTTGACGTTGTTGTTGTTGTTTATTTGAGATTGTTGTTGTTGTTATTGTTTATTTGACGTTGTTGTTGTTGTTTATTTGACGTTGTTGTTGTTGTTGTTGTTGTTTATTTGATGTTGTTTTAGTTGTTGTTGTTTATTTGACATTGTTGTTGTTATTTATTTGACGTTGTTGTTGTTGTTATTGTTTATTTGACGTTGTTGTTGTTGTTATTGTTTATTTGACGTTGTTGTTGTTGTTGTTTATTTGACGTTTTTAATGTTGTTGACGTTGTTGTTGTTGTTTTTGTTATTTATTTGACGTTGTTGTTGTTGTTTTTGTTGTTGTAATTGTTGGTGTTTCTGTTGTTTATTTGACGTTATTGTTGTTATTGTTTATTTGACGTTGTTGTTGTTGTTGTTGTTTATTTGACGTTGTTGTTGTTGTTTATTTAACGTTGTTGTTGTTGTTGTTTATTTGACGTTGTTGTTGTTGTTGTTGTTTATTTGATGTTGTTTTAGTTGTTGTTGTTTATTTGTGGTTGTTGTTTTTTTTTATTTGACGTTATTGTTTTTGACATTGTTGTTGTTATTTATTTGACGTTGTTGTTGTTGCTGTTTATTTGACGTAGTTGTTGTTATTGACGTTGTTGTTGTTGTTGTTGTTGTTTATTTGACGTTTTTGTTGTTGTTGATGTTGTTGTTGTTGTTTTTTATTTGACGTCGTTGTTGTTATTTGACGTTTTTGTTGTTGTTGTTGTTATTTGACGTTGTTATTGTTGTTGTTGTTGTTTATTTAACGTTGTTGTTGTTGTTGTTGTTTATTTGACGTTGTTGTTGTTGTTTATTTGACATTGTTTTTGTTATTTGACGTTGTTGTTGT
>OX451740.1:455976096-455988596 GCA_948472305.1 Vicia faba
TTGTTTATTTGACGTTGTTGTTGTTGTTGTTTATTTGACGTTGTTGTTGTTGTTTATTTAACGTTGTTGTTGTTGTTGTTGTTTATTTGACGTTGTTGTTGTTGTTGTTTATTTGATGTTGTTTTAGTTGTTGTTGTTTATTTGTGGTTGTTGTTGTTTTTTATTTGACGTTATTGTTGTTGACATTGTTGTTGTTGTTTATTTGACGTTGTTGTTGTTGCTGTTTATTTGACGTAGTTGTTGTTATTGACGTTGTTGTTGTTGTTGTTGTTTATTTGACGTTTTTGTTGTTGTTGATGTTGTTGTTGTCGTTGTTTTTTATTTGACGTCGTTGTTGTTATTTGACGTTTTTGTTGTTGTTGTTGTTATTTGACGTTGTTATTGTTGTTGTTGTTGTTTATTTGACGTTGTTGTTGTTGTTGTTGTTGTTGTTTATTTGACGTTGTTGTTGTTGTTGTTTATTTGACATTGTTTTTGTTATTTGACGTTGTTGTTGTTGTTGTTGTATTTGTTGTTGCTTATTTGAATATTGTTGTTATTCTTGTTGTTTTTTTGACGTTGTTGTTGTTGTTGTTTATTTGACGTTGTTGTTGTTGTTGTTTATTAGACGTTGTTGTTATTGTTTATTTGATGTTATTTTACTTGTTGTTGTTTATTTGACGTTGTTGTTGTTTTTTATTTGACGTTGTTGTTGTTGTTGACATTGTTGTTGTTTTTTATTTGACGTTGTTATTGTTGACATTGTTGTTGTTGTTTATTTGACGTTGTTGTTGTTGTTGTTTATTTCACGTAGTTGTTGTTATTGATGTTGTTGTTGTTGTTTATTTGACATTTTTGTTGTTGTTGATGTTGTCGTTGTTGTTTTTTATTTGACGTTGTTGTTGTTGTTGTTTATTTGACGTTGTTGTTGTTGTTGTTGTTATTGTTATTGTTGTTGTTTATTTGACGTTGTTGTTGTTGTTTATTTGACGTTGTTGTTGTTGTTTATTTGACTATGTTGTTGTTGTTGTTGTTGTTTATTTGACGTTGTTGTTGTTATTTATTTGACATTGTTGTTGTTGTTATTGTTTATTTAACGTTGTTGTTGTTGTTGTTTATTTGACGTTGTTAATGTGGTTGACGTTGTTGTTGTTGTTTTTGTTATTTATTTGACGTTGTTGTTGTTGTTGTTTTTGTTGTTGTTATTGTTGGTGTTGTTGTTGTTTATTTGACGTTGTTGTTGTTGTTGTTTATTTGACGTTGTTGTTGTTGTTGTTTATTTGACGTTGTTGTTGTTGTTGTTGTTTATTTGACGTTGTTGTTGTTGTTGTTGTTTATTTGACGTTGTTGTTGTTGTTGTTGTTTATTTGATGTTGTTTTAGTTGTTGTTGTTATTGTTGTTTATTTGACGTTGTTGTTGTTGTTGTTTATTTGATGTTGTTTTAGTTGTCGTTGTTTATTTGACGTTGTTGTTGTTTTTTATTTGACGTTGTTGTTGTTGACATTATTGTTGTTGTTTATTTGACGTTGTTGTTGTTGTTTATTTGACGTAGTTATTGTTATTGATGTTGTTGTTGTTATTGTTGTTTATTTGACATTTTCGTTGTTGTTGTTGTTTTTTATTTGACGTTGTTGTTGTTGTTGTTGTTTATTTGACGTTGTTGTTGTTGTTGTTATTGTTGTTGTTTATTTAACATTGTTGTTGTTGTTGTTTATTTGACGTTGTTGTTGTTGTTGTTTATTTGACGTTGTTGTTGTTATTTATTTGACGTTGTTGTTGTTGTTGTTGTTATTGTTTATTTAACTTTGTTGTTGTTGTTGTTGTTTATTTGATGTAGTTGTTGTTATTGACGTTGTTGTTGTTGTTGTTGTTTATTTGACGTTTTTGTTGTTGTTGATGTTGTTGTTGTTGTTGTTTTTTATTTTACGTCGTTGTTGTTATTTGACGTTTTTGTTGTTGTTGTTTTTATTTGACGTTGTTATTGTTGTTGTTGTTGTTTATTTGACGTTGTTGTTGTTGTTATTTATTTGACATTGTTGTTGTTGTTTATTTGAGATTGTTGTTGTTGTTGTTGTTGTTTATTTGACGTTGTTGTTGTTGTTTATTTGACGTTGTTGTTGTTGTTGTTGTTTATTTGATGTTGTTTTAGTTGTTGTTGTTTATTTGACATTGTTGTTGTTATTTATTTGACGTTGTTGTTGTTGTTATTGTTCATTTGACGTTGTTGTTGTTGTTGTTTATTTGACGTTTTTAATGTTGTTGACGTTGTTGTTGTTGTTTTTGTTATTTATTTGACGTTGTTGTTGTTGTTGTTTTTGTTGTTGTAATTGTTGGTGTTGTTGTTGTTTATTTGACGTTATTGTTGTTATTGTTTATTTGACGTTGTTGTTGTTGTTGTTGTTGTTGTTTATTTGACGTTGTTGTTGTTGTTTATTTAACGTTGTTGTTGTTGTTGTTTATTTGACGTTGTTGTTGTTGTTGTTGTTTATTTGATGTTGTTTTAGTTGTTGTTGTTTATTTGTGGTTGTTGTTGTTTTTTATTTGACGTTATTGTTGTTGACATTGTTGTTGTTGTTTATTTGACGTTGTTGTTGTTGCTGTTTATTTGACGTAGTTGTTGTTATTGGTGTTGTTGTTGTTGTTGTTTATTTGACGTTTTTGTTGTTGTTGATGTTGTTGTTGTTGTTTTTTATTTGACGTCGTTGTTGTTATTTGACGTTTTTGTTGTTGTTGTTGTTATTTGACATTGTTATTGTTGTTGTTGTTGTTTATTTGACGTTGTTGTTGTTGTTGTTTATTTGACGTTGTTGTTGTTGTTTATTTGACATTGTTTTTGTTATTTGACGTTGTTGTTGTTGTTGTATTTGTTGTTGCTTATTTGACATTGTTGTTATTCTTGTTGTTTTTTTGACGTTGTTGTTGCTGTTGTTTATTTGACGTTGTTGTTGTTGTTGTTTATTAGACGTTGTTGTTATTGTTTATTTGATGTTGTTTTAGTTGTTGTTGTTTATTTGACGTTGTTGTTGTTTTTTATTTGACGTTGTTGTTGTTGTTGACATTGTTGTTGTTTTTTATTTGACGTTGTTATTGTTGACATTGTTGTTGTTGTTTATTTGACGTTGTTGTTGTTGTTTATTTAACGTAGTTGTTGTTATTGATGTTGTTGTTGTTGTTGTTGTTTATTTGACATTTTTGTTGTTGTTGTTTTTTATTTGACGTTGTTGTTGTTGTTGTTTATTTGACGTTGTTGTTGTTGTTGTTGTTATTGTTATTGTTGTTGTTTATTTGACGTTGTTGTTGTTGTTGTTTATTTGACGTTGTTGTTGTTGTTTATTTGACGTTGTTGTTGTTGTTGTTTATTTGACGTTGTTGTTGTTATTTATTTGACATTGTTGTTGTTGTTATTGTTTATTTAACGTTGTTGTTGTTGTTGTTGTTGTTTATTTGACGTTGTTAATGTGGTTGACGTTGTTGTTGTTGTTTTTGTTATTTATTTGACGTTGTTGTTGTTGTTTTTGTTGTTGTTATTGTTGGTGTTGTTGTTGTTTATTTGACGTTGTTGTTGTTGTTGTTGTTTATTTGACGTTGTTGTTGTTGTTGTTGTTTATTTGACGTTGTTGTTGTTGTTGTTGTTGTTTATTTGACGTTGTTGTTGTTGTTGTTTATTTGACGTTGTTGTTGTTGTTGTTTATTTGATGTTGTTTTAGTTGTTGTTGTTATTGTTGTTTATTTGACGTTGTTGTTGTTGTTGTTGTTGTTTATTTGATGTTGTTTTAGTTGTCGTTGTTTATTTGACGTTGTTGTTGTTTTTTATTTGACGTTGTTGTTGTTGACATTATTGTTGTTGTTTATTTGACGTTGTTGTTGTTGTTTATTTGACGTAGTTGTTGTTATTGATGTTGTTGTTGTTGTTGTTTATTTAACATTTTCGTTGATGTTGTTGTTTTTTATTTGACGTTGTTGTTGTTGTTGTTGTTGTTTATTTGACGTTGTTGTTGTTGTTGTTATTGTTGTTGTTGTTGTTTATTTGACGTTGTTGTTGTTGTTGTTGATTATTTGACGTTGTTGTTATTATTTATTTGACGTTGTTGTTGTTGTTGTTATTGTTTATTTAACGTTGTTGTTGTTGTTGTTGTTTATTTGACGTAGTTGTTGTTATTGACGTTGTTATTGTTGTTGTTGTTTATTTGACGTTTTTGTTGTTGTTGATGTTGTTGTTGTTGTTGTTTTTTATTTTACGTCGTTGTTGTTATTTGACGTTTTTGTTGTTGTTGTTTTTATTTGACGTTGTTATTGTTGTTGTTGTTGTTTATTTGACGTTGTTGTTGTTGTTATTTATTTGACGTTGTTGTTGTTGTTTATTTGAGATTGTTGTTGTTGTTGTTTATTTGACGTTGTTGTTGTTGTTTATTTGACGTTGTTGTTGTTGTTGTTGTTTATTTGATGTTGTTTTAGTTGTTGTTGTTTATTTGACATTGTTGTTGTTATTTATTTGACGTTGTTGTTGTTGTTATTGTTTATTTGACGTTGTTGTTGTTGTTGTTTATTTGACGTTGTTAATGTTGTTGACGTTGTTGTTGTTGTTTTTGTTATTTATTTGACGTTGTTGTTGTTGTTGTTTTTGTTGTTGTAATTGTTGGTGTTGTTGTTGTTTATTTGACGTTATTGTTGTTATTGTTTATTTGACGTTGTTGTTGTTGTTGTTGTTTATTTGACGTTGTTGTTGTTGTTTATTTAACGTTGTTGTTGTTGTTGTTTATTTGACGTTGTTGTTGTTATTTATTTGACGTTGTTGTTGTTGTTGTTGTTATTGTTTATTTAACGTTGTTGTTGTTGTTGTTGTTTATTTGACGTAGTTGTTGTTATTGACGTTGTTGTTGTTGTTGTTGTTGTTTATTTGACGTTTTTGTTGTTGTTGATGTTGTTGTTGTTGTTGTTTTTTATTTTACGTCGTTGTTGTTATTTGACGTTTTTGTTGTTGTTGTTTTTATTTGACGTTGTTATTGTTGTTGTTGTTGTTTATTTGACGTTGTTGTTGTTATTTATTTGACGTTGTTGTTGTTGTTTATTTGAGATTGTTGTTGTTGTTGTTGTTTATTTGACGTTGTTGTTGTTGTTTATTTGACGTTGTTGTTGTTGTTGTTTATTTGATGTTGTTTTAGTTGTTGTTGTTTATTTGACATTGTTGTTGTTATTTATTTGACGTTGTTGTTGTTGTTATTGTTTATTTGACGTTGTTGTTGTTGTTGTTTATTTGACGTTTTTAATGTTGTTGACGTTGTTGTTGTTGTTTTTGTTATTTATTTGACGTTGTTGTTGTTGTTGTTTTTGTTGTTGTAATTGTTGGTGTTGTTGTTGTTTATTTGACGTTATTGTTGTTATTGTTTATTTGACATTATTGTTGTTGTTGTTGTTGTTTATTTGACGTTGTTGTTGTTGTTTATTTAACGTTGTTGTTGTTGTTGTTTATTTGACGTTGTTGTTGTTGTTGTTTATTTGATGTTGTTTTAGTTGTTGTTGTTTATTTGTGGTTGTTGTTGTTTTTTATTTGACGTTATTGTTGTTGACATTGTTGTTGTTGTTTATTTGACGTTGTTGTTGTTGCTGTTTATTTGACGTAGTTATTGTTATTGACGTAGTTGTTGTTATTGATGTTGTTGTTGGTGTTGTTGTTTATTTGACATTTTCGTTGTTGTTGTTGTTTTTTATTTGACGTTGTTGTTGTTGTTGTTTATTTGACGTTGTTGTTGTTGTTGTTGTTATTGTTGTTGTTGTTGTTTATTTGACGTTGTTGTTGTTGTTTATTTGACGTTGTTGTTGTTGTTGTTTATTTGACGTTGTTGTTGTTATTTATTTGACGTTGTTGTTGTTGTTGTTGTTATTGTTTATTTAACGTTGTTGTTATTGTTGTTTATTTGACGTAGTTGTTGTTATTGACGTTGTTGTTGTTGTTGTTGTTTATGTGACGTTTTTGTTGTTGTTGATGTTGTTGTTGTTGTTGTTTTTTATTTTACGTCGTTGTTGTTATTTGACATTTTTGTTGTTGTTGTTTTTATTTGACGTTGTTATTGTTGTTATTGTTGTTTATTTGACGTTGTTGTTGTTGTTATTTATTTGACGTTGTTGTTGTTGTTTATTTGACATTGTTGTTGTTGTTATTGTTTATTTGACGTTGTTGTTGTTGTTTATTTGACGTTGTTGTTGTTGTTGTTGTTGTTGTTTATTTGATGTTGTTTTAGTTGTTGTTGTTTATTTGACATTGTTGTTGTTATTTATTTGACGTTGTTGTTGTTGTTATTGTTTATTTGACGTTGTTGTTGTTGTTATTGTTTATTTGACGTTGTTGTTGTTGTTGTTTATTTGACGTTTTTAATGTTGTTGACGTTGTTGTTGTTGTTTTTGTTATTTATTTGACGTTGTTGTTGTTGTTGTTTTTGTTGTTGTAATTGTTGGTGTTGTTGTTGTTTATTTGACGTTATTGTTGTTATTGTCTATTTGACGTTGTTGTTGTTGTTGTTGTTTATTTGACGTTGTTGTTGTTGTTTATTTAACGTTGTTGTTGTTGTTGTTTATTTGACGTTGTTGTTGTTGTTGTTGTTGTTTATTTGATGTTGTTTTAGTTGTTGTTGTTTATTTGTGGTTGTTGTTGTTTTTTATTTGTCGTTATTGTTTTTGACATTGTTGTTGTTGTTTATTTGACGTTGTTGTTGTTGCTGTTTATTTGACGTAGTTGTTGTTATTGACGTTGTTGTTGTTGTTGTTGTTGTTTATTTGACGTTTTTGTTGTTGTTGATGTTGTTGTTGTTGTTTTTTATTTGACGTCGTTGTTGTTATTTGACGTTTTTGTTGTTGTTGTTGTTATTTGACGTTGTTATTGTTGTTGTTGTTGTTTATTTAACGTTGTTGTTGTTGTTGTTGTTTATTTGACGTTGTTGTTGTTGTTTATTTGACATTGTTTTTGTTATTTGACGTTGTTGTTGTTGTTGTTGTATTTGTTGTTGCTTATTTGACATTGTTGTTATTCTTGTTGTTTTTTTGACGTTGTTGTTGCTGTTGTTTATTTGACGTTGTTGTTGTTGTTGTTTATTAGACGTTGTTGTTATTGTTTATTTGATGTTGTTTTAGTTGTTGTTGTTTATTTGACGTTGTTGTTGTTTTTTATTTGACGTTGTTGTTGTTGTTGACATTGTTGTTGTTTTTTATTTGACGTTGTTATTGTTGACATTGTTGTTGTTGTTTATTTGACGTTGTTGTTGTTGTTTATTTGACGTAGTTGTTGTTATTGATGTTGTTGTTGTTGTTGTTTATTTGACATTTTTGTTGTTGTTGATGTTGTCGTTGATGTTTTTTATTTGACGTTGTTGTTGTTGTTGTTTATTTGACGTTGTTGTTGTTGTTGTTGTTGTTATTGTTATTGTTGTTGTTTATTTGACGTTGTTGTTGTTGTTTATTTGACGTTGTTGTTGTTGTTGTTTATTTGACGTTGTTGTTGTTGTTATTTATTTGACATTGTTGTTGTTGGTATTGTTTATTTAACGTTGTTGTTGTTGTTGTTGTTTATTTGACGTTGTTAATGTGGTTGACGTTGTTGTTGTTGTTTTTGTTATTTATTTGACGTTGTTGTTGTTGTTGTTTTTGTTGTTGTTATTGTTGGTGTTGTTGTTGCTTATTTGACGTTGTTGTTGTTGTTGTTTATTTGACGTTGTTGTTGTTGTTTATTTGACGTTGTTGTTGTTGTTGTTGTTGTTTATTTGACGTTGTTGTTGTTGTTGTTTATTTGACGTTGTTGTTCTTGTTGTTTATTTGATGTTGTTTTAGTTGTTGTTGTTATTGTTGTTTATTTGACGTTGTTGTTGTTGTTGTTGTTTATTTGATGTTGTTTTAGTTGTCGTTGTTTATTTGACGTTGTTGTTGTTTTTTATTTGACGTTGTTGTTGTTGACATTATTGTTGTTGTTTATTTGACGTTGTTGTTGTTGTTTATTTGACGTTGTTGTTGTTATTGATGTTGTTGTTGTTGTTGTTTATTTGACATTTTCGTTGTTGTTGTTGTTTTTTATTTGACGTTGTTGTTGTTGTTGTTTATTTGACGTTGTTGTTGTTGTTGTTATTGTTGTTGTTGTTGTTTATTTGACGTTGTTGTTGTTGTTGTTTATTTGACGTTGTTGTTGTTGTTTATTTGACGTTGTTGTTGTTATTTATTTGACGTTGTTGTTGTTGTTGTTGTTATTGTTTATTTAACGTTGTTGTTGTTGTTGTTGTTTATTTGACGTAGTGGTTATTATTGACGTTGTTATTGTTGTTGTTGTTTATTTGACGTTTTTGTTGTTGTTGATGTTGTTGTTGTTGTTGTTTTTTATTTTACGTCGTTGTTGTTATTTGACGTTTTTGTTGTTGTTGTTTTTATTTGACGTTGTTATTGTTGTTGTTGTTGTTTATTTGACGTTGTTGTTGTTGTTATTTATTTGACGTTGTTGTTGTTGTTTATTTGAGATTGTTGTTGTTGTTGTTTGTTTGACGTTGTTGTTGTTGTTGTTTATTTGACGTTGTTGTTGTTGTTGTTGTTTATTTGATGTTGTTTTAGTTGTTGTTGTTTATTTGACATTGTTGTTGTTATTTATTTGACGTTGTTGTTGTTGTTATTGTTTATTTGACGTTGTTGTTGTTGTTGTTTATTTGACGTTGTTAATGTTGTTGACGTTGTTGTTATTGTTTTTGTTGTTGTAATTGTTGGTGTTGTTGTTGTTTATTTGACGTTATTGTTGTTATTGTTTATTTGACGTTGTTGTTGTTGTTGTTGTTGTTGTTGTTGTTTATTTGACGTTGTTGTTATTGT
Source organism: Vicia faba (assembly GCA_948472305.1). Taxonomy (NCBI): domain Eukaryota; kingdom Viridiplantae; phylum Streptophyta; class Magnoliopsida; order Fabales; family Fabaceae; genus Vicia; species Vicia faba. Next base: position 455,984,912 of record OX451740.1, read on the forward strand.
TTATTTAACGTTGTTGTTGTTGTTGTTTATTTGACGTTGTTGTTGTTATTTATTTGACGTTGTTGTTGTTGTTGTTGTTATTGTTTATTTAACGTTGTTGTTGTTGTTGTTTATTTGACGTAGTTGTTGTTATTGACGTTGTTGTTGTTGTTGTTGTTTATTTGACGTTTTTGTTGTTGTTGATGTTGTTGTTGTTGTTGTTTTTTATTTTACGTCGTTGTTGTTATTTGACATTTTTGTTGTTGTTGTTTTTATTTGACGTTGTTATTGTTGTTGTTGTTGTTTATTTGACGTTATTGTTGTTGTTATTTATTTGACGTTGTTGTTGTTGTTTATTTGAGATTGTTGTTGTTGTTGTTGTTTATTTGACGTTGTTGTTGTTGTTTATTTGACGTTGTTGTTGTTGTTGTTGTTTATTTGATGTTGTTTTAGTTGTTGTTGTTTATTTGACATTGTTGTTGTTATTTATTTGACGTTGTTGTTGTTGTTATTGTTTATTTGACGTTGTTGTTGTTGTTGTTTATTTGACGTTTTTAATGTTGTTGACGTTGTTGTTGTTGTTTTTGTTATTTATTTGACGTTGTTGTTGTTGTTGTTTTTGTTGTTGTAATTGTTGGTGTTGTTGTTGTTTATTTGACGTTATTGTTGTTATTGTTTATTTGACGTTGTTGTTGTTGTTGTTTATTTGACGTTGTTGTTGTTGTTTATTTAACGTTGTTGTTGTTGTTGTTTATTTGACGTTGTTGTTGTTGTTGTTTATTTGGTGTTGTTTTAGTTGTTGTTGTTTATTTGTGGTTGTTGTTGTTTTTTATTTGACGTTATTGTTGTTGACATTGTTGTTGTTGTTTATTTGACGTTGTTGTTGTTGTTGTTTATTTGACGTAGTTGTTGTTATTGACGTTGTTGTTGTTGTTGTTGTTTATTTGACGTTTTTGTTGTTGTTGATGTTGTTGTTGTTGTTGTTTTTTATTTGACGTCGTTGTTGTTATTTGACGTTTTTGTTGTTGTTGTTGTTATTTGACATTGTTATTGTTGTTGTTGTTGTTTATTTGACGTTTTTGTTGTTGTTGTTGTTGTTGTTGTTTATTTGACGTTGTTGTTGTTGTTTATTTGACATTGTTTTTGTTATTTGACGTTGTTGTTGTTGTTGTTGTATTTGTTGTTGCTTATTTGAATATTGTTGTTATTCTTGTTGTTTTTTTGACGTTGTTGTTGCTGTTGTTTATTTGACGTTGTTGTTGTTGTTGTTTATTAGACGTTGTTGTTATTGTTTATTTGATGTTATTTTAGTTGTTGTTGTTTATTTGACGTTGTTGTTGTTTTTTATTTGACGTTGTTGTTGTTGTTGACGTTGTTGTTGTTTTTTATTTGACGTTGTTATTGTTGACATTGTTGTTGTTGTTTATTTGACGTTGTTGTTGTTATTTATTTTACGTAGTTGTTGTTATTGATGTTGTTGTTGTTGTTGTTTATTTGACATTTTTGTTGTTGTTGATGTTGTCGTTGTCGTTTTTTATTTGACGTTGTTGTTGTTGTTGTTGTTTATTTGACGTTGTTGTTGTTGTTGTTGTTGTTATTGTTATTGTTGTTGTTTATTTGACGTTGTTGTTGTTGTTTATTTGACGTTGTTGTTGTTGTTTATTTGACGTTGTTGTTGTTGTTGTTTATTTGACGTTGTTGTTGTTATTTATCTGACATTGTTGTTGTTGTTATTGTTTATTTAACGTTGTTGTTGTTGTTGTTTATTTGACGTTGTTAATGTGGTTGACGTTGTTGTTGTTGTTTTTGTTATTTATTTGACGTTGTTGTTGTTGTTGTTTTTGTTGTTGTTATTGTTGGTGTTGTTGTTGTTTATTTGACGTTGTTGTTGTTGTTGTTTATTTGACGTTGTTGTTGTTGTTGTTGTTGTTGTTTATTTGACGTTGTTGTTGTTGTTGTTTATTTGACGTTGTTGTTGTTGTTGTTTATTTGACGTTGTTGTTGTTGTTGTTTATTTGATGTTGTTTTAGTTGTTGTTGTTATTGTTGTTTATTTGACGTTGTTGTTGTTGTTGTTTATTTGATGTTGTTTTAGTTGTCGTTGTTTATTTGACGTTGTTGTTGTTTTTTATTTGACGTTGTTGTTGTTGACATTATTGTTGTTGTTTATTTGACGTTGTTGTTGTTGTTTATTTGACGTAGTTGTTGTTATTGATGTTGTTGTTGGTGTTGTTGTTTATTTGACATTTTTGTTGTTGTTGTTGTTTTTTATTTGACGTTGTTGTTGTTGTTGTTGTTTATTTGACGTTGTTGTTGTTGTTGTTATTGTTGTTGTTGTTGTTTATTTGACGTTGTTGTTGTTGTTGTTTATTTGACGTTGTTGTTGTTATTTATTTGACGTTGTTGTTGTTGTTGTTGTTATTGTTTATTTAACGTTGTTGTTGTTGTTGTTGTTTATTTGACGTAGTTGTTGTTATTGACGTTATTGTTGTTGTTGTTGTTTATGTGACGTTTTTGTTGTTGTTGATGTTGTTGTTGTTGTTGTTTTTTATTTTACGTCGTTGTTGTTATTTGACATTTTTGTTGTTGTTGTTTTTATTTGACGTTGTTATTGTTGTTGTTGTTGTTTATTTGACGTTGTTGTTGTTGTTATTTATTTGACGTTGTTGTTGTTGTTTATTTGAGATTGTTGTTGTTGTTATTGTTTATTTGACGTTGTTGTTGTTGTTTATTTGACGTTGTTGTTGTTGTTGTTGTTGTTTATTTGATGTTGTTTTAGTTGTTGTTGTTTATTTGACATTGTTGTTGTTATTTATTTGACGTTGTTGTTGTTGTTATTGTTTATTTGACGTTGTTGTTGTTGTTATTGTTTATTTGACGTTGTTGTTGTTGTTGTTTATTTGACGTTTTTAATGTTGTTGACGTTGTTGTTGTTGTTTTTGTTATTTATTTGACGTTGTTGTTGTTGTTTTTGTTGTTGTAATTGTTGGTGTTTCTGTTGTTTATTTGACGTTATTGTTGTTATTGTTTATTTGACGTTGTTGTTGTTGTTGTTGTTTATTTGACGTTGTTGTTGTTGTTTATTTAACGTTGTTGTTGTTGTTGTTTATTTGACGTTGTTGTTGTTGTTGTTGTTTATTTGATGTTGTTTTAGTTGTTGTTGTTTATTTGTGGTTGTTGTTTTTTTTTATTTGACGTTATTGTTTTTGACATTGTTGTTGTTATTTATTTGACGTTGTTGTTGTTGCTGTTTATTTGACGTAGTTGTTGTTATTGACGTTGTTGTTGTTGTTGTTGTTGTTTATTTGACGTTTTTGTTGTTGTTGATGTTGTTGTTGTTGTTTTTTATTTGACGTCGTTGTTGTTATTTGACGTTTTTGTTGTTGTTGTTGTTATTTGACGTTGTTATTGTTGTTGTTGTTGTTTATTTAACGTTGTTGTTGTTGTTGTTGTTTATTTGACGTTGTTGTTGTTGTTTATTTGACATTGTTTTTGTTATTTGACGTTGTTGTTGTTGTTGTTGTATTTGTTGTTGCTTATTTGACATTGTTGTTATTCTTGTTGTTTTTTTGACGTTGTTGTTGCTGTTGTTTATTTGACGTTGTTGTTGTTGTTTATTAGACGTTGTTGTTATTGTTTATTTGATGTTGTTTTAGTTGTTGTTGTTTATTTGACGTTGTTGTTGTTTTTTATTTGACGTTGTTGTT
>OX451740.1:455991096-455993596 GCA_948472305.1 Vicia faba
TGTTGTTTATTTGACGTTGTTGTTGTTGCTGTTTATTTGACGTAGTTGTTGTTATTGACGTTGTTGTTGTTGTTGTTGTTTATTTGACGTTTTTGTTGTTGTTGATGTTGTTGTTGTCGTTGTTTTTTATTTGACGTCGTTGTTGTTATTTGACGTTTTTGTTGTTGTTGTTGTTATTTGACGTTGTTATTGTTGTTGTTGTTGTTTATTTGACGTTGTTGTTGTTGTTGTTGTTGTTGTTTATTTGACGTTGTTGTTGTTGTTGTTTATTTGACATTGTTTTTGTTATTTGACGTTGTTGTTGTTGTTGTTGTATTTGTTGTTGCTTATTTGAATATTGTTGTTATTCTTGTTGTTTTTTTGACGTTGTTGTTGTTGTTGTTTATTTGACGTTGTTGTTGTTGTTGTTTATTAGACGTTGTTGTTATTGTTTATTTGATGTTATTTTACTTGTTGTTGTTTATTTGACGTTGTTGTTGTTTTTTATTTGACGTTGTTGTTGTTGTTGACATTGTTGTTGTTTTTTATTTGACGTTGTTATTGTTGACATTGTTGTTGTTGTTTATTTGACGTTGTTGTTGTTGTTGTTTATTTCACGTAGTTGTTGTTATTGATGTTGTTGTTGTTGTTTATTTGACATTTTTGTTGTTGTTGATGTTGTCGTTGTTGTTTTTTATTTGACGTTGTTGTTGTTGTTGTTTATTTGACGTTGTTGTTGTTGTTGTTGTTATTGTTATTGTTGTTGTTTATTTGACGTTGTTGTTGTTGTTTATTTGACGTTGTTGTTGTTGTTTATTTGACTATGTTGTTGTTGTTGTTGTTGTTTATTTGACGTTGTTGTTGTTATTTATTTGACATTGTTGTTGTTGTTATTGTTTATTTAACGTTGTTGTTGTTGTTGTTTATTTGACGTTGTTAATGTGGTTGACGTTGTTGTTGTTGTTTTTGTTATTTATTTGACGTTGTTGTTGTTGTTGTTTTTGTTGTTGTTATTGTTGGTGTTGTTGTTGTTTATTTGACGTTGTTGTTGTTGTTGTTTATTTGACGTTGTTGTTGTTGTTGTTTATTTGACGTTGTTGTTGTTGTTGTTGTTTATTTGACGTTGTTGTTGTTGTTGTTGTTTATTTGACGTTGTTGTTGTTGTTGTTGTTTATTTGATGTTGTTTTAGTTGTTGTTGTTATTGTTGTTTATTTGACGTTGTTGTTGTTGTTGTTTATTTGATGTTGTTTTAGTTGTCGTTGTTTATTTGACGTTGTTGTTGTTTTTTATTTGACGTTGTTGTTGTTGACATTATTGTTGTTGTTTATTTGACGTTGTTGTTGTTGTTTATTTGACGTAGTTGTTGTTATTGATGTTGTTGTTGTTATTGTTGTTTATTTGACATTTTCGTTGTTGTTGTTGTTTTTTATTTGACGTTGTTGTTGTTGTTGTTGTTTATTTGACGTTGTTGTTGTTGTTGTTATTGTTGTTGTTTATTTAACATTGTTGTTGTTGTTGTTTATTTGACGTTGTTGTTGTTGTTGTTTATTTGACGTTGTTGTTGTTATTTATTTGACGTTGTTGTTGTTGTTGTTGTTATTGTTTATTTAACTTTGTTGTTGTTGTTGTTGTTGTTTATTTGATGTAGTTGTTGTTATTGACGTTGTTGTTGTTGTTGTTGTTTATTTGACGTTTTTGTTGTTGTTGATGTTGTTGTTGTTGTTGTTTTTTATTTTACGTCGTTGTTGTTATTTGACGTTTTTGTTGTTGTTGTTTTTATTTGACGTTGTTATTGTTGTTGTTGTTGTTTATTTGACGTTGTTGTTGTTGTTATTTATTTGACGTTGTTGTTGTTGTTTATTTGAGATTGTTGTTGTTGTTGTTGTTGTTTATTTGACGTTGTTGTTGTTGTTTATTTGACGTTGTTGTTGTTGTTGTTGTTTATTTGATGTTGTTTTAGTTGTTGTTGTTTATTTGACATTGTTGTTGTTATTTATTTGACGTTGTTGTTGTTGTTATTGTTCATTTGACGTTGTTGTTGTTGTTGTTTATTTGACGTTTTTAATGTTGTTGACGTTGTTGTTGTTGTTTTTGTTATTTATTTGACGTTGTTGTTGTTGTTGTTTTTGTTGTTGTAATTGTTGGTGTTGTTGTTGTTTATTTGACGTTATTGTTGTTATTGTTTATTTGACGTTGTTGTTGTTGTTGTTGTTGTTGTTTATTTGACGTTGTTGTTGTTGTTTATTTAACGTTGTTGTTGTTGTTGTTTATTTGACGTTGTTGTTGTTGTTGTTGTTTATTTGATGTTGTTTTAGTTGTTGTTGTTTATTTGTGGTTGTTGTTGTTTTTTATTTGACGTTATTGTTGTTGACATTGTTGTTGTTGTTTATTTGACGTTGTTGTTGTTGCTGTTTATTTGACGTAGTTGTTGTTATTGGTGTTGTTGTTGTTGTTGTTTATTTGACGTTTTTGTTGTTGTTGATGTTGTTGTTGTTGTTTTTTATTTGACGTCGTTGTTGT
>OX451740.1:455996096-456003596 GCA_948472305.1 Vicia faba
TGTTGTTGTTGTTATTGTTTATTTGACGTTGTTGTTGTTGTTGTTTATTTGACGTTTTTAATGTTGTTGACGTTGTTGTTGTTGTTTTTGTTATTTATTTGACGTTGTTGTTGTTGTTGTTTTTGTTGTTGTAATTGTTGGTGTTGTTGTTGTTTATTTGACGTTATTGTTGTTATTGTTTATTTGACATTATTGTTGTTGTTGTTGTTGTTTATTTGACGTTGTTGTTGTTGTTTATTTAACGTTGTTGTTGTTGTTGTTTATTTGACGTTGTTGTTGTTGTTGTTTATTTGATGTTGTTTTAGTTGTTGTTGTTTATTTGTGGTTGTTGTTGTTTTTTATTTGACGTTATTGTTGTTGACATTGTTGTTGTTGTTTATTTGACGTTGTTGTTGTTGCTGTTTATTTGACGTAGTTATTGTTATTGACGTTGTTGTTGTTGTTGTTTATTTGACATTTTTGTTGTTGTTGATGTTGTTGTTCTTGTTGTTTTTTATTTGACGTCGTTGTTGTTATTTGACGTTTTTGTAGTTGTTGTTGTTATTTGACGTTGTTATTGTTGTTGTTGTTGTTTATTTGACGTTGTTGTTGTTGTTGTTGTTTATTTGACGTTGTTGTTGTTGTTTATTTGACATTGTTTTTGTTATTTGACGTTGTTGTTGTTGCTGTTGTATTTGTTGTTGCTTATTTGACATTGTTGTTATTCTTGTTGTTTTTTTGACGTTGTTGTTGCTGTTGTTTATTTGACGTTGTTGTTGTTGTTTATTAGACGTTGTTGTTGTTGTTTATTAGACGTTGTTGTTATTGTTTATTTGATATTGTTTTAGTTGTTGTTGTTTATTTGACGTTGTTGTTGTTTTTTATTTGACGTTGTTGTTGTTGTTGACATTGTTGTTGTTTTTTATTTGACGTTGTTATAGTTGACATTGTTGTTGTTGTTTATTTGACGTTATTGTTGTTGTTTATTTGACGTATTTGTTGTAATTGATGTTGTTGTTGTTGTTGTTTATTTGACATTTTTGTTGTTGTTGATGTTGTCGTTGTTGTTTTTTATTTGACGTTGTTGTTGTTGTTGTTTATTTGACGTTGTTGTTGTTGTTGTTATTGTTATTGTTGTTGTTTATTTGACGTTGTTGTTGTTGTTTATTTGACGTTGTTGTTGTTGTTTATTTGACGTTGTTGTTGTTGTTTTTGTTTATTTGACGTTGTTGTTGTTATTTATTTGACATTGTTGTTGTTGTTATTGTTTATTTAACGTTGTTGTTGTTGTTGTTGTTGTTTATTTGACGTTGTTAATGTGGTTGACGTTGTTGTTGTTGTTTTTGTTATTTATTTGACGTTGTTGTTGTTGTTGTTTTTGTTGTTGTTATTGTTGGTGTTGTTGTTGTTTATTTGACGTTGTTGTTGTTGTTGTTGTTTATTTGACATTGTTGTTGTTGTTGTTTATTTGACGTTGTTGTTGTTGTTGTTGTTTATTTGACGTTGTTGTTGTTGTTGTTTATTTGACGTTGTTGTTGTTGTTGTTTATTTGATGTTGTTTTAGTTGTTGTTGTTATTGTTGTTTATTTGACGTTGTTGTTGTTGTTGTTTATTTGATGTTGTTTTAGTTGTCGTTGTTTATTTGACGTTGTTGTTGTTTTTTATTTGACGTTGTTGTTGTTGACATTATTGTTGTTGTTTATTTGACGTTGTTGTTGTTGTTTATTTGACGTAGTTGTTGTTATTGATGTTGTTGTTGTTGTTGTTGTTTATTTGACATTTTCGTTGTTGTTGTTTTTTATTTGACGTTGTTGTTGTTGTTGTTGTTTATTTGACGTTGTTGTTGTTGTTATTGTTGTTGTTTATTTGACGTTGTTGTTGTTGTTGTTTATTTGACGTTGTTGTTGTTGTTGTTTATTTGACGTTGTTGTTGTTATTTATTTGACGTTGTTGTTGTTGTTGTTATTGTTTATTTAACGTTGTTGTTGTTGTTGTTGTTTATTTGACGTAGTTGTTGTTATTGACGTTGTTGTTGTTGTTGTTGTTGTTTATTTGACGTTTTTGTTGTTGTTGATGTTGTTGTTGTTGTTGTTTTTTATTTTACGTCGTTGTTGTTATTTGACGTTTTTGTTGTTGTTGTTTTTATTTGACGTTGTTATTGTTGTTGTTGTTGTTTATTTGACGTTGTTGTTGTTGTTATTTATTTGACGTTGTTGTTGTTGTTTATTTGAGATTGTTGTTGTTGTTGTTGTTTATTTGACGTTGTTGTTGTTGTTGTTGTTTATTTGACGTTGTTGTTGTTGTTGTTTATTTGACGTTGTTGTTGTTGTTGTTGTTGTTGTTTATTTGACGTTGTTGTTGTTGTTGTTTATTTGACGTTGTTGTTGTTGTTGTTGTTTATTTGATGTTGTTTTAGTTGTTGTTGTTATTGTTGTTTATTTGACGTTGTTGTTGTTGTTGTTGTTTATTTGATGTTGTTTTAGTTGTCGTTGTTTATTTGACGTTGTTGTTGTTTTTTATTTGACGTTGTTGTTGTTGACATTATTGTTGTTGTTTATTTGACGTTGTTGTTGTTGTTTATTTGACGTAGTTGTTGTTATTGATGTTGTTGTTGTTGTTGTTTATTTGACATTTTCGTTGTTGTTGTTGTTTTTTATTTGACGTTGTTGTTGTTGTTGTTTATTTGACGTTGTTGTTGTTGTTGTTGTTATTGTTGTTGTTGTTGTTTATTTGACGTTGTTGTTGTTGTTTTTTATTTGACGTTGTTGTTGTTGTTGTTTATTTGACGTTGTTGTTGTTATTTATTTGACGTTGTTGTTGTTGTTGTTATTGTTTATTTAACGTTGTTGTTGTTGTTGTTGTTTATTTGACGTAGTTGTTGTTATTGACGTTGTTATTGTTGTTGTTGTTTATTTGACGTTTTTGTTGTTGTTGATGTTGTTGTTGTTGTTTTTTATTTTACGTCATTGTTGTTATTTGACGTTTTTGTTGTTGTTGCTTTTATTTGACGTTGTTATTGTTGTTGTTGTTGTTTATTTGACGTTGTTGTTGTTGTTATTTATTTGACGTTGTTGTTGTTGTTTATTTGAGATTGTTGTTGTTGTTGTTTATTTGACGTTGTTGTTGTTGTTTATTTGACGTTGTTGTTGTTGTTGTTGTTTATTTGATGTTGTTTTAGTTGTTGTTGTTTATTTGACATTGTTGTTGTTATTTATTTGACGTTGTTGTTGTTGTTATTGTTTATTTGACGTTGTTGTTGTTGTTGTTTATTTGACGTTGTTAATGTTGTTGACGTTGTTGTTGTTGTTTTTGTTATTTATTTGACGTTGTTGTTGTTGTTGTTTTTGTTGTTGTAATTGTTGGTGTTGTTGTTGTTTATTTGACGTTATTGTTGTTATTGTTTATTTGACGTTGTTGTTGTTGTTGTTGTTGTTGTTGTTGTTTATTTGACGTTGTTGTTGTTGTTTATTTAACGCTGTTGTTGTTGTTGTTTATTTGACGTTGTTGTTGTTATTTATTTGACGTTGTAATTGTTGTTGTTGTTATTGTTTATTTAACGTTGTTGTTGTTGTTGTTGTTTATTTGACGTAGTTGTTGTTATTGACGTTGTTGTTGTTGTTGTTTATTTGACGTTTTTGTTGTTGTTGATGTTGTTGTTGTTGTTGTTTTTTATTTTACGTCGTTGTTGTTATTTGACGTTTTTGTTGTTGTTGTTTTTATTTGACGTTGTTATTGTTGTTGTTGTTGTTTATTTGACGTTGTTGTTGTTATTTATTTGACGTTGTTGTTATTGTTTATTTGAGATTGTTGTTGTTGTTGTTGTTTATTTGACGTTGTTGTTGTTGTTTATTTGACGTTGTTGTTGTTGTTGTTGTTGTTTATTTGATGTTGTTTTAGTTGTTGTTGTTTATTTGACATTGTTGTTGTTATTTATTTGACGTTGTTGTTGTTGTTATTGTTTATTTGACGTTGTTGTTGTTGTTGTTTATTTGACGTTTTTAATGTTGTTGACGTTGTTGTTGTTGTTTTTGTTATTTATTTGACGTTGTTATTGTTGTTGTTTTTGTTGTTGTAATTGTTGGTGTTGTTGTTTATTTGACGTTATTGTTGTTATTGTTTATTTGACGTTGTTGTTGTTGTTGTTGTTGTTTATTTGATGTTGTTGTTGTTGTTTATTTAACGTTGTTGTTGTTGTTTATTTGACGTTGTTGTTGTTGTTGTTTATTTGATGTTGTTTTAGTTGTTGTTGTTTATTTGTGGTTGTTGTTGTTTTTTATTTGACGTTATTGTTGTTGACATTGTTGTTGTTGTTTTTTTGACGTTGTTGTTGCTGTTTATTTGACGTAGTTATTGTTATTGACGTTGTTGTTGTTGTTGTTTATTTGACATTTTTGTTGTTGTTGATGTTGTTGTTGTTGTTGTTTTTTATTTGACGTCGTTGTTGTTATTTGACGTTTTTGTAGTTGTTGTTGTTATTTGACGTTGTTATTGTTGTTGTTGTTGTTTATTTGACGTTGTTGTTGTTGTTGTTGTTTATTTGACATTGTTTTTGTTATTTGACGTTGTTGTTGTTGTTGTTGTATTTGTTGTTGCTTATTTGACATTGTTGTTATTCTTGTTGTTTTTTTGACGTTGTTGTTGCTATTGTTTATTTGACGTTGTTGTTGTTGTTGTTGTTTATTAGACGTTGTTGTTATTGTTTATTTGATGTTGTTTTAGTTGTTGTTGTTTATTTGACGTTGTTGTTGTTTTTTATTTGACGTTGTTGTTGTTGTTGACATTGTTGTTGTTTTTTATTTGACGTTGTTATAGTTGACATTGTTGTTGTTGTTTATTTGACGTTGTTGTTGTTGTTTATTTGACGTAGTTGTTGTTATTGATGTTGTTGTTGTTGTTGTTTATTTGACATTTTTGTTGTTGTTGATGTTGTCGTTGTTGTTTTTTATTTGACGTTGTTGTTGTTGTTGTTTATTTGACGTTGTTGTTGTTGTTGTTATTGTTATTGTTGTTGTTTATTTGACGTTGTTGTTTTTGTTTATTTGACGTTGTTGTTGTTGTTTATTTGACGTTGTTGTTGTTGTTTATTTGACGTTGTTGTTGTTATTTATTTGACATTGTTGTTGTTGTTATTGTTTATTTAACGTTGTTGTTGTTGTTGTTGTTGTTTATTTGACGTTGTTAATGTGGTTGACGTTGTTGTTGTTGTTTTTGTTATTTATTTGACGTTGTTGTTGTTGTTGTTTTTGTTGTTGTTATTGTTGGTGTTGTTGTTGTTTATTTGACGTTGTTGTTGTTGTTGTTGTTTATTTGACGTTGTTGTTGTTGTTGTTGTTGTTTATTTGACGTTGTTGTTGTTGTTGTTGTTGTTTATTTGACGTTGTTGTTGTTGTTGTTTATTTGACGTTGTTGTTGTTGTTTATTTGATGTTGTTTTAGTTGTTGTTGTTATTGTTGTTTATTTGACGTTGTTGTTGTTGTTGTTTATTTGATGTTGTTTTAGTTGTCGTTGTTTATTTGACGTTGTTGTTGTTTTTTATTTGACGTTGTTGTTGTTGACATTATTGTTGTTGTTTATTTGACGTTGTTGTTGTTGTTTATTTGACGTAGTTGTTGTTATTGATGTTGTTGTTGTTGTTGTTGTTTATTTGACATTTTCGTTGTTGTTGTTGTTTTTTATTTGACGTTGTTGTTGTTGTTGTTGTTGTTTATTTGACGTTGTTGTTGTTGTTGTTATTGTTGTTGTTTATTTGACGTTGTTGTTGTTGTTTATTTGACGTTGTTGTTGTTGTTGTTTATTTGACGTTGTTGTTGTTATTTATTTGACGTTGTTGTTGTTGTTGTTATTGTTTATTTAACGTTGTTGTTGTTGTTGTTGTTTATTTGACGTAGTTGTTGTTATTGACGTTGTTATTGTTGTTGTTGTTTATTTGACGTTTTTGTTGTTGTTGATGTTGTTGTTGTTGTTTTTTATTTTACGTCATTGTTGTTATTTGACGTTTTTGTTGTTGTTGCTTTTATTTGACGTTGTTATTGTTGTTGTTGTTGTTTATTTGACGTTGTTGTTGTTGTTATTTATTTGACGTTGTTGTTGTTGTTTATTTGAGATTGTTGTTGTTGTTGTTTATTTGACGTTGTTGTTGTTGTTTATTTGACGTTGTTGTTGTTGTTGTTGTTTATTTGATGTTGTTTTAGTTGTTGTTGTTTATTTGACATTGTTGTTGTTATTTATTTGACGTTGTTGTTGTTGTTATTGTTTATTTGACGTTGTTGTTGTTGTTGTTTATTTGACGTTGTTAATGTTGTTGACGTTGTTGTTGTTGTTTTTGTTATTTATTTGACGTTGTTGTTGTTGTTGTTTTTGTTGTTGTAATTGTTGGTGTTGTTGTTGTTTATTTGACGTTATTGTTGTTATTGTTTATTTGACGTTGTTGTTGTTGTTGTTGTTGTTGTTGTTGTTTATTTGACGTTGTTGTTGTTGTTTATTTAACGCTGTTGTTGTTGTTGTTTATTTGACGTTGTTGTTGTTATTTATTTGACGTTGTAATTGTTGTTGTTGTTATTGTTTATTTAACGTTGTTGTTGTTGTTGTTGTTTATTTGACGTAGTTGTTGTTATTGACGTTGTTGTTGTTGTTGTTTATTTGACGTTTTTGTTGTTGTTGATGTTGTTGTTGTTGTTGTTTTTTATTTTACGTCGTTGTTGTTATTTGACGTTTTTGTTGTTGTTGTTTTTATTTGACGTTGTTATTGTTGTTGTTGTTGTTTATTTGACGTTGTTGTTGTTATTTATTTGACGTTGTTGTTATTGTTTATTTGAGATTGTTGTTGTTGTTGTTGTTTATTTGACGTTGTTGTTGTTGTTTATTTGACGTTGTTGTTGTTGTTGTTGTTGTTTATTTGATGTTGTTTTAGTTGTTGTTGTTTATTTGACATTGTTGTTGTTATTTATTTGACGTTGTTGTTGTTGTTATTGTTTATTTGACGTTGTTGTTGTTGTTGTTTATTTGACGTTTTTAATGTTGTTGACGTTGTTGTTGTTGTTTTTGTTATTTATTTGACGTTGTTATTGTTGTTGTTTTTGTTGTTGTAATTGTTGGTGTTGTTGTTTATTTGACGTTATTGTTGTTATTGTTTATTTGACGTTGTTGTTGTTGTTGTTGTTGTTTATTTGATGTTGTTGTTGTTGTTTATTTAACGTTGTTGTTGTTGTTTATTTGACGTTGTTGTTGTTGTTGTTTATTTGATGTTGTTTTAGTTGTTGTTGTTTATTTGTGGTTGTTGTTGTTTTTTATTTGACGTTATTGTTGTTGACATTGTTGTTGTTGTTTTTTTGACGTTGTTGTTGCTGTTTATTTGACGTAGTTATTGTTATTGACGTTGTTGTTGTTGTTGTTTATTTGACATTTTTGTTGTTGTTGATGTTGTTGTTGTTGTTGTTTTTTATTTGACGTCGTTGTTGTTATTTGACGTTTTTGTAGTTGTTGTTGTTATTTGACGTTGTTATTGTTGTTGTTGTTGTTTAT